>VXBP01006047.1:0-109156 GCA_013400115.1 Rhinopomastus cyanomelas | reverse complement strand
AGGTTAGGGAGTTTCCTGGTGATGTCTCTAACCCCTGGTGATGTCTCTAAGTCTTCTGTTCTGGGATTATTGTCATTATTCTTCGGATAAATCCATTAAAGATATCTACTTTTCAGCAAACATGTTTTTGGTATTGCCACATAGACAGGAAACTTCATGCTTTGAACAGTACCACCTATTTTCTGTTGCTTTGTTTGGGGAAACTAAACAGAACCCGAGATTTATTTTATCCTTAGGGGATGTTTGAAAGGTGATCAGGAACCTATAAAAGACTTTTTGGTTTGTTTTTTTTTTCAGATTATATACAAACCTGACAAAACCAATCCAACATTGTTACTTTGTGAATTGATGGAATAATGTAATTTAAGAGAACTGGGAGAATTTTGGTTGTTTTAATCCATAGCAGAAAGGGACTTCAGTGAAATAAATGCAAGAAGTCTGGGTCAATAGTGTAGAAATGTAAATAGCTTCTCTAACAAAGAGAGTTGACTAGTAAATTGTTAAGTATGGATTTTGTTAAAGATGAAATAGAGCTGAAAATAGCTTTGTTAAGGTTTTTAACTTGATCAAAAGCTCCAATTTTTTTCCAAAGTAAATATTCATTGTATTTGTTTTCCAACTTTTGTATCTTTTATTTCTTTTTCCACCTCTTTGCAGTTCTTATATTTTATAGATTTTATTGTAACAAATTTTAAAATGAAAAGGTTTTTTTTCTAGACAAAAATATCACACGTTTATGTTGTGAGATATTTTGTATCACATCACAGTTTGGTACTTTCCTAAAGTTGTTGTGAATAGCCTGGAGTAATTTGCTCTTGAGTAGCAAACCATCTGAGGGACAGAAACCAAAAATCCCCTTAAGCAGGTAATGAAAACTGTGTCTTTTGGGATTGTCCACAAATGTAATTCCACATACACCATGATAAATTAGACAGAAATTCAGGAAATTATATAATAATTTTAAAACATTGAACAGTGCTGTTTAAAACCAAATGCTATTTACTTTTAGTCATTTATCATTTAAACTTCAATCATTTTCATGGCTGTAATGTGTTCAGTATTAAGCATCACTTTTGCAGCTCTGTTGAGCTAAAATCTTGCATAATTTAATGTTAAAATACTTATACTTGATCAGTACAAACCAATGAAGTGCTGGTACATGGACTAGAAAAAGTAGGTAGTTCTACAGGCTATCAATAAATATTTGTGTTTTATTATAATAATCACAACATTGATTTTGTAATTTGGTTATGCCTAAAGTTACATCTTTCATTACAGCTGAGCAATATGCTACAGCTTCATTAGGTAAATAGTGAAAGTCATGGGCTTCAGAAAATGTGCATTTCTTTTGCTTGTATATTCATCATTTTAAAAGGATAGAATTTAAAATCTAGTATTTTATAAAAAAGTAGAATAGATTGCATGGATTTTATTATACATGTTTCTTGTCACCCTTGAAAACTCTTTTTTCTTGCATTGTCTAAGAAGAGAAGTGAAGCATTGCTTAACATGAGAAGCAGTAGAACCTACATTTTGCAAGACATAAAGTGAGATTTTTCATTTGATAATAATTTCTTACTTCCTGTTATAATAATCAGGAATAGAAAAAGAAGATAATACAAAAACCAACCAACCAACCAACCAAAACCCTCCAGAAGAGAGCTTTTGCCAACGTTCACGAAAACTAATGTTCTTGAACTTGAAATTCCCATAATTTTTAATTGGATTTGAGATTAACCAATATGAATTTTCTCAAGGCTGAGGGAACTTTTTTATAAGTCATGAATTGCAAAACTACTTTGACATAATTGACTCTGCCTGAATATTTGATAGCCTAGAGTCGTACATGTATTCATCATGACAGGACATACAAGAAAACCAAAATATATGTAGGTAGGAATATCAATGTAATTCCTGACAGTGCTTTATTGCTGGGAAGTTCTTGGTTTGACAGCTGCTTTCAAAATCTACTTACTGTCATGATTTATGTTCTCCATGAATTTCAATCATATTATCACAGATCTGCTATATTCAGGCTATGACTGCCGGCTGAGGAACAATAAACATAATTTTTATTGTTATGTTTTACATTATGTTATGTAATTGGCTTTAATACAGTAACTCATAAGTGTTCCATTCAATGAGTATACTCTTCCAAACAAACGTTTTTGTCTACCAGAGATCTTTGTGAAGTGTGAGCCAAAATACTTAGTTGCAAACCTTGACTTCAGTAAAATTAAGAAGTAAATCTTCATAACCCACCTGTTTTCCTCTTGGGTAACAATCAGTCAAATGTCACATTGATCTGAAAGCTACAAAATAGACAATTCAGCAGAAATTGAATGAATATTTTTTATAGCCATATGACAGGATTATCAGACTTCTTCAGTGATCTGAATGATGGGGATAAGTTTGGGCCAGCTACTAAATGAATGACAGGCACTCCATGTTCAAAGAATCACAGAATGGTAGAGGTTGGAAATGGTATCTGAAGATCATCTAGTTCAACCCCATTGCTAGAGCCAGATCATCTAAAAAAGGTTGTGCAAGAATACATCCAGTATGGTTTTGAATGTCTCCAGAGAAGGAGATTCTACAACTCCTGGGCAGCCTGTACAAGTGCTCTGTTAACCTCACTGTACAGATGTTTTTCTTTATGTTCAAACTGAATCTCCTGTGTTACAATTTATGTTTACCCTTGTCCTGTTACTGGGCACCACCAAGAAAAGCCTGGTCCCATCATTCTGACAATTGTCCTTTAGATATTTATAAGCATTGATCTGATCTCATCTCAGTGTCCTCTCTAGGCTAAACAGAACCATTCCTCTCAGCTTCTCCTCATAAGAAAGATGCTCCAACACAGATATCATCTTGGTGGCTCTGCAGTGGACTTTGTCCAGTATCTCCCTGTCTCTCTTGAACTGATTGCAAATTTCCAGATGTGGACTCATGAGGGCAGAATAGAAGGAGGGGACTTTTACTTGATGCATCCTCACCATGGTACACAAGATTTAGTACCGACCTCGTCCTTCATAGGAGTAAGTACAAGGAAGTGCCTTTCTGCATTCCAATCCTAGGCAGTAACTGCAAGCATCAAAGGCTACCAGTTGCAGAAGCAGACACTGTCTGTACACATATGCTATTCACTTCAGAAAGTGCATTGTTTAGAAGAGACTGAGCTGAATTTTTCCAAAACTCCAGCTACATCTCAAAAAAAATGCAGGTATTTATACAAGAATCAGACTGAGCATAACTTCTGTTGTCTACAAATGAGTTGCACAGTAAGTAAACTACAGACTTTTTGCATGAAAGCATTAAAAATATGAAAATGGTTTGGCTTAATGGAGAGGACAATAATACAGGTTCAAGTGGTTCTCAGTTTTTTAGCGATACAGCTTAGTTCTATATTTTTAATAGTGACAGCATGTTCATTTCATTGACAGATGACATCTTTTTGAAAAAGTGATAAGAGCAGTCATGAAACATTTGAGTAAGCGCTGCTGATTTGTGGTTGCAGCTCTCGATGCCTGCAGTGTAACTGCCAACCAGAATTATTGTATCTGCTGTTTATTCCACTCCAAGTGATTGACCTATGTGAATCCTCCTTACCTTGAGCCCAGAAAACTGCTGACTTAGTTCTAACTTCAAATAAGTAAAACAGTGACTTTGGAGCTAGATCAACACTGTTAGTCAAACTTTCACCAAATACATTCCCCATTTCCATTAGGACTGTCACTTGAAAGTAACTGACTGGAACATAAAATAATTGTCTTTTCTTGCTTTCTCTGCAGTTTGTCCAATCACATTTTTTTTCCTACAATAGAATGATGACAGGGTAAATTTGCACATGCTAACTCCAAAGCTATTTAAAAGCATTGAAAGATAATCACTTTTGTTTCCAAAAAAATATTAATAAATAACATTTGAGATTTCACTACTCATTTAAAATGAATTTTTAGTTGACTAATGACTAACTAGATCATATTACAAAGGTTTTTTTAGCTGCAAAGACATTAATGTTTTCACTTAATACAATTTGTAAAAAGTTCTAATGAAAAAGAAAGAGGTGGAAAGAAGGAAAAAAAACTTTTAAAACAACAGTGTGAAGGAAGAAGTCTTTTTAAAAATATGTGAATTTCCTTGTGTGACTGAGATCTACTTGGAGAAGATCTACTCAACTTTGTTACATCTGTTGTCTTTTTTCTTAGAATCTATAATGAGTATATATGGTGCATTAGATAAATAATCTAGAATACAAAACATTGCAGTAGAAAAAGCTATACTTGTCCTGAAAAAGTCATAAAACTGTAAGCAATGTAAAAAGATGTAAAACCCACCTGGACACATTCCTGTGTCACTTGATCTAGATAATCCTGACACATCCCCCCGCCCCAGCAGGGGATTGGACTGGATGATCTTTGTAGCTCCCTTCCAATCCCTAATGTTTTGTGATTCTATGATTTGGAAACTTCTATTTTTTTTTATTTTTTTTTTAAATCTGTGTTAATTTACTATTAATTTTCAGTAAAAAAAGAAAGTTATAATTACTTCCAGAGAGCTAACATATTTAGAAGATTTGTAGGATCACTGATGGTTGTAAACTTGACGGGCATATGGATGCTGACCTTGTTTTAGAAATGGGAAGAAGGAGGTTATCAAGGTGATCACTCATTGCCCCGTCCTTCCAGAACAACTCTGTGATTCTATACGTCTAATGGGATGTCAGGGAGAAATGAGTTGCAGCAGAGGAGGTTCCGCCTCGACACAAGGGGGAACTTCTTTACTGTGAGGGTCACAGAGCACTGGAACAGACTCCCCAGGGAGGTCATGGAGTCTCCTTCTCTGAGGACTTTCAAGGCCCGCCTGGATGTGTTCCTCTGTGATCTGTGTTAGATAGTTTTGTCCTGCTCCGGCAGGGGGGTTGGACTCGATGATCTCTTCCAACCCCTAACATCCTATGATCCTATGAGTCTGAAATTTAAAGATTTTTATTGAGAAACATTAAACCAAAATTGGAAAAGAATACTTTAAATTTAAAACACCATAAGTGAAAAAAAAAGATAAATAGCAAGAAACAATCATAACATTTTATTATTCTTACAGTTTCAGTGATCTTGTATCATTTTTTGTGATGAATTACCATTTGTGATCAAATCTCAGAAATTTCTTTTAGCGTTAATGTTGCTGGCTGTATACTAAATCAGATTCTTAGCGAGAAGCATGTGTTACTCAGCACATTATGTATTTCTCTAAGGGGTAAAATTATGTTATCTCAGAAAAGTAAGCTTCCTCTACTTGCAAAAGTTGACTGATATAGTCATGACTATCAAATCAACTCGGAAAGAACAGGCTTGAATATAATAGATTGCAAATCCTCACCAAATCACTTTTCTTTTGGGACAGCTGCTTTCAACTGTGGAAATGAGTCCTGAGGGAAGCAGATGAGTAAAGCAGATGAGCTTTCTTCCACTTCTCAGTGATTCAGTATGTCCTGCCCTTTAATGTTATGTGTGCTCTCTTTTATTTCCTTGAGGTTTTATTTCTGTAATTATTTATTACTGCTTATCTTGATGAGATCTCAGATAGAATTTCCCAGACAATGGTTAGCTTAGGGAAACTGGAAAAGGCTTTATTAACTCTATAACTGTATACAGAAAAGAAGAAAAGGTTAAGCAAGCTAGTGCACAAACGAGAAACTGTGTCACAAATGCCATCAGATGTTCTGTCAAAAATACAATGGGAGATCACTATTGTATTTGTCCTTGGGTCTTTTTTCACATCAGAGATCTGGGAGAAAAAAGCATGCCAGTCAAGTAGAGATGAGTACTACCACCCTCTCTATTATTCATGCATCACCCCTGCCTGCGGTACAGCAGTACAGGTACAGGCTGTTTCTCAGACTGGTGTATTCTTCAGTTCTTCAGTGTAGCTTCTCCAGCTCAATGCTCATTGGGCACGCCTGATTCCTCATCAGGAGACATGCATTTCAAACAAAGAACCCAGACTCTGTCTTTCATGCCCAAGGTTTAAGGATTCTTGACTCCTTCTGCTTTCTTCAGCTAAGCATGAAGGAATTGTCCCCAATACGTGAGCATCCCCACATTTCCTCAGTGGCAGAAATGACAAAACAATCTCTCTTCCTGCTGATCAGTGCTCTCTAAAATAGTGATGATTGGCCGCATGGCCCCGGCCATGTGCAGGAACTAAAATGGAGACCAACCACATGGCCGTTCCAGCAGGGGGGCCCCCCACACTCTGCACTCCCCTCCCCTCTTCTTTCTCCCCATGTCTCACCTCCAGAGGGAAAAGGAGGGATCCACTCAGATCACCATGACCTGCTGAACAGCATGTCCATGGTGGTGGAAGGTGCTGGTAGATCTGCACTAAAGTCTTGCTTCTCTGGTCCACGCAGAGCTGCCACTGCCGCCTGGGGATCACCCCTGCTGTGCCGGGGTTGGTGCCAGGGTTGGTGCCAGGATGCATCAGGCTTGTTTTCCCTCCCTTCCAGGCTTGTGGGGGAGGGAACGGAGCCCAGACGCTCCGTGCTGGGGTAGACTGACCCCAGTCCAAAGAAGCAGGGCTCTAGGGAGCCATCCCTTTTGTCTTCTCAGCTCGCAACACCCCTTAAGGGCAGGTCTTGGGGCAGTGTCAACTCCCCCCAGGACAGGTGACTGGGTAGGGGGGCCATCCCCCTAAAGCAACAGAACTTTTTCTTCATGAAGGCACAAATCTGTACATCTGAGTATTCTGGTAATTTTCAAACTGCAACACCGTGATATTCTCTGCATTCACATGGAATGTATTATGTCAGAAAAAAAGATGGTGGTTTTCATAAAAAACCTTACATGAAGTTACACTGTGTACGAGCAAAACAAAATGAAGATTGGACAGGTGTGTGTGGGGAAAAAAAAAGCAAAGAAAATTGGAAATGTTAATGTTGATGCTGAGTAAATCCATAGCAGTTCAGGAACTTTTCTATTGCTGTTGATCTTATATAAAACACTTTCAAATTCTATAGTGATGGGGCAGATAAATCCTGGTATTAGGAAGAATGTTTTCACAGAAAGGGTGGTCAGGCACTGGAATGGGCTTTCCAGGGAGGTGGTTGAGTCGCCATCCCTGGATGTGTTTAAAGATCGTTTGGATGAGGTGTTGAGTGATCTGGTTTAGGGGTGAACTTGTAAGGTAGGGTAGATGTCTGGACTTGATGATCCCAGGGGTCTTTTCCTACCACAGTCATTCTGTGATTCTGTGATTCTGATGGTATCAAGAAAAATGTGAGATAACTGGAAGAGACTGAACTTGACTAGAAAAGCTGGTATAAACTAGTGAAAAAAATGGACCACTTTAAAAACTGAAAGAGTTTGGGGAAATTTGAAAGAGTGAAGGTAGTCAAGTAAAGTGTAGACAGAAAGGCAGCCAGAAAAGAAAGCACAATTTGAATTGGGCCTAGCCAGGGAGGTCAAAGGGAACACCAAGAATTTCTACAGGTATATGAATGGTAAAAAGAAGTCTAGGGAAAGTGTGGCCTTCCAGTATCTGAAGGGGGCCTACAAAAAGGCTGGGGAAGGACTTTTAGGATGTCAGGTAGTGACAGGACTAGCAGCAATGGAGAAAAGCTGGAGATGAGTAGATTTAGAGTGGATGTGAGGAGGAAGTTCTTCACTGTGAGAGTGGTGAGAGCCTGGAATGGGTTGCCCAGGGAGGTGGTTGGGGCCCCGTCCATGGAGGTGTTTAAGGCCAGGCTGGATGAGGCTCTGACCAGCCTGATCTAGGGTGGGGTGTCCCTGCCTGTGCTGTGGCAGGGGGATTGGACTAGATGATCTTCTGAGATCCCTTCCAATCCCTGATGATTCTATGATTCTATGATTTCATCAAACAGCACATTATTCTTCTTCCTTTGAATGAAATGTGTGAAGTATTTAAGTAGTAAAGGATAAGGTCATAAAGTAACTGTAATAAGAATAAGTAAGTTCAATATAAGTATTTAAGTAATAAAGGATAAGTAATACAGGTAACCTTTCATTTGTTAGCTATTTTCCATACTAAGAGAGTTGACAATGAGAAGTTAAATGTTACATTGCTCTATTTCATTATGCAAATGACAATTTGACCAGTACACAGAAGATTAAAGAACTCTTTTTCTTTGATGTAACAAAAGGAAATACAGTACCTTGAAATTTAATGTATCTTGAGGTCTTCATTTTTTAAGTACACAGTTCCAACTTCATATGTAGAAATACCTAAAGTGGTTCAAGTGGAGGTGCTTAAATAATTGGTAGTTTTGTTCCTATAAGATGTTTATAAGATTTGATGCTTCAAGACTTCAGTGGCAACACTTCATTAATAACAATTTATAACAGCAAGATAAATGATAAAATATGTATTCAAATTAAGAAAAATAAAATAACAACTAAATAAAATATTCTAGTAACCCACAGGACTAAATTCTTCTGAATTCCTTACTAATGAAAAGTAAAATTATATTCCTGTGACCAATCCATAAGACATCATAATTAACACAAAGACAAAATAAAATATTCAGGTGTTAATGAAAACAGGGGAGGGAATTCTCTGCTATAACTTGTGCTTGAATTAAAAGTGTGTCTGGATGAGGAAAGTGAGCAGATAGACTACCCCTCAAAGTATTAAAACATACTTCCTATACATTACAATGTGAACTGAAACAGTCTTTATATATCAAAGCACCATGGGAAGATTCCAACCTCTACCAGTGAAATTCTTAAAACATCTTCAATAGAAAAAAAGAGAGAATCATACAGCAAAAGAATTGGACAGTAAAAGAAATACACTTTTCTTATACCCCATCTCAGTTTTATGAGCTGTAAATATTTCTTGAATCAGAGAAAGTTTGTGGTTGGAAGGAACCTTTAAAGACCATCTAGTCCAACTATCACTGTTATGTGTTAAACATATATATGATTATAATCCATGTTTCCAGAAGGAAAGGCTTTATGTAACTATGGTAATTAACAGTCACGCTGGATTTTCAAACTGCTCTGATTTTTTTCTGTTGTGCTTTAAAAGTTATTAGCCCTTACATTGCACCACCAAGTTGAAAGAAACCTGTGCACTCTCAGGTTGGAAGTGATCTGTGTTTGTTGTGTGCTCCAAATAATCATTGAGGTAAAGTGGGTGTCTTGACTGTTGTAGATCTTAAAGGCTCCTGTTTTTCCAGTACTATTTAATTTCCATCCATCATCTTCACGGAGGTATTTATGACCAAAGAGGTATGATCTTAATATAAATTGTGCAAATGTAGTCTTGCAAAAGCCATGATTCAGGGAACGATAAATAAATGTCAGTAAACTAATGTATAAGTGCAATATTCTAAGCCCAATGCGTCACTTTCCAATACCACATCAAGAACAAAGTTATAATAGCAGCTTAATCTGAAAGAGGCAAACAGATCAGCAGACATTTAGAGGTATGAGTGATTTACCACAAATCAAGAAACATAGAATGGCTTAAGTTACTCCAGCAACCTAATCAACCCTGTATCCCTCCTCTGGACTTGCTCCAAGAGTTCTATGTCCTTCTTAAATGAGGAGTCCAGAACAGGATGCGATACTCCAAATGAGGTCTTACAACAGAAGAGCAGAGGGGGAGAATCAGATCCTTTGACCTGATGGTGACATATCTTTTGATCCAGCCCAGGACACAGTTGGCCTCCTGGGCAGCCCTCACACACTACCAGCTCATGCTGAGCTTCTCATCTGCCAACATCCCCAAGTCCTTCTACTCAGGGTTACTCTCAATCCATGGACTTCCAGCATGGATTTCCAGCATGGATTTCTGCTTCAGATTTCTGCAGTGCAGATGCAGAATCCTCCCTTTTGACTTGTTGAACCTCATGAATTGTTCATTTGCCTTTACTCTTTTGCTGTTTGCTGAAGCAAAAACCACAAGAAAATATAAAACTAAAAATGTTTGTTTTCCGACAGCATGATTCTGACACTAAGAGGGCTCAGAAAAGACTCAACAGAAAATGATAAAGAGAGGATATGAATTATTTTCCTTTAAAATATTCTCCAAAAGGATTTTTTCTGAGAATCACAAAATCATAGCATGATTTAAGTTGGAAAAGAACTTCAAGATCATCAAATCCAACCATTAACCTAATGTAATAATCTGAAGAGATTTTTAAATGTGTAAATATAAATTTTGTATACACACACATATAGGAAAAATGTATTTCCAGGTATCAAAAAATAGGGATACTCCATGCATGCAAACAATAAGCACTAGAAAAAGAAAAACCCAACCAACTCAAGGGAAAAAAAAAAAACCCAAAAACCCTGAATTTCAAATTTACTTTGACTGGGGTAGTTACTTTTAATTTGAAATTCTGCAGCCAAGATATTTTTAAAAAATTTAAGGCAAGTAACCATCTGCCATGAATGATAGAAAGGGAATATAAAAGTAAATTTGCTTTCCAAGAATGTGTTTCAGAAATGCTACTCCTCAATCTTATTTACAACAACAGCGTTTTCAGTCACAATTATGAAGAATGGAATCTAATTCTGTTTACAGTTTGGTTTGATTCTTTATTTAAATGGCACTGTCTCGTGGTATATAATAATATACCAAATGTAGTGCAATGTTTTAAACAACTTGGTCACATATTTACACCTTTCTTCTATTCCATATTTTTGTTTAATTACTCTCTCTCTGAAGTGATAACATTGGCACAATTAAAAGTGTAATAGCTCTTTCATGAAACTTGTTAGTGCACAGATTGTAAACTAGCAGACAGACAGTAATGGATCTTCTGAAGTTGTATAGTGTCAGAAAGATTCTTGCACGTGCAGATTAAACTCACGTTTGAAAAGCTGCTGTTTCTTAGCAAGACGGCTTTTGCACTTTTTCTACCAAAGAATCATATTTAAATCTACCATTGAGTTACAAGAGTGTTGTTTGTTGTATGTTGGAGCGGTCGGAAAGCAAACAGCATAGAACAGAGTTTAAGAAAAAGATAGAGAGAGAGAGAATTGATGCATTTAGTTCCCTTTTATATCCTTTTGTATTTGTGTTACAAAAATTGTTCTGAAAGTCTGTTGCAGGGCCCTTTTCAACAGACTGGCAACACAGGGCAATGCGAGTCACATAAATACCACTATAAAACCAACAGTGCGATCTTACCATAGTTAGTAACCATTCTGGCAACCTTCACCCCGGAACAACTTTGTAAACCAGTCCGCACCATCACTCACTTTCAACTTTTCAACACCGTCTTTCGGCATCTCTATGTTCTTAGGTATTCTGATAAATTCACACAACACATTCCTTCAAAATCCTCATACCTATGTCCTTGTACTAACGGCAAAAACCTTGTAGCACCCCTATTTTGCAGCATTGCCTCTCACACTTAATCAGCATCTAATAATAATGCACTTAAAGCCTCTGGAGGATGATTCATTTGCTTAGCAAGCCAGCAACCCATTCTCAATAGTATGGTTAAAGCTTCAGCTGTCCCTGTGTTAGAAATTAAACTCCCACAACTGTCAACCATGCACCCCAAAATTCTGTATTATTATGACAATCTCCTTCAAATGAACACACAAACCACTTGTCTTTGTGGGATCTCCTTCGTAGGTCCGGTATGGTTGAAGTATTAGGTGTTAGCAGTGTTAATCATCCTAGGCTGCATGGCCCTCCCTTGATATGCGAGTGGGTTCCAGGCCATGCACGATCCCCACATATTAAACACAGTCCTTGAGGCAAGGCAACTGGGGCATAACTGTATTGAGGCACCTTCGGGGAGATGTGTTTACACCAGACAGTTACTTTTTTATAACCAGGCAGAGTGGCAAAAAAAGCCTTTGACTTTGTCCTGAGTAGTTAAAATACAGGCAACAGTCCATTTGTATTGACCCAAACAACTCCAGCTCCTGAGGCTCCAATCGACTGAGTCCCAAGTAAGGAGTTCAGACATCCCAGCTGTCCACAGCATTTCCTAATATCGTGCTGCTGAGTGCTTGTGGTACAGTCCAGGCAACCACCACGACACCAACCGGACAAGTTGTGAAAGGTTGTTCAGGAGATGCTATCTCCAAGCATATGAAGTCCTGTCCTGTTATGTTGGCCAGGGTCACCCATGCATTGGTCTTTGGTGATGCAGGTACCCAGGCCTGCGTGATTGCACTGAGGAAGATGCAGACAAGTATGGTTTCACACACTCTGCAGGAACCCACTGTAGTCCTTGATCTGTAGAAACACAAGCATACCCCAGGTTAACTGTTCACAAGGAGGGGACCACCTGTCCGGAGGTCCCGAATCTTCACCTTAGTCCCTGGAGAGACCTTATGCTGTGTGGTCAAAAAGCCAAAATGTTGCAGCATTGGAGGCCCCTGTGAATCGTCTCAATAGTTCAAAAAGTTCATTACATACGTAGAGTTGTTCAGGCAAGCCTCCAGAGACATGCCCAGCATGCCCCCTTTTTGCTTTTGCAGCTGTCTTTTGAGGGTACCACGGGCATGCTTCACAATACCGTGTCCTGTAGGGGAATGGGGAATGCTAGTCACATGGTGCACACCCCAGAGTTGCAAAAAGGCATGGACTTGGTGAGAGGCATATGCAGGTCCATTATCAGTTTTGATTTGGGCAGGAATGCTTAAAGTAGCAAAAGCTTGCTGCAAGTGTCAAATAACGTCCCGTGCAGCTTTGTTGGTGTGTGCAGTAGTTAGAACAGCACAGGAAAAAGAGTCAACCGAAACATGCACATATTTTTGATGCTCAAACTCAGGGACATGTGTGATATCCCTTTGCCAAATCTGCAGCACCCATAGGCCGCGTGGGTTGACACCTTGCCTGTCCTTGGCAATCAGGGAAGGCAACAATGATGGATCTGGCTTCTGCATGCGTCAGAAGATATTTTGGTCACAGGACATGGTGTCCTTGATGAAAAAACACATGAGAAACAATAGCTTGTATTCTATGCTAACTATTACAGGTGTAAAGCTGGAAAGATTCTAGATATTTCCTCCAATGTAACTCTTGATAAATATAGTGCAAGTGACAACTCTTAGTTTGTTGCATTTTGGATAGTAACTCACAAAGTGTCTGAGCAGAGTCTGACTCCATCCTCCTGACTCCCACCCTTCACATATTTATAAATATTAATGAGGTAATCCTTCAGTCTCCTTTTTTCCAAGGTAAAAAGACCCAGCTCCCTTAGCCTTTTCTCATCAGGCACATGCTCCACTTCATCATCTTTATGGCTCTGTGTTGGGGTCTCTCAAGCAGTACTGTGTCCTTCTGGAACTGTTCAAGTGACAGCTGAAGCTGTTCCTGCTACAATGGTGTCATAAGAGTATATGCAGATATTGTGTATAGTTAGGATATTTAAGAGCTCTTTCTTTTGTAGTTACGTTGCACCAACAGTTACCAATTATGGATGTGTGGAGGTAGACACGTAGCCTAGAAGGATTACAAAAGCTTACCAAAAACAGTAATTCAAGCAAAACAGTAACAAATAATCTATCAATTCTCTTTGATGCCACTGGACAGACTCTTACAACAGAAATTCCCATCACCACTAAAGGCTACTGACTGTCCTTTAAGTGTGAGTGCTAGCCTGGACCAAAACTGTAATATTTCCCCCTACCTTTAACAAACACTTTTTCCAAGTGATTTCAGAGGAATACATGATCTCAGGAGTAGTAATTCCCATGTTTAAGCATGGAACGTCATGAGTTGCTTAATATGCTTTGTTACCAGGCCCACGATGTTTAGCAGCATTTGACTCTGCTCCCTTGAAGGAACTATATGCATCCTCAAACAAAGTTTTCCTTCCTTTTCAAAGGTTGCAAAGGACCTGTAGAGTTCAGTTTATACAACCTTCTCTGACCATGTCTGTTGTTTTCTCATATTCCAAATAGTAAAGTGTAAAGGAGGAAAAGTTGATCCCACATTTGCCATGCTGCCTCATATCCTTCTGTTTATATGGCACTGCTGAACAATGAAGATAAGCCAGGCAGAGAGTTCATATGCATTTCTGACTGCCAGTGAGATAGATTTATTTTGGAAAGCTCCTGAGAGACCAATTAGTATCACCAGGATTGTCAAAATATGTGTACCATGGAAAATACAGGCAGCCCATCAACATGCTGTGAAGGTAAGGTCACTGAACACAGGAACAGTAGGGGATGAATTTAGTCAGAATGGAGTAAAAGCTGAGCACTAATTAAATAAATTGTAAAGCGTTCACAGTGGGAAAATACTGTCTAGACTAGAACAGCATTTTCTGTGAAGAGGTATTATTTTTCTTAAAGAAGCCCACACTGGAAGGAAAAGGCAGGATTAAATATTATCCCAGAAAATCTTGATGCCTTTATGAATGTGGTCAAGGTTCAGAAACAAAGATGTAACTTTTTGCCTTAGGTGATTCAAGTAAGGCTTCATTGTTTTATATTACAAAGGAGGCTATTGTGAAAGTAGACATCTTCAACATTTAATTGTGGTCCTTGGGGTTCACTCTTGTTCAAGCAATGCTGCGCAACTATTAATTGTATTCATCAGTGCTCTATGAAATTTGAGGTTGGAGGATGATAGAAAATTGCTAGACATAGACTATACTATGAAAGATAAGAAATCATTGCGGGAAAAATCACACGATCTTGTACAAATGGATGACAGAAATGCTGATTCAAAATGCAGTCATGTTTGGTTTATGATTTTGCCTTTGTCATTGCTTAAGCTACTGACAAAAATAAAAAGCCATTGAAGTGGTGTCTATAATGGTTTTAAGAGTTTGAAACAGGAGGCAGTAAAGTAAATTTGATTTATGTCTCAGCTTTACAACCCCATGATAACACCTTGCAGGATATCCACAACTTGTGTAGCAGTCTGAGAACAGATGAACTTAAGCTACAGCCTCTGTGTGACCATGCTCCAGGGTACTAGAGACTCCAAAACGATGTCACATAACTAAAAATGGCTTACACACTTCTTATCATATAGTACAAAGACAACCACCAGATAATCTTTCTGAGGGTGATTTCAGCCACACCTGGGAAAAAAAGCAATAGCAAAAAAGGGAAAAAAAGTGGACACATGCAGGAAATCTCTGATGACAAATGCAAATCCAACAGTAAAGCTGACCAAAGTAGCAGGCAAGTGGCCATGAAACCACCTCCACAACCTTTTTATTTGTTTAAAGAGTTTAATATAACTTTGACTTAAGTTTTTACTTACTGTGCTGCAACTGTTAATACTACGTCTCTCAACTTGAAATCTTTACCACATCAGAATGTTGTGAGAACAACCATATTAATTATTTATATTCTTTTATTTTCTTTTCTTTAAAATGTTCCTTAAAATGTTGATTAACCCCCCCGCACACACTCAGAATTTCAATAAATAGTCAGTTTTTGCAGTGAAAGTAGATTATCAATTTCTGCAGCAAACTGGACTGTAGTCTGTATCAGTCAACATGCAAATAACATGGAACATGGAGTGAAAATATTGCTGTTGACAAGTAAAGATGAGACTTGGTTCTGAATAACTGCAGAAAACTAAGAACTGAATGACTGGGGAACAGAATTACATCTAGAAAAAATAAAAAGTGACATTTTAAAAAAATAGCCTTAACTTAAAAAAAACATTATAGCCTCAGAAGTAACTGTTATCACTACGAATTAAAATCTCAGTAGTATGAAACTGCCAAATGCAATAATAGTCAAAAAAGAAAGCAAATTTTCAGAATTATTAGGAAAGGAATGTTTGAAGCAATAGAAAATATTCTGATGCGACAGCATAGCCTTCATTTATTTATACACCTGTATGGCCTGTATTTTGGGCTTGGCATATCAAAAGGTCTGTCGGAGAACTGGAAGAGAAATCTAATTGTCATAGTCAAAGCTTTGTAACCTCTTCTATTTAAGACTGTCATAATCTTACCATAAACTTGTCTTCAGTATTGAAAAAAGGCAACAGAGGAGTATGATGACAGAGGTCTGTAAAATCAGACATGATAGGAAAATAATAGATAATGATTACATCTTCACTATGTCTACAAGTGCAAGAACAAGAGTTGACATGTTCCTGTGTGATCTGCCCTAAAAGCACTTCCTCTGGCAGGGAAGTTCAACTAGAATTGCTCTAGAGGTTTCTTCTACCATTCTATAATTCTATGACTCTATAAGGAGGAAGAGAACAGTATTGCTTTTCTCTTCCCCTCTTGGGAAGCTGCAATGTGATCACCCCTTAGCCTTCTTTTCTCCAGACAAGCAAAAATTTCTTAGCCAGTCCTCTTTGGACATCACTTCCAGATCTTTCACCAGCTTTGTTGCACTCCTCTGGACACAATTAAGGACCTTCCATCCTTCTTAAACTATGGAGCCCAGGAAGGACTCCAAGATACAGTTTGTCCTCTTGGCTGCCGGGCATCACAGTTGACTTAATTGAGCATGTCAAACAGCATGTCCAGAGCCCTTTCTGCAGAGTTGCTCCTTAGCCACAATTGTCTCGATTTATTTCTGTGCCCTGTGCTACTCCATCTCACATGTAAGATCTAGCACGGGAAGTTCTTAAATTTTATTCAACAGTTTATTAACTAGATCCCTCTGCAAGAGCTTCTGCCCCTCAAAAATTTTGCATTGTCCTCAAATTTGCTAATGGTGCATTCAACTCCTACATCCAGATCATTGGTGGGTGTATTGAACAGCCGTTACCCACAACTTCACCATGAATATAGACTGGTCACCAGCCAGATCTAACTCCATTCAGTACAATACATAGAGCTCTGTCCTTCAGCTAGTTCTTCACCAAGCACACCATAAAGCTACGAATCTCACAAGCAAAGTGCCCTTGTGGCCAAGAAGGCCAATGGCATCATGGGGTGGATCAGAATTGGGGTGGTTAGCAGACTGAGAGAGATTCTCCTTCCCTTCTACTCTGCCCTAGCGAGACCGCATCTGGAGTATTGTATTGAGTTGTGGGCCCCTCTGTTCGAGAAAGACACAGAACTTCTGGAGAGATTCCAGTGCAGAGCCACAAAGACGATGGAGTGGAGCATCTCCATGATGAGGAAAGGCTGAGGGAGCTGGGTCTCTTTAGCTTGGAGAAGAGGAGACTGAGGGGTGACCTCATTAATGTTTATAAATATGTGAAGGGTGGAAGTCAGGAGCATGGAGCCAGACTCTGCTCAGTGTTGACTAATGATAGGACAAGGGGCAATGGGTGTGAGCTGGGACATAGGAGATTCCACATAAATACGAGAAGGAACTTCCTCCCAGTGAGGGTGACAGAGNGAGAAGGAACTTCCTCCCAGTGAGGGTGACAGAGCACTGGAAGGGTATTCCCAGGGTGGTTGTGGAGTCTCCTTCTCTGGAGACATTTAAAACCTGCCTGGAAATATTCCTATGCAACTTGATCTAGGTGATCCTGCTGTGGCAGGGATATTGGACTAGATGATTTTTTGAGGTCTCTTCCAATCTTGAATGTTCTATGATTCTGTGATCTCTTGATTCTCTGAAGAGACTTGTGAGATTCAGTAGTTCTAATTAGGGTACAGTTTATAAACCTTCACAGACAAAAAGACTGTTCAGAAACACAGATCTGAGGAGCAAATTGTAGAAGGATGTTTAGTTATGGATTCATAGAATCATAAGGGATTGGAAGGGACCTCGAAAGATGGTGTTGGGAGGGTGGAGCTGGGCTGTTCTCAGTGTCATGTAGTGATAGGACGAGGGACAATGTTTGTAAGCTGGAATGTAGAAGGTTCCACATCAACCCGAGAAGGAATTTCTTCACAGTGAGGGTGACGGAGCATTGGAACAGGTTGCCCAGGGTGGTTATGGAGTCTCCTTCACTGGAGATGTTCAAGGCTCACCTGGATGTGTTCCTGTGTGACTTGGTCTAGGTGATCCTGCTGTTGTGAGGGGATTGGACTAGGTGATCTTTCGAGGTCCCTTCCAATCCCTAATGATTGGATTAAGATTCTATGATTCTATGATCTAGTCCAATCCCCCTNTACTGGTACCTGAGGTTGTTCTTGCCCAGATGCAAGACTCTGCACTTACTCTTGTTATAGCTCATTAGATTTTTCTCTGCCCAGCTCTCCAGCCTGTCCAGATCTCGCTGAATGGCAGCACAGCCTGCAGGGGTGTCGGCGACACCACCCAGCTTTGTGTCATCAGCAAACTTGCTGACAGTGCATGCCAATCCCTCATCCAAGTCATCAACGAATAGATTGAACAGGACCGGTCCCAGCACCGATCCCTGGGGCACTCCACTAGATACAGGCCTCCAACTAGACTCCATCCCATTGGCCACTACTTTCCTACTTCTAACCTGTAGCCAGTTTACAATCCACCTCACTACCTGAAAATCTATACCACACTGCCTGAGTTTGACTGTGAGGATGGTGTGAGAGACTGTGTCAAATGCCTTTTTTTATATCGGTTTTAAGTTACATAAAGTTTATTTATTTATTTTTTTTATTTAGTACTGAACATGGGTCTCAGAAAAGAATTCTGTGATGCTCAGAATGAACATCTGGGTTCAATCACAGTAATTCCTGAGTTCTGAAAAATTGCCAGAATAGTGGTAATAATGATGCAGAGTCCTGTTTTTAACTGATTTCCTCCAGTTTTGTAGAAAAAAACAAAAGCTGGAACAAAATATAAGTTAACTATTTAAATTTGTAAATTAAAATTATACCATATACTTTAGGTGTTTTTAATGATCATCCTGCCTCTTTAAAGAGAAAAGACTCCTGAGAAAATTCTGATTTCTGAAGCCCTTCAAATCAATATTTGCTTGAATTAATATTTCCTTTCTAAAGTTATTCCCCCCAACAGGCTTCTAAGAAAAGTTTGTAATAACTTATGCAGAAATTCAATACCACTCCAAAATTTACACTGGGATGAAATTCAATCTGACTTTAGGCTGTAATTTCCCAATCTTGCATTTTCAAAGCTTATCCTCCACCTTCTTTCTCTTCTATTTCTTTCCCTTATCAGACGTTATAAAACTGTGGAGGAAAAATATTGACAGCTATTCAGAATGAATGGCGAGTGATGCACGATTTAAAATTTATAATGAAATTAATGTCAAAATAAATAATGCTGTGAGCTTTGATAGCTCGTCACTGCATTGCGCAGGACCAAACTTGCTTTCGTTCACGTCCATTTAGAATTCAAAACCTGTTGTGACACCACGATCTTTTCATCAGTTTTCTTGTTCATTTGTTGTTTGCATTTAAAATTAACTGGAATAGCAGATACTTTGGTTTAGCGCACAGTAAGAACACATCTCATCCATGAATACCTAGTCACTGCCTAAAGATAGGAATATGGTGTGCAGGGCTGTATAATCATGTCCAGAATCACGGGCAAGTTTTGTGCAGCCTTTTAACCCTGGTGAAATGACCATGTTTCTCACACAATTTTCATCAATACGAGCATATTTATTAGAGCTGTGAGACAAAACACTAATAATCATCAACATGGCTGTCAAGAGCAGATGCTGCTATTTTTTCCTGTCAGGTTGGATACCATGGCAACACCTGCTTAGGAGAAGTTGAAGAATTATTTGAAGGTTTGCAGTTGTTAAAGCCATTGGACTGTAACAGAAATTTATTAATTGCAAGTGACTATGACAGCACATGGCAGATTTCTGAAAGGGAAGAAAACCTCAGCATCACTCCAGACTAAGAAACTGAACAAGAGATGAATCTAATACTGTGATGCCTGACCTCAAACCTGGTATCATGCTTGTATATTCATAATTCACAAGGGCTAGGGAAAAGGTGCAATTTTATTACTGTCAGAAGAAATTTAATATGATTAAAAAAAATAGATCAAAATTGTCTGACAGCTTAAAAGGGCAAAAATTACACATTTTAAAGTAACTCTAAAAACATTTGAGAGTTCCAATCAAGTGCAATCACAGTGCTATCATTTGAACAAATTTGTGTCTGCGTGAAAGTTTCCTTGGACACTGCTATCAAACTGACTTCCTGAAAGAAAGAGTACTTAAACCTAGCATGTAATTTTATGGGAATTGTGACAGAAAGCCATGTTTTTGTTTTGTCTGTGCATACACCACCAGAAATATACTCAAATGGGCAGCAAGCATTTTAATATGGATTGCAAATACTGTCCCCGTTGTATGTGCGGGCAGCATAGTATCCAGACATGCAAGAATGCTTGCAGCTGCCTTTATTTCAGCATTTCAAAGTATGGAGGTGGTCATGCATTATCGAAATGACAGTACACAGGTATAATCGAGAGAAGTTCGACCGCTTTTTCAAAGCAAAATGCTTTCAGTTCTGTGAGCAGGTGGTTTATACAGTGCTATGCCTTCTGTTATGTGACAAATGTCAATTTTATTATTCATTCCATAATAAACAGAATATGAACTACGTTAGATGAAGCTGATCATGCAAACAACCTCTGAATACCCTCTGCGCTTCTTAATTCCATGTTAAAGAGGAAATGTTCACGCTTGTGTTAAGCATAGTGTAATAAAAGAGAAAGCGAATATTACAGATAGGGAAGCCAGGCTGGAATTTGAGGAAGTAACATCAACAACATCTTCTGGGAAACATACATTTTCTAATGCTGAATCTACTAGTGCTGAGCCCAAAGATTACGCTCCTGGCTGTCACAGAAGAATTCAGTCCTGCTTGGTAAGTAGACAGTGAGAATCTGCAGAACTCCTTTCAGAACAGTTGTGCAAAGGACCTGAATATAATGCCTGAGAGTGACTGCAAGCCACAGACCCATTTTTAACTGGGTTGTAAAGCACTAATGAAAAACACCTTCTTGGCATTTTTTTTTTCCTGTACAAACCACTTCAGAAGTTTTTTTCTGAGATACTGAGATATTACATGTGACATTTTAAAAGGCAGTTATAGATTTGAAGTAAAATGGGTTTTTGATGGTTAGAGATGCCACATACAGACCTCTTGTATTTTAATGGAATGAAACTGAATGGTTAGAATATGTCCACATATGAAGCATAAGCGTCAAGTTTTATGCTTCAAAATGCACACTTAATGCAAGATGCTTTTGATCAAGTAAATTGTTGCAAATTTTAATTTAAAATTAAAACAAACTACTCGATTACAAACCCAAAGAGAAAAGTAAGACAATAAAGCTTGCTTCACAAAATGTTCTGTACTGAAACTTTCTTAGCTATGTATTGAGTCCTTAGCTTGGTTTTGTAACAGACAACATAATGATATGTGGATTTCTCTGATTTCTTGTCCCTTGGAGTTAAATCTTCCTTTTAATGTCAATCCAGTTGACCAGTCGGTAAAATTAGACGCTCAGGGATTACTTAGCAGCAACCAAGCACTGTTACTGATCCCCTTCTGGGTCTCTTTCTTCAGAAATGTTTAACTGGGCACATAGAGACTCTGCAAGCAGTGTACATCCACCCTGAAATCATAAAGCAATTGTTTTGTCTGGCTTAGGCAGACAAAAGGCAGCTGGGGTTTAGCTGTCAGCTTGGGTGTCTGCCCACTCTCCAGTCCTGAGGTGACATCCAGAGAGTCATAGATGGGCAGGCAAGATGGGTCAGCAGGGACATTGTCAGCCTCTGCACCCCAGGAGCAAATTCTCCACTTTGTGGAGATACATTTGCTTCCAGCTCTGTTCATATTTGTGGCTGATGCTCAGTCAGTCACTCCAGCTGATCCTTGTACCACACTGACCAGCTCCAGAGACTGACTCAACTTTTTTCTTGTGTTTTATTTTTTCCTGTAGGCTGTTATACCTATGTTTGTTGTTTCTTCTCTTGACTTTTTGAGCAACTAACAGCCTTGTCTCAAATAAGTCCTACATATTTCATTAATTGAACACTCTTACCTCTCTGTAGACTTCTTGCAGAGCTGTTTTTCAGCATTCTGAGTAAAGTTGCAAACTGAGCCATATCAGAATTTTGTCTGAATCATAAGAACCTCAACAGCTAAAGCCCTTGCGAGGACAGAGAAGCTCACTGGAGAGTCTAACGGCTACAGATGGAGGGTTATATTGTGGAGGAGGAAGTTATCTTTTTTATTCAGAGCTTCTCCAGGACATCTAGGGCACTTGCATAATTCACTATCTACAGATTGGTGTTTGTAGGAAATATATGACTCCTAAACTATTTTGATCAAGTTTAAATCACTTATAAGAAAAAGATTCTTTACCATATGTTCTGCAATATTCACAGGGTCTATCACATTTGTCTCTCTCCATGAAGGCTGTACACATCAGCTACTTTGGTAGTCATCCTTATAACCAGGCATATGACTATGTGGGTTAGCAGAGGCCATATCATGAGTTTTGCAGGCTTTTTCCTTTCCATTAGGTGTTTCTAACTTACAGCTATTTTCCAATTTATTTCTCTTTTTCTTTACCATAAAAAGCAATATAATTAAATATTTTGTTTTCTTATGAGGGGAAAATGACATTGCACCATAGAGTCAGATGGATTTGTACACATTAGGGATTGATTTATTTACAAAGGATCTGAGTCATTTCAATTCCACTCACATCATATGAAACTGAGGTGGAGACAATTCAGATGCTTATCCATGAATAGAAGTACCTTATTAATCTCGGATGAGTGAAAATATCTGTTAAATGAGTAGGCTTTACTTGTTTGCTTAAGTAAGTGGGTATAACAAAAGCCATTCCAAATATTTTATGCGTTGATGTTTCTTGAGAAAGCTTACTCTTGTCTTCTACAGATAGCAGGCAGAGTTGAGGATAAGCTTTCCCAGTTTCAGAGAGGATAATGGGAATAATTTTATCATTGACATACATAAAAAGTTTTAATTGGTTTGAGGATGTAGTTCAACTTCTTTGTATTTCATGCTACTCACACTCATTGTAAGGTAAAGTTTATGTTCCAGTGCTGACAAATGTATGGTATGTATGCATAAAATCTAGCAATAATATTTCAAACTGAAATAATTTCCCAAAAGTAAAATAAGAACAGGTATTTTAAAATGTACTTAAATTCACTTCTATACCTTTATTCCATATTTTATAGAATCATGCAATCATAGAGTTGTTTAGGTTGAAAAATACCCTCGAGATCATTGAGTCTAACCATCAGCTCAACTGTTTCCAAGCCCACCACTAAACCATGTCCCTAAGCTCCAGATCTACATGGTTGTTAAACAACACTTATGTACTCACTGAAACAAGTAATTGAATTCACAGAATCACAGAATTAGAGATTGGAAGAGACCTCAAAAGATCATCTAGTCCAATCTCCCTGCCTAGACCAAGTCACACAGGAACATATCCACGTGGGTTTTAAACTTCTCCAGTCAAGGAGACTCCACAAAACCCCTGAGCATGCAGCATGTCAGGTGCACAGAACATCTTTTATAGTTTTCTAAAATCTTCTGATTCTTGATAGATCATTTTTACAGGAAAAATTCATAACTTCTAATCAGCTCATATAATCAGACAAGATTTTAAATAAACAAGAATAGAGATTTCCTGCTCTGGTTTTTTGCTTTATGAGGAATGAGGAATACTTTTCACTTATTGTATGAATAGCAGCCCTAGTCATGCCTATAATTACAACCACTAAAATATGTGTGGCAAATGTTGAAGCCACTTTTAGAAAAGGACAAGAAATATCATTGAGTGAGTTATAAGACAGTCTATTTCATTGGGCCTGTGAGGAAGAAAGAGGAAGGAAGTGATTGAGAATAAATTGGTTGGATTTCACCATTGTAAGAACAGCATCATCTACCTTAATTACAGTGGTTTCTTTGTTACATTCTCCACAGTATTCCTGTGTTTTGACATTAAAATTACTGTAGTTAGGAAAGGGGTAGATGAACTGCTTAATGGAATCACAAAATACCAGACTGGAAATTATCTCAAGGATCCTCTGTTCCAACCTTTCTTGGGGAAACTATGGTCTAGATAAGAGAGTCCATCAAACCATCCCGCTGAGCCTCAAAAGTGTCCAGTGTTGGAAACTTCACCACTTCTCTGGGGAAATTATTCCAATAGCTCCTTGTTCTCATAAAATTTTTTCTGTTCAATCAGAATGTCCACAGGATTAACTTGTACCCATTACCCCTTATGTTTTCCATGTGACTTCTTGTAAGAAGGGAATGTCCATCTTTGTAGCTACCCTTTAAATACTGGAACATTGTAATAGTATTTTCTTAAATATTTTCTTCTCTTGGATTGGCAAACTCAGTTCTCTCAGCTTCCCACCCTCTGTTCATTTGAGAATTTGGCTAGAGACAGATTCTGAGTTCCCTTTCAAGATGAATAGTCCTACAATTCTGCAGAGATATTGCAAATGAGTGAACAATAATATATTGGACACTAAACATGTAAAGGAAAATCATATTATGTTTTAGCAGCAGCTATTTGCTGCTAAAACATTCCACAGCTGTTTGTTGTTGGTGGGATAGGAGAATCAGAAAAAAAAGAGTAAAACTAAAAAAGTAAAACTCATGGGTCATAATAGCTTAATAGGAAAGAAAGGAAGGAAAAGAATAATCAGAGGCTACACAAGTGATGAGTGATGCACAATGCAGTTACTCACGTTCTGCTGACAGATGTCCAGTCAATTGCTAAGCTTTC
Organism: Rhinopomastus cyanomelas; assembly: GCA_013400115.1. Lineage (NCBI taxonomy): Eukaryota > Metazoa > Chordata > Aves > Bucerotiformes > Rhinopomastidae > Rhinopomastus > Rhinopomastus cyanomelas. The sequence continues at coordinate 84,578 of VXBP01006047.1, read as the reverse complement.
ATACCGCATGCCACCTTCCCCTAGTTTATATGCTGTGCATGACATCACATGGTATGGAATGGTCCTTTGGCTTGTTTGGGTGAGCTGTCCTTGCTGTATCCCATCCCAGCATCTTGTGCATTCCCAGCTAAGAAATCCTAGACTTAGTATAAACACCATGGGGAAATGACAGGAATGTCAGTGTGTTAACATTATTCTCACCCTAAATCCAAACCACAGCCCTGTGCTAGCTGCTAGGGAGGAAATTAACTTTGCTCCAGCAGAAATCAGGACAATATTGTATATTTATGCCTCATTTAAGTTTTTATCTTATCTGAAAAATGGAGTTGATATAAAATCAACTTCATCAATTTGATGCTTATGGGCATCAAATACTCTTAGCAAAACCTTTAACATTTATCCCCTTATTATAAAGCCTTTCTCTCTGTTGTCCTTAACATCTTCATTGCTTTGATTCAATCTATTTGAAACATGGTAGCTATGTTCATTTTTGTCATTTTTCAAACTGTCAGGCATGTATGTAAATTCTGCTACTGATCATCTTTCTTTTCGTTATGTCCAAGTTCGTTCCAGGTGGTTTCAGTGAAAATACAGCATTTTAACCAAAACTGCAAAGGGATCAGATAACAACAGTGATGACATTACAACCTATGCATTCTTGTATATTATAAAAAACCAACACACAATATATACCTGGTAAAAATAATCTTTCAATCACAATATCTAGTAAAGGGCAAGAAAGTAAAACACTTTTGCCCTTATTCAAAAAGTACCTAACAGCTTTGTAAATGAAATAGCTAATAGTAAAACCTGGAAGGTCTTGGTGGACTTGTAAAACTACAAATAACAGTCATCAGATGGCTTCATATTTAAATAAAAATGTATGTAAATTATTTTGGCATCTCCTAACCAATGCATAAAAAGTTATGCATCCTACATACAGTATGCTTCCTACACATTAGACTTTAATCTGCCCCACATTTAATTAGTAAGTACTGTGGAAACTAAATACACAAAAATGTTTCTTTAACAGTCGAATAGTTATGCTTAGTGGTGACCGTGGTGACCAGAGAAAACAAGTTAATAAATTAATTTCTGATCAGCTGGCTAAGCTTTTACGAACATATTTTCACTTTTCCAAGGCAGATATTTTCTGATTAGTAAAACAAATAAGTAAATAAAATATTTACTTTACTTTCTGTAACTACATATTAACAGATTAATTTTCTTTTCCATAAAGATGAGAAAATATAAAAAGCTGCAGACAAAGGATTCTCAAATTTTATTGGAGTAAGATTCAACCATAAGACTAGAAAGAAGAAAGGAAAAGAAACAAAGGCCAAAAACAAAGACAAGTGGAAGCCAAACCAAAATAAAGAGCCAGCGATGGATGGAGAAGCTGTTTATTTTTTATGTAAATTTGTTGCAGTTTGAAAATTACCAGAATTTGCAAAGGTATAGATTTGTTCTTTAAGAGGACCGCCCATGCCCCAGTGACCTGTCCTGGGGGGAAGTGGACTAGGTGACACTATACAAGATCTGGCCCTGCCTCTTTTGCCTGGGGTTTTGGCTCCCAGTACAGGGTTTCAGCTCTGGCACCATTCCCACTTCCCTACTTCCCAGGGTGGTGGGGAGAAGATGGGACAGGGCAGCTCGCAGTGGCTGGCCGTGGCCCTGTACCCCTCCAGTAGACGATGAGGTAGGAAGCAGCAACCCCGCAGCCCTCCGTGTGGACCAAACCCCGGCTCAGCAGCAGTGGTGCAAGCTTCCACCCAGCCCAACTCTGGGCTGGCACCACAGACTGGAGAAGCAAGAACTTGATGCTGATCTTCCCCCACCCACAGAACAGTCATTCAGCAACCAGTGGTGAGCTGAAGGTTCTTCCTTTTCCTGCTGGAGCTTAGACAGGAGAAGAGAGGAGAGGGAAGGGTCATGGAACCCTCTCGGCCATTGTTTGCAGAGTAGGGGGACCCTGCAGATGTGGCCATGTGGTTGGTCTCCATCTTGGGTCCTGCATGTGGCCAAGGGTCATGTTGTCATCACCACCATCTTAGAGAACACTAATCAGCAGGAAGAGAGACTGTCATTTCTGCCACTGAGAAAAACTGGGAATGCTCGAGAACTGGGGTGGTACTTTTAAGTGGTATCTGAGAATTCCTTCGTGCTTAGCTGAAGAAAGAAGAAGGACTCGAGAATCCTTAAACCTTGGGCATGGAAGACAGAGACTGAGTCCTGTTTGAAAGCATGTTTCCTGCATAAAGGGATGCAGTTCAGGTGCTGAGGAATCAGGCCTGCTCGATCAGCGTTTTTCTGGAGAAATCTGAATTTAAGAGTTTGCCAGTCTGGACAGCCAAGGGTGCCGCTGTCTGCAGATGACAATGGTAATACACGAGTAATAGAGAGGGTGGTGGTACTCATCTCTACCTGACTGACGTGCTCTTTTCCCAGGTCTCTAATGTAAAATATCGAGGACTGATACGATAGTGATCTCCCATTGTATTTTTCTCCGAATATGTGACAGCATTTGTGACACAGTTTCTAGTTTGTGTGCACTAACTTGCTTAACCTTTTCATCTTTTCTGTATAGAGTCATAGAGTTATTAACCCTTTTCCATTTTCCCTAAGCTATCCATTGTCTGGAAAATTCTATTTGAGATCTCACTGAGACCTAACTGCTTTGTTTTTTTATCTTTAATTGTGGTCCTGAACTCACCACAAAATTGGTGTCAAAAACCAGGGACCAAAGCAGTTTCTTAGTTTAAATCGGCTTCAAAATGAAACTTGCCCATTAAAGTTTATTTTCTTCTCTTTGACACTTTCATCAAAGTAATGTAAGTCAGATCCTGTTCACTAATGTCTAGGAAAATCTTTATGCTTTTCTAACACCAGTGTGATGCTGCACAACCAAAACTTTAGCTTGGTCTCTGTTACTAACACAGCAAAAGCTTTTCAGAAAAGGACATAGGAGAACAGATGCCAAATTCTAGCATGGTAGTGGTTTCTTGAAACAGCCTATAAGAGAGTTTAAGAACATCCTTCGGTGTGTCATAATGCTGGATGGAGGAAAAAATCTTGTCCGTAACTATTTTTTTCCTCTTAATTCCTGTCACACAAAATAGATGCAATTTAGAAAGAAAATGAGTCTAAGCAAGAACAACTTATCAAATATTTATCACCCTCTACTATTGTGTACTTACAGACAAGATTCCTATCCTTCCTTTACTTGCCAAAGCTTCGCTCTAGAGATCTCTTTCCTTGGTTTAAACACATATATCCTTGTATATAACTATATCCCTTTCCACACCTATAACCATAACTCGCCAAAGCAACATTTTTACTATTCCTAATAATGTTGTAATGTTTTCCTGTGGGGAAAGAAAATAGGCCCAATTTTGAAATTACAATGTATGTCTTAAGACCTCAATGTCTTCACTAAGACTGTGATTCCAAAATATCCTAAACCAATTCAATTTTCTCAGTCTCGGTCCTGCTTTCTCACTGTCTTCAGTTTCCTTTTCCTGTCCTCTTTCACTGTGCCTCAGCTTTCTCTCTACTCTTTCTTAAGCAATTCCAAATTTATTTTTGCCACTTTGAGTTAAAAAACAACCAAACAAAAAACCCCAAAAAAAGTTAACAAGATGAGAGAAGTGCAAAGATTTCCATTGACTTCATGTAGAGATGCAGCTCAGAATAGTAGTCTACTGAAGGACAAAGTTGTTGCAGTGGAGAAGATAATGATGGTGAAAAAGGCCAGTTCTGGTGCTGAACCAAGTCACACTCGTGAACAAACTTAAAATTTCTAACAGCACAAATTGGGGTGTCAAATGTATGGAAACATTTGTAATGAGTAAGAGGAACAAAGAGAGGAGATGTTTCTGTACTCTTTTATAAGAACTGTTTTAAAGAATATTGTTGCAGAGGTCATGCACTTTCATTCTTCAGTATGGATGTCAGTTTCTTAATGATTTGAACTTGGAAGATCATCTTATTTCCTAGTTTCTGACCACAGAAGTGCTTATCATTGTTTGATTTCATTTTCCCCTGCTCCCTCCAAAGCAGTGAGTAATGACCTTTGACAGAGTACTCATCTAATTGGACTGACTGTGTGATCCATTACAACCACCTCTGTTTTCTCATCCTTTTCTTCCAAATTCAAATGCACGTTTCTCAGGTAGTGAGAAATAACCAAATACATCTATAAGAATATTGTAAACCATTTTCTTCTAAAAATATTACCTTTAAATTTCTGAAAGCTTTTTTGCTTTTCACCTTCTGCAATGTTTTCTGAAGTTGCTGTTCATCTATCATGAAGTCAGAATATTTACAATGAGCATACTGGGCTGTGTCCACCTGTTGCACACTGCCTTGATTGCCTTCTTCAAGAGGCAGAGCCAGAGGCAACAGAGCAGGAAGCTGGGCTGCCTGTACTATGTCCCACAGTACTTTTGGTTTGTGTTTTATTCTTCAGACTTTTTCTCAACTCATCTAATCAGGAAAACCATTAGCTCTTTGACTCAATGATCTTAAAGGTCTTTTCCAACCTATGAGACTATGACTCTATAATTTCCATGCTTTGGGATTTGAATTAGTTTTGCTTTGCAAGAAAAAAATGGGTTTATGTATTTTAAACTATGAACAAAAAAAGCATTTCCATCAGAGACAAAATGCTACTAAAAATATTACATTCATAAACTCTTCAATAACATTTATATAATAATTATATAATATCTTCTTTTGCAAGCCCCAGATAACTACCAAGACTTTGGTGGTCTGCTGATTATGTTTTTAATATTATTAGGCTACACTGTGTAATTATAATCTTCTATATTAATAAATTTTGCTTGTTTCATTTATGCACTAATCAATTAAACAGAAATGTTTGTACAAAAATGCTACTACATAAACTCCAGAGGTCTTAACATTATTAAACTGCTGTCTGTAGCAAATAATAATTTATAGCAGAACTGCAAAACCTAATATCTGTGCTAATATTGTAAAGCAAATATGCCAAAAGGCCTACTGCACCTTTTCAAAATTGTTTTTCACTTTTGAATGTCTACTAAAATTTTAGTTTGAGCTCTTAGGAGATCTCAATAAATATAAGGCAGAGCATTAGCTAATAGGTTTTGTATCAATTTGATTTGTTTTTTATAAATTGTTTAGCTTCTGTCTTTGAGTCACCTTGTCCATCACGAAACCAATAAAAATTATTTTTTATAATTATCACAAATTAGTGAGTTGTGCAAAACATGCCTCCTGTCCTTTGAAAACATACCACATCCAGCTCAGTTTATAGTCCATATTTTTATCTTATAAAAAATCAAAGAAGTTTTGTTCGTCTTTGGGTTTTTTTGAAGAAAGCTAAAAGTTAAAATAACAGTGAATTAGATAAGAGAGAAAGAATTTGTGCAGGTAAGGATGACAATTTTTTTTTTTTTTTTTTAAAGAGGTACATAAGAATACCAGGCCACTTTGGGGACTTCTATGTCAGATATTACTCAGCTGGATATTAAGAACACATAAAAAAGACCAGGGATTAGACAGAGCTTGGCCAGAAAAAAAAAAGAAAAATAATCCTAGTAGAGAATTTCAAGTCTATTTAGCATTAATATCTCTATCTCTTCTCCCCTATATCTCTTTTTCACTCATTATCTCTCTCTTGTGATCTCTGTCAGAATCTTTGAAAGGTTCATTTTGTGTGGCAGTCAGTCTAATCTTTTCTTTTCAAAATCAGACATTTTCCTTGGTGAATGGTAGAATAAATCACTCAGTGGATGCATTTGTCCAGATGCCTGTAAAGGTTTACATAACTGGTCCTGAAACAGGTTGATCAAAGGAGAAAACCCATGTGAAGAATGAGAAAGGGGATCAGAAGAACATGAGATTGAGCAAGTTTATTTTGAGCAACAGGACAATAAAAAGAGGAAGGGAATTAAGGGAGACAGATTAATTACAGACTAACAGAACAAAAATATTTTGAGCTGTGGAACAGATAGGAGGAAAGGAAATGCCGAGAAGACATATATAGAAGGAATTGTTAATAATGGGTGTGCCTATATGGGTAGTGGGCAGCAAGTGAAGAGATGAAGAGATTTAGGAACAATATCACTGGTAATTGTTTAGAATACATGCATTCAAATTATTTTGGAAAACTTTATCAAGAGATTGAAACATCAACCTGTATTCCTAGTGCATCTTCCAGGAGGCAGTGGCAATTTCCACAGGCTCTTGGAGAAAGATCTGTTTCCCAAAACCTTTAAAAGTAGACTTGGACACATTCTATTCTATGAGAATACTTAAACAGGTAATATCACTCAAGTTAGTGAGACTTAAAATGAGGTATGTGCTTAAGTGCATTAATTCAAGCTAAAGAAGTAAATTAATTCCCAGGGATACCTATTCAAGATACTGATTTAAGAAAATATTGCTAATTACTGTACACTTCTATAACCTGATGCCCTCATGAGATGTATTTTATTCCTCCTTAGATTGACAAGAAAATGTCTTCTAGCTGAATAAACAGTAACTACTTGATTGGCCAAGATCATACTACAAATTTGGAACGAAAATGTTGCTAATTACTTCTTTTCTTTGGAGATAGGAATGCAATACTTTAGAAATATCCACTGGGTTTTCTCTCAATATTCAACAATGTACCTAAAAATCTTTTACAAATGATTTGGACTTAAGGTAGCTATTTGCATTCTACTTTAAGCAAAACTAACATTTTTGGGTTAGAGACTGAATAATAGTAAAATGTTTTAAATTTGCAGTAATCATCTTTAAAATAAAGCCCTAGGAATTTTTTGCACATTTGTACACAAATATTCACATTTTAATGTCAAGATTCACACATATGATGAGGGATTGGCATGCACTGTCAGCAAGTTTGCTGATGACACAAAGCTGGGTGGTGTCACCGACACCCCAGCAGACTGTGCTGCCATTCAGCAAGACCTGGAGAGGCTGAAGAGCTGGGCAGGGAGAAATTTAATGAAGTCTAACAAGGGTAAGTGTAGAGTCTTGCATCTGGGCAAGAACAACCCCAGGTACCAGTATAAGCTGGGGACTGACCGATTGGAGAGTAGTTTAGGACAAAANTGGTAGTGGAGTCTCCTTCACTGGGGATGTTTAAGACCTGCCTGGATGTGTTCCTGTGTGAACTTGGTCTAGGTGATCCTGCTGTTGTGGGGGGATTGGACTAGATGATCTTTGAGGTCCCTTCCAATGCGTAATGATTCTATGATTCTATGATTCTATGATTATCAATTGCTTGTATCAAATAAGTTAGTATCCAATGTAGTTATATGTAGTTAATTAATCATTCTACTTCTGGTTTGAAAGACATTATTTATGAGATGGATAATATGTTCTAACAAGATGAAAATTTATATGTCTAGTATTTATTCTGATTCAGTGTAAAATTAAGGTAAGTGTTCAGACTAAGGATTTAGATGAAGACTTAGATCAAGAGAGATTCTCCTGCCCACCTACTCTGCCCTGGTGAGAGCACATGTAGAATACTGTGTTTAGTTCTGGGTTTCTCAGTACAAGAAGGACACATAACCGCTGCAGACAATCCAACGCAGAGCCAAAAAGATGATGAAGAGAGTGGAACATCTCCCTGATGAGGAAAGGCTGAGAAAACTGGTTTTCTTGAGCTTGGAGAAATGGAGACTGAGGGATGATCTCATTAATGTTGATAAATATGTAAAGGGTGGGTGTCAGGAGGATGGACCCAGGCTCATCTCACTGTCATCTAATGATATGACAAGGGGCAATGGGTGTGAGCTGGAACATAGGAGGTTCCACATAAATAGGAGAAGGAATGTCTTCTCAATGAGGGTGACAGAGCACCAGAAGTATCTGCCCAGGGAGGTTGTGGAGTGTCCTTCTCTGAAAATGTTTAAAACCCACCTGGATATGTTCCTGTGTGACTTGGTCTAGGTCATCCTGCTGTCACAGGGGGATTGGACTAAATAATATTTCAAGATCCCTTCCGATCTCTGATGTTCTGTGATTCTGTAATACAGAGACTGAGAAACAAGACTAGAAGAAAAGGAAAGATCTCAGTAGCATTTTGTCTGGGGTCCTCCAAAGATCAGGAGACAACGGAAACAAATGGAGTATGACAAGTCCTGTTACATTGTGCAAACGTAGATCTTTCATTTTATTTGGCTGAAATAGAACTTTATCAAAGCAGCCAAGTGGAATGTTCAGCTTGGTTTATTGCAGAGGAATGGTTGATTTTTTTTTCTAACTTTCCATCTTTTCTAGCATGTCCTTGAAGCTTGACAACAACATTTATTTCCCAGCTGACTTTCTACTCTGTTTCACTCCATGGTTCTGCTAATTTTTCTTTCCTTTTTATTTTTTTGTCCCCAAAACAGTTTTCTTAATCTGTCCACTATTGCAGTTCACAGCAAAAATAATGTATATGTGACTAGTCAAATGTTTTTCAGATGATCACAAAGCTTTCTGTTTACAGATCCTTACTTTAAAAAAAGACACTTTATTTCTGCTGTTGGGTTGTCATACTAGTTAACTACAATTTGAGGAAACAAATCAAATGTCCCCAAAAAAATAGTGACATCCAAAATTCTTACTTGAAATTTTATTTTTATTCAGACTTGATTTGTTTTACAAAAACACAGAGAAAGGGAAAGATTAATAAAATATTTCTCTGCAGTTCTGTTCTGAGTGATTATAGGAGTTGCCTTGACAACTGAAAAAGGAGAGTTAATGCTTTCCTCTCTATTTTTCACATAGTAAATACATTTGCTGGGTTTTGGTGAGTCTTTCCACTTCTCTGTAGACTTATAATGATTTTTACTCTAGTGCCAAACCTTAGTCTAATAAATAGATTCACCAACATAGAAATATTCACATATATTCACTAAAATATACCATGGATACGATTATCAGGTTTTGTTTTGAAATTTTTTGCAAATAATCTATTCTAAGTAAAAACATTGAAGTTCATTGCAATAAAACTTATTTTCTGAACTGTAAATGTTCTCCTGTTTTAAAAAAATTCTTTCTTGAGGGGTTTTTATATTTGGTATGTTTTGTACTGTGTTGAGGATGGAGGCAGGCAAAAATGCACAAAGCATCATATCCAGAAAATGTGTACAGAATATATGTAAGTTGATCCTTGATGTTTTGAATCAAAAAAGTTATAAGTGGTACATTTTTATTATTGATTTATTTGGGAATGAGAAAAAAGCAACAGCCAACCAATCCAATGCTGGATCTGAATCTAGAATAAAAATTCTAAAATGACAGTCATGGGGTTTTTGTTGTTGTTGCTTTTCTTACCCAATTCATGTAAAATAACTAATGAACATTCAATCAAGTTAGTAAAAACAACACATCATGCATCACAATTTTGAACAAAAAAAATTGCAATAAAAAGTTAAACAATGTTTTAAATTAATAATTGGAGTAATTCAACTAAGTAATTAAGAGTGTCATTTCATCTCTTGCTGGTCACTTAGCTGACCTGCTGAGAGCAGAGGAGACAGAGCTGTTTATTTTGGTGTCCGTGAATATCCTGTGACTATGTTCTGCACTACTGATGAGCTGTTGGTGAATGGTTAATCTCTTTATGTTTGTTCAAATCTTACTGTGCCAATCAGCTGTGTACAAAACTCTGCAACTTCCATGAATTACATTAGGAAGATGAAAGAAGACAGTTTTGAAATGAGAATCTTACTCTCCAGATAGATAAATGTGATGACCCACTAGGGAGCAGTAATAGAGACCTGAAACAAATGTGATAAAAAATATGTCATTGTTGTAATTAAAATGTTTCTTTGCATGGAATAAAAAATGGTGATGACTTCTGCCCGATCAAAATAGGGATATGGCAAGTCCTATACTGACACTCTGCAGTACAAGAAACACTAAATACTATTCAGAGGAGATCTGAAAATCACAGTCACAAGTTAAAATAACAGAATTTTCCTTCAACTGCTACAGAATGAAGAGACAAGTTCTGTTCATGTCCCTAAGCACCATTCCACACATCTTTTAAATACTTCCAGTGATGGGGAATCAACCACTTCCCTGGGCAGCCTGTTGCAATATTTGATAACCCTTTTAGTGAAGAAATTTTTCCTAATATCCATGCTAAAACTCCCCTCCCTTAAAGGCTATTTCCTTTCATTCTGTCTGGTTTCCTGGGAGAAGAGACCAATACGTACTCCATTACCTCATCCTTCAGGTAGTTTTGAGAGCAATGTCTCCCCTGAGCCTCCTTTGTTTGACTTAAGAACTCCAGTTTTCTCAGCTGCTTCTTAAATGGTTTGATCTCTGGACCCATCACTGGCAGAAGTGTGCTTTAAAATGAGACAAAACACATTGTAAAGGCTTATTTATTTTCAGTTACTGTTGTTATAACCTACACTGAGCACACTTTTGGGCTTTGACATAGATGAACATCTTGCAGAAAATGGTTGGAGAAATTCTGTCTAAGATGATCCTGTGTTGAAAAGCCAGAGATTTGGGTTCAAAACTCAGCATTTCAGATGTTTCATTAAACTGAGCTAAGCTCCACCGATTTTGCATGTATGCTGTTTGGACTGTTGCTAATGAGGGAGAAATACACCACTCCACATTTTCTTAGCTAATATGTTTGTAAACATTATGATGGATACATAACTTAATTGATTCCTGGCTGGCACTGACATTCTGTTTATATTTGGTCTGTGTTCCTTTTTACCTCCACTTTTTAAAAGCTGTTCCTTCTGAAAAGTGTTTAAGGCCAGGCTGGACGAGCCTCTGGCCAGCCTGATCTAGGGTGGGGTATTCCTGCCCATGTTAGGGGAGTTGGAACTGGATGATCCTGTGGTCCCTTCTAACCCTGACTGACTCTATGACTTGGTTGAGGTGATCCTGCTGTGGCAGGGGGATTGGGCTAGATGATCTTTCAGGTCTCTTCCAATCCCTAATGATTCTGTGAAATGCCATCACACTGATTATTCTTGTTTTTCTGTTTGCATACAGAAAATGTAGTCCAGTTGTGACCAGTGTATGCATGGCTTTTAATATAAAAGCCCAATTTCAGCTGTCAAGGCAACATCCAAGAGGAAATTTTTTGAGTTGAATACAAGAATCTGAGTTAGGAAATCTTAGCATATATTATGCTAAACTCATTTTGCATAGATGACCTCCAGAAACAAAGATAGAGACATTTTAAGAACAGATAAAGAATTTGCTCTTTTCTTCTAGGTCAACCTACTACAGCACTAAACCTATGTACTATCTTCCCAGAAAGTATTACATTTTTATGATTATTTATACCTTTATCTATTTTATTATGAATTTTATCCTGTGAACTTCATAATTTTTGATGAGATTTTTCTCTCTTTGGTTTTGATTTACATTTTGGTAGGGCATACAAAGTTGCAATCTTTCCAAAGGTTTGACCTCATTCACCAAGTTTTTCAGTCATAGTTTATGTACTGGCTTGACACAAAATGGTGGTCCACATAATGTTTACTGTAGGCATAGAGCAGCCTTTATATGACCTCGCACTTATGTCTCTAAATATCAATCTATTATTCAACCTTTCAAGCTCATTCAAGAGTTTCCAAAACTTATTTTATTCTTCCACATTAATAACAACTCACATCACCATTTAATTAGACTATTTCATTAGTCAGTCACTAACATTGGTCAAACAAATTCCAACTCTTTCAGAACAATTTTACTTCTACGTTTTTCTTAGAAGTTACACAATTTACAGTTCTATGTATCATACAGAATATTTCTACATACATCCTTCAGCTTCACTAATAATTCCCCTTGGGGCATTAAACTGAAGTGTTTTACAGAAATCTGGAAATGCTGGTCATAACACAATTCTCCTGACTAAAAAAAGCTATCAGATTACTGTGGAAAAGCTATTTAAATTTCTATATTATGTCTCTATATTTTTAATAGCTGTTACCTTTGAAATTGGTGTTGTACAACATCTAAATCAAATATAAGAGAAATAGTTAAATAAAACACTTCTTACTGGCTTCATGACATCATACATAAGTTGATTTGATGTTCTGAGAGGGACATGACAGAGAAATCCTAAGCAGTGTTCATTAAACTGTCAGGTTTCAGTTCTAATTCTCCTAAGGTACTTTAATTCTACAAATGTATTCTCACTTTTTCAGTTATTTAGAGGGTCCTTTAAACAGGGAATCTCGGGGGAGGAAAGAGGGACCTGGTGGGGGTCAGAATCTCTCATGGCAAGGCCTTGGCAGAAGGCAAGCACCCCCCGCCTGCCTCACTTCCCCGGTTGCCACTGCGAAATAGACATGAGCCCCTCCTTGAAGAGGTACCAGTATAGGCTGGGGACTGACCTGTTGGAGAGCAGTGTAGGAGAAAGGTACGTGGTGGTCCTAGTGGACAGCATGATGCCCAGAGCCAGTAATGCACTCTTGTGGCCAAGAGGGCCAACAGCATCCTGGGATGGATCAGAAGGAGCCTGCTTAGCAGATTAAGAGAGGTTCTTCTCCCCCTCTTCTCTGCTTTGCTGAGACTGCATCTGGAATATTGTGTACAGTTCTGGACCCCTCAGTTCAAGGACACAGAACTGCTTGAGAGAGCCCAGCACAGAGCAATGAGGATGATGAAGGAAGTAGAACATCTCCCTTTTAAGGAAAGGCTGAGACAGCTGGGTTTCTTGAGCTTGGAGGAAAGGAGACTGAGTCATTAATGTTTCTAAACATTTATGTCAGCAGGGTGGGTGTCAAGCTTTGCTCAGTGTCATCTAGTGATAGAACAAGGGGCAATGGGTGTAAGCTGGAACAGAGCAGGTGCAGTAAGAATATGAGAAGAGACTTCTTCACAGTGAGGATGACAAACAGCTGGAATGGGCTGCCCAGAGGGGTTGTGGAGTCTCCTTCAACATTTAAAATCCACCTGCATATGTTCCCGTGCCACTTGGTCTAGGTGATCCTGGTGTGGCCGGGGAGTTGAACTGGATGATCTTTCAAGATTCCTTCCAATCCATAATGTTCTGTGATTCTGATTATGTGATCTTTGGAAACCATCAGGCACACCATTTTATGAAATAATCACTCACACTTTATGAGATTAGACTCCTAAATGAACTGCCATGCATATCTTCACTAGCTTTTATGCTCCAGAGGTAAATAGCCTTCTGGAGACATTCCCTACAAGGGACTGGGATAATGGCAAAAGGAAATGCAGAGTAAGGAATGCTTGAAAATACTAATGAACTTACTAACAGAGCTGATCTTACCTTGAAAATAAATAATTTACAATAATTTCAAGATAATAACTGAAATTTATTATTGTATGATGCAGATCTGTCACTGTATCAGGTTTTAAATCACAATAGAAAAAGACTCAATGACTCAATCGGATAAAAACCCAAACTAGAACAAAAAACCAGAAGAAACCAAGACAGAGATAGGCAGATAGACTGTACCCTCCAAACTGCTCAGCATGAAAAGCTGTATGCCTAACCATTTCTGAGAGGCCATTATTTACAATATTTTAAAGCTTCCTTTAGTATCATCAGTAGTTAATATTTTCTGGAAACAGAGACAGTGCTGTGCTCTGGTTTGTAAAATCAAAAAGCTTTTTGTGGTTAAAAGGAGATACATTTGTTCTGGGTAATTGTATCCAAATGAAATAACTTCTAAAAAATTAGTTAAAATATTTCTACTGCTTTGTACTTTTGGAGGGATTTTTCTCCCCTGTGGGATATGCATTATTGCAATTTATAAGCCACTTCTGCTTATTTTTTATTGTTCCTTATTTCAAATTCCACATATTACTTGATTTGCTCTTAATATTTCAGTTCTAATGCTTTGGTGTTTAATTTCTTAAAGTAAAACATTTGTCCTACTTTTGACTTCAAGTCCCATTCATAATTAAGGATATCCTGTTTAATACACTACAGCACACAGAAATTGTTATTACTTTGGCCAGTTTGTGGCTCTGAGATCTAGTGCACTCTTGCAGCAGTTTACCTTTCATGCAGAAAAATGGACCCAGCTGTGATACCCCTGAGGGTTGGGGATGTGTCATTTTAGATAACCTGAAAATTAAACACATTAGAATAATACTGTGCATGTAATAACTGTGGTATGCATTTGTAGAATGCAGAATACAGCAACAAGATGTAATAACTGAATTCCTGTTCTGTGTCCATTTTTATGACTATTTAACTTTTTCATCAGCATAAAATAAAAAGTCAGTATCTATGATCTCAGATTCTGGAAGACACACTTCCAGCTGTGTAATACCTCATCCTTTTTCTAACAGTATCAGTAAAGATTTTTCCCCTTCTGGCTGCTTTCTCAAACATGTTCACAGCTATTGAAAAGCCTATTCCTTGTAAGGTGTAGTTTGCACAGAGCAGTAGATACTGCTTTACTGTGAATAAGTAAAGTGCAAGTGGCAGTAACAGTACAGTCTAAGAAACATTCAAGAGTTATAGAGGGTGCAGATGTCCAGTTTTGCCTGTTGATTAAAAATACTCCCTAAGAACAGCATGCAATTATTGATCGGCAGCTGCTGCTATCCTCACTCTATAAAGAGGTCCTCTGAAATAGAGGACTCTAAAATCTGGTTGCAAATTTTACAAACTCATCTGCTACTCAGGAAAGGTATGGGCATGTGCAAAACTTTTGCCTATGAAATTAGTCATATGGAGAGGGAATTTAATGTCTGCAGGATACAGATGTCATTGGCTTAGTAAAGACCTAACCCAACTACTAGATTGGCTAAAGTTAACAGCCTGGTTTGAGCTATGTGAGCACATTGTTCCTACTTATTTACCCTGTTTGTCTACCTAGTACTTCTTACCCTGATATATTTTGAATTGGTTTTGCTATTTTGTATAATGTTTATTTTTTACTGTTCATAAAAACAGAACATTGACCACTTAATTACCCAAGAAGTTAGCATGAAAACAACAATAAAATATCCCCTTAATAATAGTAACAATGATAATAAAAGTAGCAATAAAATAATATGATTTATTACCAAAAGGCCTTTTTAGCTATCTTTAACAATAAAATTGTCTCATTGGTAGCTAAAACAAAACAAAATACAATCTAACTTCAGTTAATATAAGGACATAATTGTTTCTCAGTGTGCAAAATACATCACAAACTTCCCGTTTCACCACATTTAAAGATCCACAGCTCAGACCCTACTGCGTTGCTTTTTGGCTATTCCCACTAGAGATTCCGACCCCCAGTGGCTCCCCTTAAACTCCATCCTGTTTAAAGGGACCTCCAAAAACCTGGATAAATAGTGCTTGGGGACAGGGCACTGGCTCTGTCACTGCTCTGTGTGAAACAAGGACAGATTGTCAGTGACCTACTCTTTACTATTTTAGTAATGGTTTTCATGAATGTTCCACATTTCCTTTCGTAAGTAACCAGTAGAAATAAAGTCCAGGATGGCATCCTTGGCACATAATGATCTTGGCTGGTTGACATTCACAGCAGAAACTGAATCAGAATGTCCTAAATTGTTTGAGCAACCTTTCTCATCAAAGCAGTCAAAGCTAGCTATTTGAAATGGAGGTAAGATTTCAATAGTAGCCTGATAGTATGGAACTATATGAGAGGGAGTATATAAAAGCTCATATACGAGAAGTGTCTTCCATCTGCATATACTGGGATGCAGCCATTATCCTACCACCTGTGCAAGTTATTAAAAGGCATTATCCAGGAAAAATAGAGTGTATTCAATTAACTTTTATATTCTAGGAAAGAATCATGGAAGCCATTACACATAAAAACATGTAGAGAGATGAAAAAGCACAGCTGACAATTCTGTAAAGATGAAAATATCAAATCCTCTTCTGACTACTATAGAACTGCTAAGTCATCATAAAACTGAGTTCTGCTTTCTCTCAAATGAGTGTCTCATATTACTAGATCTAAGAATCAGGGCCAGTGAGGTTTTACATGAGCAGAGTCAGAACACTCAGTACTTCAGACAATACTGAATAAGTTGCTGTCAATCTATAAGCTGAGACTACGATGCATAATACATCTGAGTAATTTAGAATGATGAATATATTTTTCAAAATCATTGTCTGTATTCAAATGAGCCATTGATGAAGAAAAGTTTATATGTTACTGATATAGTTGAGAATAGTTCATTCAACTTTCACAATAATGTCAAAAAACCCCATTCCTCTTAAATCCTCTATCAGTACATACTCATGCAAAATATTGATCTTTCTGGTTAAGGAGTGCCTTGCAGGCTTATAGCAGTTTCATTAAGTGAACTGGATAAGAATAGAGGAAGCTGCTGAAAAGTATCAGCAACTCACACTACTGAAGAGAAATTTAAAGTAGCTGCAGCCACACGCATGGTAGGATTTGAACAAGTGGAGCAAACTTCCAGCCCCCCATTTCTTCTTGGGAACAAGTTTTTATCTTGTTTGTGGAGAAACAAGTACACGTCATTGAAGCCGAGCGTGGCAGCCAGCTCACCCTTTGGAACACACTAGATTGAGAGAAAGTGAGAGTTTGCAAACTCAGAGATCAGCAGAAAAAAAAGGTTTGCTCAAATGCAGAAAGTCCTGCCCCTGCCTCCTCTGTCTGTAGCCCATAGGAATCAGTGCAGTGGAGTAGAGGTCTAGCTTGGAATCAGATCGAGCAGAAAACCGGCACTGAGGAGTGCATGGACTGACAAGACATCATATTTTCACAAGCAAAAGAACTGCAGGAGGTTTCTTTCCTCTGAGAGTGTGGAGGTAGCAGCTCAATCCAGTCTTAAGTAAGAACATGTGATTAATCTCTACAAATATTTGTGTTGGGGTTTTTATGTGAATTAAATGTATCTTGTTTTTCCCCAAATTAATCCTGTCTTTGGTTTTGCCTGTGACTTACAAGCTGTTGCAAACTCCTTTTTGCTTTGCTTTGGACCATTCGCTCGTTAACAGAATTAGTCAATCTTGGAAGAGATCAACAGGATCAGCCAATGACATTAATGTTGAGCCAGCCAAGAGCTGAGATAAATCAGTGACAGAATCATTGTAAATGAGAACAATAACCGTTCATTGTATTTTGGTTAAAGTGTCAAAAATGTCAAACCTTATTCATTCCATCATTCTTCTTCTAACTTTTACCATTATTTCCTACAAGAGTTAACACACTTGCAGGTACATGCACAGATGTTCATGTGCCTATAAGGACAGGCCTATCAGCACATTCCATGTTCATGTTCATATTACCAAGAAAGCTGACTTATTTAATTCAGAAGCTGTTAATATGCAATGGCCTTGGGTGCTGTTGTTTAGATTTGTAACGGAATATTATGGCTTCAAAATTGCCCAAATTTTCAGATTATGATTATCCTCCTGCCTATGGTCTTGATGGTTGGCCACACCTGAAACAAGTTAAGGCACATTGCAGGTATAAACAAATAGAAGAATAGTACATCCCTTGAGCTACGATCACTGCTCTGTTCTTCCCCAGGAGTAGGAAGAGAACAATTGAATCTAAACCAGTATTGCTAACACACTAATGTGTTGGCTTACACTGCATCAAGGTTTTATTTGCTTTTCTCTCTGTTATCCTAGGGATTCATGAGAGGTTGGGAGAAGATGATTCAAAATTACTAAAGTGATATCATGATCAACAATAAAACTGAGTTAACTTTTTTTAGACATACCAGCCATTGTTTAGAGATTGGCTGGGCATCATGATGAGTGGTTGCTTTTACAAAATATATTTCTTTCTACATTCTTTTCCTTTTTAAATTTCTTTTTTCCTTTCACTTGTGAAACTTTCTTTATCTCAACCCATGAGTAGTTTTTCTTGCTTTTGACATTCCAGTTCTTTTCTCCATCTGGACAGAGGAAGGAGTGAGGGAGAGACTGGAATTTTATTTGCCCATGTCTGTAAAGTTAATGTCCTTTAGAATTGCTCATATTTTAATGTCTGCGGTTTAGAACTATTTTCCTATCTTCCACAGAACCATTAAATTAAATTGAGATGTTATTTGATTGATCCAGTAGTTTGTGATGGCTAATTACATCTAGTAATTGTTTCTCTATACAAAAAATGATTGTCAGTTTATATCAGATCTAATAAAATTAGGTGCACAAGTACCATATGTCATGTCTTCTTATGATCTTTGTGATTAAAAGCATGCAGTTTGGGCTTGGTTTTGGTGTAAAGGAAATGTAAATGGTACATTCTGCCTTGTCAGGTTCTCCCAGTAAAATATATATCCCTCAGAAATGCATAATATAAAGACTTGTTTCTCTTTTCAGTTTTGTTAAAACAATCCCTTATTGCTGTTCTAAATAAGCTTGTAGGACTTCAGGAAAGCATAGTGTCATCTGAATTGATGTGGCAGATTAATCAGCATTTTTACAGTCCCAAATTTGCCCTCCTGAAATATGTTATTATATAAATTACTGTCTATGGAAAAAATTCAGAGAGAAATCACTCCACAGCTGGTCCTGTCCAGCAGTGGAGCCCCATTTCTTGGTGTTTCCTGGGGTTCTGGGAACTGCTAGGACCTAGTCGCACTCAGCAGAGGTTGATGCAGAATGTGCCAGGAGTTTCATGGGCAATTTAAATGCCTGTAGCCAGAAGTCACATCCCTCTTCCTCCTTTAAAAAACTTCCAAGAGAGTTTGCACCCAGCAAACAAGGAAACAGGGAGCATCACCTGGAAGACCCCTGGCAGGTGTAGACCCCAGACAGGGCAGCCGGAGGCTTATTTAATACAAATTAAAAGTTTTCCTTTTCTGTTACAAAAAGGTTGGCAATGCTTTGCTTTATATAAACATTCTGAGCATAAAGTTTGCCTCTTATGTTATGCTTACGTTATCCTTATCTTTTCCAAAAGTGTTTAACTGCATGCCACTAGTCATCCATTTGATCAGGTCTGGGATGAAATCACAGAATCACAGAACATCATAGATTGGAAGGGACTTCGAAAGGTCATCCAGTCCAATCCCCCTGTCAGAACAGGATCACCTAGAACAAGTCACACAGGAAAATATTCAGGTGGGCTTTAAACATCTTCAGAGAAGGAGAGTCCACAGCCCGCCTCGCAGCCCCTTCCAGTGCTCCATAACATTCACTGTGAGGAAGTTCCTTTCACTTTCACGCAGAACCTCCAATGTTTCAGCTTACACCTACACCCTTTGCTCCTTGTCCTGTCACTAGATGATACTGAGAAGAACCTGGCTCCATCCTCCTGACACCAACTCCTCACATATTTATACACATTAATGAAGTAACTCCTCAGTCTTCTCCTGTCCAAGCTTAAGAGACTGAGCTCCCTCAGCCTTTCCTCATAAGGGAGATGTTCTATTCCCCTCATCATCCTCATTGCTCTGCACTGGACTCTATCCAGCAGCTCCATGTCCTTGAGCTGAGGGGCCCAGAACTGGACACATTCCATCTTCAAGCTACAGGGTAAAAGATATCAGTTCATGGTGGGCCTAGCCCAGTGTCCCATGGCTTGGTCTCCAAACAGACTCCATGTATAGGAAACAGAGATGCCAAATAGTATGGGGACCTGGCCAAAGTTGCCATAGCAATGCCATCCTCTGCAATGTCCTGACCCACAGTGAGTTTGAGTAAGGTGGTCTTTTTGTAGCCTATGAACCAGTTGCAAAGTCATGACAATGACTAAGGAAGAGAGAATTTCAAGACCCTGACTCACACAGTAGATTCCAGAGGAGACGAGGATCCAGACTCAGACAGACTAAGTATCCTCTTTTCCAAGATGAAACAGTTGCACTCAGCTGTGTAAATTGTCATTGTATTCAAAACAACTGAAGTCTTTAAATAAACCAACTGAAGTAATTTCTTTAATGACCTTACTCAGAGGCCTAAAGGAAGGCTACAAGAGGATTTAATTAACATATAGAAATGCATGAGGGCTGGATGCCAAGAAGAAAGGAATACTCTCTTTTCAATGGTATCAGACAGGACAAGGGGTAATCGATGCAAGTTTGAACACATGAAGTTTCACCTCAATATGAGGAAAAACTTCTTTACAGTAAGGGTTATTAAACACCAGAAAGGGTTGCCCAGGGAGGTTGTGGAGTCTCCTTCTCTGGAGGTGTTTCAGAGCTGTCTGGATGGTTTTGTGTAGTTGAATTAGACTTTTTAACCAGTTATGCTTTTCAGTAATTTGTATTCTGCCTGAGCATGAGAGCTGGACCTGATGGACTTTGAAGGCCCCTTCCAACCCTAATAAACTGTAAACTATGTGTGTACTTTAGAATATTAAATGTCTGTATCTGTTGGTGGAAAAGGATAGCATATGGTACTAATTATCTTCTCAAACTTGTGTCAAAACTTTCCCTTTTTTTTTAATAGTTGCAGACCCTTGTCCAATGCTTTTAAATACAGATTTTGCACCGTGTTGTACATCCCTACGAGCAGCCACTAAATTGTGCTGTTCTGCTTGTTAAGTTGATTTTATTCCTAAAATACATGAACTTCAGTGACAAAATTACCTGGCAGGAAATTCTTACATTAAAGTGCTTAATATTCAATCTTCTTATTTTTGCTGCTTTGTTGCCAGATTTTCTTTTTTTTTAATAACTGAGAAATATATATACATATAGAGTGTGCTTTTTGCATCAAAGACTATCAAAACAGGCATCTATCAGAAATTACCTACGTATTTTTAAATATTAAGGAAAAATTTGATTGGACTAGTTGTCTGTCTACATTTTGCCCTGACCATAGATACAAAAATATTTCCTTGTCTTTTTCAATCTGTATTGTTGACGGAATGATTCAACAATAATTTATCACTCTGAATCTGTTTGAAAAGTAATTTGTTAATGCATCTAGTATTTTGGTACTTAAAAAATTGAATCAGAATTCAATTAAAGACAGTTTTTAAATGCATTAGCCTGTGATAACAAAAACATTTCATAGCCCATGATATATTTTACAGACAATAAAAAGACACATAATTGTTTGCAAAGGCTTTTCTTGATAAATCAATTGGACACATTCCAGTGTTTGTATCTCAGTCCATTCTTATAGATTTAAACTTCACAGCAGTTAAGATACTTCAGCAGATGTGCTCAGTATCTTGTGTTTATTTTTAGAATAAGAAATCAGCTGGAATCATTAAGTCAAGACTGTCCTTCCACAATTTAACCAAGAAAGAGGAAAAAAACCATATAAAATGAATATGATCAAGGTGAAGAAAGTGTATATAAAACCACTGACACATTTTGGCTCTTGAAACACAGACAGGAACATGAAATGTCTGTGTTTTTCCTTAGCTGGACAATTTTCTTCAGTTAAAAAGCAACACTATGATCATATATGTTCACAGAGACCCTACAGATTCTTTCTTGACTTTGAGCAAGTTATACTTGTGATCTCTGTATAGACACATATTCCAATCATGGTGGATTTTTTCTGTCTTTAGGTACTCTTTATTTAAACACTCTGTTCTTATGTACTCAGTACTTGGGTCTACCAATCAGGCTTAGGAATCTTAAAATAACCCAAAACATTAGTGACACTGTTAGTCTTAACTTTGATCAGCTTTTTGTGCCAAATTTGTCCAAACTTTATGCTTCATAAGGATTTTGTGTCTGCAATGAAACCATTTAAGCTATTTTTAAAAAATATTGAAGGTATTTCATATCAAATGATGAATGTTGTAAGGGACTCAAACATCTAAACCAGCCAGTCTCCAAACACTGCATGATTATCTTTGGAAAAATAATGGAGATAATTTTCCAGACACTAGAAAAAACAGTGTCATTATTTACAAAGGGAAATAAAAGAGAAAGAGAACGAGCAAATAATACTGTGCCATTTTGCATAATTTACAGGATAACCAGGTGATCGTGCGTAGTCAGCGTGGGTATATGAAAGGCAGTTCTTGCTTGATGAGCCTGATCTCCAATGACAAGGGGACTTACCTAGCAGATGAAGGAAAGGCTGTGGATGTTGTCTTCCTGGATTTCAGTAAAGCCTTTGATACTGATTACTGTGGCATTCTTGTGAAAAAACTGGATGCCCATGGCTTGGAAAGGCATACATTCAGCTGCAGTGAACACTAAATGAATGGTAAGAGCCAAACGGTGCCAATGAATGGAGTTAAATCCAGTTGGTGACTGGTCACAGTGTTCTCCACTGTTGATAATTTAGATTAGTGCACCCTTGGTAGGTCTGCTGACAACAGCAGATTGGGCAGGTTTATCTGCTTAAGAGGTCCTACTGAGAGATCAAGACACTGTGAATCAAAGAAGTGAAGCAAGTGAAGCAAATTGTACGAGGCACAACAAAGCCAAGTGCCAGGTCCTGCATTTGGACCACACCAACCCAGTGCAAATTTATAGGCTTGTAAAAGACTGGCTGGAAAGCTGCTATGCAGAAAGACACCTGGAGACACTAATTGATTATCAGCTAAATATGAGCCAGCAGTGTGCTCAAGTGATAAAGAAAATACATGGCATTCCGGTTTGTATCAGAAATAGTGTGACCAGAAGGAGTAGGGAAGTGGTTGTCTTTGACTCAGCACCAATGAGGCCACATTTCAAGTACTGGGTTCAGTTTGAGGTGCCTCAATAAAAAAAAGAATACAAACCATTGAGGTGCTGGAGCAGGTACAAAGAAGGGCAACAGGGTTGGTGAAGCATCTGAAGAACAAACCTTGTGAGGAGCAGCTGCCAGAGCTGGAGCAATTTAATCTGGAGAAAAGGAGCTGAAGGGGAGCCTTATTGTCTATAACTACTTGAAAGGAGGCTGTAGAGAGATGTGTTGCTCTCTTCTCAAAAATAACAAGTGATAGGACAAGAGGAAATGGGCTCAACTTGTGCCAGAGGAAGTTTAAATTAGACATTAATCAAAAAACCTTTATTGAAAGGCCTTGGAGTAGGCTGCCTAGGGAGGGGGTTGAATCACCATCCCTTAATGTGCTTAAAAGTACTTATTAGTAGGTTAATGGTTGGACTCACAATCTTGTAGGTCTTTTCTAGCTTGAGCTATTCTATGGAAACAGAAAATATGTCCACATCTCCAGGAAAATTATTGAAATGAATATTTAAAGTACTAGTAAGCATCTGAATGAAAACAAGAAAATGAGAAAAGCATATACATTGTAAGACAAATTCTGTTGACTTTATACCTTCTGGTACTTTTGAAATCAAGGAAAAAAAAAAGGGTACTGCATAGAGTTGTGAGCTGGTGGTACAAACCTAGGTATAAAACAGAATGCAGAGAAGAACTATCAGTGGTTGTCTTTAAGGCCTGCTCTTCTTCATTAAGTGCCTTTGAGCCTGTCTGACTCAAATAGAATTTCCAATTTCCACTCACAATTTTTAAGTGCAGTATTTGTATTTGTTGATACTAGCAAGATGGAAGGGTATATTTAATATTGTGAAGAATCCTATTCTGGAGAATTTATTTAAGAAAAATGTGTTACTATTAAAATGTACTTGTAAAATAATAAGTAGTTGTACCTCCACAAGATGTAGCATTGTTAGATACCAACGTTTTAGGACAGGCTCTTGATGTTATATTTCTGATTAGAAGTGAATGATGCCATGTCACAGAATAGCACGATGCTGGCCTATAAGGTAAGGAAATGGTGGAATCTACAGAGTAAGATTTATAAAATAATGAGATGATGCCTGCCAAAAACAACACAAAATGTAGTTGGGAATGCAAGTTGATCAAGTGTTTTCTTTAGAAATCATGCTGTCCTTTTTTCAGCATACGATTGCTGATACATATAATTTTGTCCTCTACCTCGATTTTTGAAGAGACAACTCTTAAATAGCACATTAAATTATTTTTCATTACCAGGCTAGTGGGTGACATTTAATGCAGAGCAAGAAATACCTGTAGGGCTTTAATGTAGATGCTTATTTAAAAAAAAAAAGTTAGACTCTTTAAATGCTCTAATTGATTTTTGACTGATATGACCAAATATTAAGGATCGAGTGAAATCATTGAAAAGGTAAACATGGTTTCTTAAAAGTATTTTGTATTTGTAGTTAGGTCTAAACAGCATAAGGAGATGATACATAGTTTTATAGACATAAGAGAGTTGTCTGTAATAGAAATAACGTTCTTATTTGTAATTCTATTTACAATTAAACCTAGTGAAATTGAAATAAAAATGCTGTCAAAACAGTTCTGAAACAGTTTCTTTCTTTCACAATAAGTTGAACAAGCAGCAAATGAGGTCAAAAGGGTCAAATAATTGAAGATGAGGATACTGCTATAAGATAAACAAAGTTGAAGTTGGAAAGCACATAGGATACTGTTATTATAATATCATTAAGTCTGAAATGCTGATGGGGTTCTGTAGAGAGGTCAGCAAACACAAAGATATTGCACATAAGAAAAGCTGACTTGGAGGAAACGTGAAACAAGTTGAATAAAATTGTCTAAAATTCAATAATTCATGCAAAATCAAGAGTGGAAAAGGGAGAATGTTCTTGGTAGGTCATACTAAAAAAAAAAAAGAAAAAAGTAATGTAAGCATAAATAAATGCATAAAGTTAAACGACTAGAGAAAATTGTGTGGTCAAACCAGAAGTTTTAAGTCCCTGGGTGACTGAAATCTGCAGATGAGAGGAGGACAATCACAGCTGATGTAAAGGAATTTTAAAAGCCTTAATGATATTGAAAAAACATTAGACCAAGAAGGAATTAGTGAAATAAATTTCAGGACTGGTTTGGAAGAAATGTCAAGTGTTCTTTAATCCAGAATAATGGTTGTAGAATCACAGAAATATTTATTCAGAAGGGACCTCAGAGATCATCTAGTTCCAACCCCCGGGCATGGGCAGGGACACCTCTCAGTACACCAGGTTGCCCAGAGCCTCATCCAACCTGGCCTTGAACATTTCCGGGCATGGAACAGCCACAAGCTCCCTGAGCAACCTGTTCCAGTGCCTCACCTCCCTCCTAGTGAGGAATTTCTTCCTTGCCAAGAAGGCCACTGGCATGCTGGGGTGGATCAAAAGAGAGGTGGTTAGCAGATCGAGAGAGCTTCTCCTTCTGCTCTACTCTGCTCTGGTGAGAGCGCATCTGGAATATTGTGTACAGTTCTGGACCCCTGTTCAAGAAGGACACAGACCTGCTGGAGACTCCAGCGCAGAGCTTTGAAGATGATGGAGTAGAAAACCTCCCTTATGAGGAAAGACTGAGAGCTGGCCCTCTTTAGATTGGAGAAAAGGAGACTTAGGGGTGACTTGATTAATGTTGATTAAATATGTGAAGGGTGGGTGTCAGGAGGACAGAGCCAGGCTCTTCTCTGTGCCATCTAGTGATAGGACAAGGGGCATTGGTTGTAAGCTAGAACATAGGAGGCTGCCTCTGCTACCATCTTAGAGAACACTGATCAACAGTGAGAGAGTGTTTGTCATATCTGCTGCCAAGGAAAACTGGGGATGCCAAGTATTGGGGAGAACTCCTCCATGCTTAGCGGAAGAAAGAAGAAGAACTTGAGAATTCTTAAACCTTGGGCATGAAAGACAGTGTCTGGCTTCTTTGTTTGAAAGCATGTGTCCTGCATCGAGGGATACAGTTCAGGTGCTGACGCATCAGGCTTGCCACATGATCATTGAGCTGGAGAAGCTACGCTGAAGAATTGAAGAATTCAGCAGTCTGGACAGCTGAAGGTGCAACAGTTTGCAGGCAGGGGTGACATATGAATAGTAGAGATGGTGGTGGTACTCATCTCTGCTTGACTGACATGTTCTTCCCAGGTCTCTAATGTGAAAAAACCCAAGGACCAATACGATAGTGATTCCCAATTGCGTTTCTCTCAGAATATGTGATGGCTTTTGTGACACAGTTCTAGTTTGTTTAGCCTTTTCTTCTTTTCTGTATGCAGTTATATAGTTAATAAACCCTTTTCCATTTTCCCTAAGCTATCCATTGTATGGTAAATTCTATCCAAGATGTCACTGAGACCTAACTGCTTTGTTTTCTTTCCTTTGTCTTTGATTGTCGTCTTGAACATACCAAAAAATTGGTGTTGAAAACCCAGAAGCAAAGCAGTTTCTTATTTTAACCCACTTCACGTGGTCTAAGTGATTCTTCTGTGGCAGGGGGATTGCACTAAATGAACTTTATAGGTCCCTTCCAATCCCTGAAGTTCTGCGATTCTTTTCTGTGATCTCACCAAAGACACTCACTGCAGGGGAATTTGGATTGTATGACTGTTGAAGGTCCCTTCCAGTGCAAAGAATTGTAGGATTTTAGGACAGTGGTATTTTCTTCAACATCTTACTTTCTTGAAAGACAATTGCCAGTTCAAGCTTGAGACTTTCATGTACTCTGTGGATCCTCTTTATCCTCAGAAAGGAAAAAAAAACAAGCTGCATGATCTTTGAACATAGGAAGATATGATTTTTTTTTACATATTTTCATTGTGTTTCATGTCTTTATGAAGTTTCACATAAAATAGCTCCACTTTGCATTTCACTTTTGTCAACACTTTTNTCTTTTCTTCTTCATGAAAGCAGAAATGCTGTAAGTCTGAACACGCTAGCAATTTTCAAACCACAACAACATGGTAGATCAAGGATGAATGTTTTGGTAGCTCAGCTATCTTACTTTTATTACAAACTTTGTAATTACTAAAACATGACAAGAAATTGCAAATTTCTAGTTCACTAAGATCTGAACAATTTTTAGACCTTTCGTTTCTTCTCATTTTTCTTAATTATCTAGATGTCAATAAGGTGGTCAGACACTGGAACGGACTGTTCTGGGCAGTGATGGAGTCCCTGTCCCTGGAGGTGTTTAAGAATAGACTGGATGTGGTACTTAGTGCCAGGGTCTTCTGGCTGATGTGGTGATGTTAGGTCATGAGTTGGACTTGATGATCTTAGATGTCTTTTCCAGTCTCAATAATTCTGTGATTCTGTAATGATGTCACTGTCAGGTACAACAATAATGGATTTAATACAGGGAGATATAGACAAACAAAGCTATCAATAATTTTCTAACAAAAAAAAATATTAAACTAGAGTCATTTGTGGTGACAGGTTGGNATAATTCTGTGATTCTGTAATGATGTCACTGTCAGGTACAACAATAATGGATTTAATACAGGGAGATATAGACAAACAAAGCTATCAATAATTTTCTAACAAAAAAAATATTAAACTAGAGTCATATAGGGAACCATGCAAAGTTGAAGAGCTCACAATATGTTTCTGTCAAGTTCACAGTNCTCTTCCAACCTTGATAATACTGTGATACTGTGATACTGTGATATAGGGAACCATGCAAAGCTGAAGAGTTCACAATATGTTTCTGTCAAGTTCACAGCGTATTTCATAGTCAAGTTGCTTTTCAGTTATCAATTTGACACTGTTCTTCATGCTTGAACAAGGCAAAGTCTTGTGCTGTTGCCAACAGGTTTCAAACCATACATATTTGAAATACTTTCAGTGCTGTGAATTCAGATTGCTAGATGATGCATTTTCTGTTTTGCCCAAAGACAGTGGCAAATAATGAGGCAGTCAGGATAAAAAGGAACACTAATACTTGAATTGTCATGTCTTTTACTCTGTATCTGTCAAATGGTAAGTGGCAAAAATCAGGACTACAACTGGATTGATTATGTCCTTAGATAGATAGGTAGATAGATAGATAGATAGATAGACTGATAGATATACACATATATTAAGAAAAATTCCATAGTTCAGTATGGCAACTCCAGTACTCAGTAATTCAGTACACTCTGAGATCACAGCTATAAATATGAACAGAAGGTACTTGTATATTGATTATGTGTCAGTTAAGAGAATATAAAGTGTAGCTCATAGAATCATAGAATCATAGAACCATTAGGGATTCTGGAGTATTGTGTCCAGTTCCAGTGCATGGAACATTTATACCTTAGAGAAGAATAAGATCTGAATTCAGTTTTTGCTTATTTCATTGACTTGCTTGGATTAATATTTCCAGCAAAACACTGCCCTGCAGACCTCAGTGTCCAACACTGTCTGACTTCCATGCACATGTAGGTATTTATTTATGTAGTGTGCTTTCTTACTGAGACACATGTTTGCTGGTGCAATATCATGGATTAATATATTCAATTAATATATTTGCATATAATTGAAGTATACAGATGTTTCATACCAATGAAACAATTAATATATTTGTAACTTGTAAGAGTACTATAATTGGAAGTAGTACTGTACTTTATAGGATACTTACTGTCTTTAGCCATCCAAGTGGTGAAAAAAACTGTAGAAAAAATTAAAACTCTGGAAGAGGCTGGAAGAAGTCTCGAGTGCCTGTACAGAAATGCACATGGCCTGGGAAACAGAGGGGCTACACAGACAATGATAATCTAATCCAACTGCCTAACCACTTCAGGACTCTTCAGGAATGATGGCCGGGTATGACAAGTAGCAAATGGCTCTATGTGAAGGAGCAGGTTGAACATAGTGAGTTATTGTGTTTGATTTATAAAAGACTGAGTGAGAGCTTGTGGGTCAGGATCAGATAAGATACCAGTAAATGAACTCAGGAAAGCTGGCAAGCCTATAGGGTGTCGTCATCAAAGTGTATAGACAGTTAACTTCAGGAACATGAGAAGACACATCAGGAGACTGGTTTGGCTAAGCCAGAGCAGAGCCTGTTTATGTAAATACACTTGAAATAGGCTTTCTTTCAACTTCTTCTATCAGTTTATTCTTGGTTTGAGATTGTTATTATGGATTTGGCAAGTCTAACCTGGTTGTTTTCGTCACAACAGCAGCAATATTGAAAACAATGTAGTTCCTCATCCCACTTGTCAAAAAGAAAAAGAAACTCTCAGAGCATGGTATATTATAAATCAAGACATAGTGCAACTCTATGGTGTCCTCAATTATAGAATACTGCAGAGAGAGATGCTATAGTCTGAGTTTTTTGTAGTTTTTGACTTGTGAAATTACAAGCAGTTTTTTTACTGAAAACAAACATGGGCATTGGAGCTTCTGGTTTTGGGTTCCAGCTCTCCTCCTTCACTTTTCATCATGTATAATACCATGTGCATTGTGTCTTTACTGATCCTGGCAGCTATCTTGCCCTGGACTCCTGGCGAATGGAGAGAGAAAGAAAATGGTACCTTGAGTATCAGCAGAAATAAGGTTTTGTCTGAATTCCTTTGTTTGCTGAAATGGAAATTAAGAACTGACTTGGAAGCACATGGAACAGAGAACTGGACTTACAAATGCCAACTGATGCTGAGGTACAAGTGCATAGACCAAACGGAAATTTCCTCAAGAAGCAAGAACATCTTCCTCAAGGGGCAAGAAATTTCCTCAAGTCTCTTTCCTTAGAGGGTTGCAGGTTGCAGTTTGGCCCACTTATGTAGGAACAGGGGATTAATCTCTGTATGTCTGTGTGCGTGTGTGTGTGTGGGAGGGTTACAGCAGGTGAATTAAATGTGTCTTGTAGTTTTTCCCCAAATTGAGTTAGTTTTTCCACAAATTAAGTTAGTTTTATTTTTTTGCTTGCAATTTTTAAGTGGTCTTCTTTGAACCCTCCTTATTTTGTTTTCATTTCAGTTGATCAACGTATTGACTACCTTAACTGGTTAATTTTGTCTCAGGCTAAACCCTCTACAACAGACAAAACAAACTATGGACTCTAATTTGTATGAATGTAAGTATTGTATCCTGTTAGACAAATATCTTGAAATTAAAACTCCTATTCCTTCATAGCCTGATTAAATTTTGTAGTCATATTTTTGGTACACTACACTTACATAACATCTCATGTTATTAATTGCTTAACCTTTCTACACTAGGAAGTCATGTAATTTCCAAAATTAAAAGTTAATTGGAGACCTAAACTGTTGGGGATTTTTTTGTGCTCCATGGCTGACCACCAAAAGAAAGAAAGAAAAAAGCAAGTTTCTGCTTAAAACAATGTTTAGGCACCTAATATACAAGAAAGCAATGTCATGTTAAAAGTATTTCCGATCATCGCTGCATGTATACAACATTTTTCTGCTATGTAGCTGCTCCAGAGTTTTCAATTACTACTGCAGCAGTTAATTATATCTGAATTTAAAATAACTTGAAGAATTTTCACAGAATCACAGAATAATCATGTTTGGAAAGGACCCATACCCAACAACACCAAAAAACCTAAATACCTGATTGATTAATTAAGACAAACTAACCCCCTAAGCACCGGGTCTACACATCTCTTAAATGTCTCCAGTGCTTGACCAATATTTCTGTATAAACTTTCTTCCTAATATCTAACCCCCTCCCACCCTCCCTCAACTTCAGACCATTTCCCCTGGTTTTGTTTTTAGTTACTAAGGAGAAGAGGCCAGCACCCACCTCTCTACAACTTCCTTTCAAGTAGTTATAGAGGGCAACAAAGTCCCCCCCTAGTCTCCTCTTCTCCAAACTAAACACACCCATCCCCTTCAGCCTCTCCTCATATATTTGTTCCCTAAACTGCTCAAGAATTTGGTAGCTCTTCTCTGGACATTTTCCAGCACCTTAATGTCTTTCCTATAATGAGAGGCTCAGAACTGAACACAGTCCTCGAGGTGAGGCCTCACAAGGTCTGAGTACAAGGGCAAGGTCTCCTGCTGACCATGCTCTTCTTGATCCATACCAGGATCCTGTTGGCCTTCTTGGCCACCTAGGCACACTGCTGGCTCATATTAAGCCAGCTGTCTACCAGCAACCCAAGGTCCTTTTCTGCTGGACAGCTTTTGAGCCACTCATCCCCAAACCTATAGCATTGCCTGGGGCTGTTGTAACGGAAACACAGAAGCTGGCACTTGGCCTTATTGTACCTCATATAACTGGCATTGGCCCACCAATCCAACTTGTCCAAGTACCCCTGTAGAGCATTCCTGTCCTCAAGCAGATCAACACCTGCACACAATTTGGAGTAATCTGCAAACTTACTGAGGGTAAATGAATATTAGTTGTTCATTAAAATGCATATTAGTTACAAATAAAGAGATCACAAAAGGCACAAGCTGGTTTTTTTCTCTTTCTGCTCAGAAACTTCAGGATTGCTGCCTCATTCTCTGTATTACATTGTTAATTAGCAGTTTGGACTGTCTTCTGATAATCTGAATATAAATTTCACAGTAGAACTTATGCTACCTGGCTTTTTTTGGTTTTTTTTAAATTTAATAGCATATCAAGAAGCTAAAAGGGACAATTTAGATGAACAGAATAGTCCACCATGTAATTATTGCAAACTGCAAGTTACAGAATTATTCTGAAAGTATGTTTTAGTCACTAACTTCTAAGTAGAAAAGCTATAGTGTGATGTTGGGCTGCAGTTCCTGCTCAGTGTTACACCACATCCGGTTTGAGCAATATGAATCTGATCTTAATGACACAAACAGAAGATTCACAATTTATTCTCTGTCTACCATACAAATAAAATTCTTAGCCCTGTCAAGCCAAACCAGCACTGAAATGAAAAGGTTTCTGTTTCTTACCAACACGTATTAGTTCCCAAATTGGGACCCATCTTACTGAGGACAGACATCATGCACAAGTAAGAATCTATCAACTTTTTAATTTTTTTTTGTTTTTACATTATTTCTAGTATAAGACAATTGTTCTTGAAGGAAGCCATCACTAATGATAAGCAGAACACTTATGTGCTACTCTGCATACAGCAGTAGACCCAGAACTCACTGTTGTTATATCATTGGTTCCCAGTTTTCCAACAATTTAATTTTTTTTTCTTTTGAGATGATGGAAAAATTTGAGAAAAGTTGTAGTAAAACTAGCATGAGAAATGCAGGATAATAGAAATGAGAAATGATGTTGTGAAGCATACACACTGCTACTTACTAAGCTTCTATTGCTGCATCCATCAGTTCTTATTAAAATCCTCTGAGAGATAAGTAATCTATTTAACATGTAGCTTTATAGAATATTTTCTGAAGCAGGTCTGCAGCTGGTATAAATCAAGGTAGTGCCACTGATTTAAGCTGAAATTCTGGATATATATTTATAACTCTAGCTAAGTTTCTATGAATATTTTAAAATATAAAGTATGTTGTGATTTTATGTAAGTAGAAAACATATGCAAGACAAATACATTTTCAGTAGCAGGCTTCTGGTCTCCAGAGCATGAGGCAATTAAAAAAAAAAAAAAGGAAGACAATGTAAATGCTTAATTGAAGCTATTAGTTATTAAATGTTCTCATGGTGTATCTGCTCTTGGTTTTTATTTCAAATTTAAGCATGAATTTTACCACAAGCTTATGCTTTCTAATCTAGTATTACACACCAGTTCACAAGAGATTATAATTTCAAAATCAGAGTGATATGCTTTATTAAAAAATTATACTTTATGAAAAATATTATAAGTTTTGTGCTATGGTTCTTAGACTTTACAGTTAATACTTAGCATTTAATTTTGTTTGAAATGTAATTGTTTTGGCATTGTTATCTTGCTCAAGAAAGCCAGGGATTGTACGTTTCTATATCTTTACAGTTAATCTTAAGAAGTTATCTTTTACCTCAAGTTCATAAATCTATCTGGTGTATCATTCATTCATTAAATATCTGTCATTACTTCAGTCATTGCTCAAATAACCACTTAATTATTTTTTCCCTTATTAAACATAGTGAAACATATTTACATATAAATATCTTGATAATGTGCTAAAATATGCTCTAAAATACTTGGACTTTTATAAAAAAACAATTTTAGTGCATAGCCTTAGTTGTTTTCACTAAAGCTAATAAAATATACTTCTGAGAAATCTTGTAAGTTTAAACTGGAGTATGTGTTTGTATGCAAAGTTGTATCAGGATCAGACAAATTCTACTTATTGAATATCCGTTTCTGAGTTTATTTCAGAGACAGGAATCATGATCTCATTTAGATAAATGAAGTCTGAATGCAAAATTATTTAAAATCATGCAACTGAGCACTCTATGCATTCCTATATAATTTCATAATTAATAATACTTATCATTACCTACATTTGGAAATAGGTGTATGTAACATCGATCTAGTATAGAACAAAAGTCTGCAATTTCATTCTC
The DNA here is from genome assembly GCA_013400115.1 of Rhinopomastus cyanomelas. Classification (NCBI taxonomy): domain Eukaryota; kingdom Metazoa; phylum Chordata; class Aves; order Bucerotiformes; family Rhinopomastidae; genus Rhinopomastus; species Rhinopomastus cyanomelas. Next base: position 51,563 of record VXBP01006047.1, on the reverse strand, counting down.
ACATGAACAGATGTCACTGTCATGTGGAAATAATAAAGACAAATCAGGCCTGCTTGCAAAATCCCACAGTGGTCTAAACCAGCAGATGTTTCTCAGCTATATCCGTATAAACCCTCTAAAGAGTCAGAAACTACCCATGGGTTAATCAGTAACAGCACATACAAACCCAATTTCAGTTGGGGTCAATAATTCATGGCAATAGACTTCCAGAAATATCAAGTCCGTGTTCTATGTTTATGTAATTTGTTCACACTATGTCTAAATAGCAGTTTGTCAAGGAGAAGACATATTTCAGCAGAGGCAAGAGAGTGACACTCTTGATTAATTGCACAATGTCCACTAACAGTTGAAAGCCATATATAAAAATATTGGCTTGTTTTAGTTTCTGCTGAAAATAGCTGGTGATAGATGCACCTCTTTTCTTGGTATTGTCCATGTGTCTGAATTACTGTGATGCATATAGCTTCTGAAGACATCTTGAAAAATTCATGGATTAACTGTATGCTTCTTGCTTATTAGGGAGAACAATGACTGATGACACCTTCATCGTTATTTACAGTCATTTACCTTTCTATTCCAATCTTAGGTTCAATTGTTAATATAGAAATTCATTACAAGTTCTGACTGTGTCCAGTACTTTCAAAACAGTTGCAATTAAGTGAAAGTCACTAAAATTGTCAACAACATTCAATTTATTTCTTGTATTCATGTTACTCGTTCCAAGTCATGTTTCTTACAAAGAAGTCGCACTTAGTAGCTTGTGAGTTTGTTTACATTCTCTCATAAAAATGTGACATTCATACATGATTTATTTAGCAGAGATATGGTGTTAGGACAGAACCCTCAACCAGTTTAGAACATTGTCATTCCTTGAGCCAGGTGATCAGGTCTGGGACAAGCTTAACTAATTAATTTAGTTAATATGATAATGAATCAAAACTAAAAAACTCCAAGGAATGTTCAAAACCACTTAACAAAGTTGCAGGCAAAAATAAAGACTAGTTCAATTTGGGGAAAATAAGAAGATATATTTTGTTCCCCTAACATAAACACCTTAACACCAAGGCATACAGAGATTAATCACGTATTCTTACAGAATTGGGCTGAGCTAATACCTCCAGACCTTCAACATTGATGAACTTCCAGTAGTTATTTCCCCTGTGGAAAAGTGATTTCCCTGGTCCAGTCTGCACATAAGACCCTCAGCACCAATGGGTCTCTTAAGGGCCAGGTCTCTGTTTCATGCACCTCCAAGCCAGTCTTACAGTTCCAGCATGATGATTGATAAGGGTTACAGGTGAGGAAGAATCTCTCCATTTCAGTAAACAATGAACTGCAGGTGAAAACTTTCCCTGATGATCTCTGAAGTTCCAAACTTCCCCTCTCTCCATTTGTCCCATTCCCAAAGCAAGAGAACTGCCATGTTCAACTCAGTGACACATGCTCTTCTTCAGTCAAAGACCAGACAAGGGACTCACTCCCCTTAAAAAGCAGGGAACAGGATGTAGCCAGGCTCTTCTCAGTGTCATCCAATTATAGGACATGGGGTAATGGGTGTCAGCTGGAAAATGTGTGTGTTTAATTGTTTTAATGATATTTTTTTGTTTCCATAATTAGACTATATCAATATGCTTCACTTGAATGGTAGGTTTCATTACCTTTGAGGCTTCAGTGTGAATTTAAGATTTCCAGCAACAGGGCTTTAATTCAGCTTTGACTTTTAGCTTAAAAAAAATCACAAATAACACAACAATGAGAACAATAATGTTGCATACTCCTTTCAGAGATGCCAACGTGTATGCAATGTGTTCACTGTGATGAAAAGAGAATTAATCAGACCTTAAGAAATAGATTCGATGTCACCTGTGTGAAGTGGCATTATGTTAGGTAAAATAAAAACTATTCTGTTCTTCCAGGCTCATCCTGGAAATTGTCCAGAGAAAATATTTCCATCAAAGATTACCTGGTCAATGGCTTTCTACCTACATCAGGAATACCCCTGTTGTGATTGTTCCTGGCTGAAATGGATTATGTATAATAAATCATTATTCCAAGGACAATAATTTTCTTTCATTTCTTTAACTGTTTTTTTCAATTGTTCATTTCATTCTGTACAGGTGAGTAGGCCATTGACATCAATATGTAAAAACAATTATAATCTGATATCTTATATATCTCTCTGTATTCCTGTTGTTCTCACTCTAGTTTCCTAATTAACCCAAAAGATGACAACAGGAAAAGAAGATATTAGATTACAAGTAGCCAATAAATTCCCAAGGAAAGGGCCGTCATTTTATACATTCAGCAAATAAGCACAGCACTACAAATGAATGTGAACAACAGGAGCTGCTAACCACCCTGAACTACTTTTACTTGGAAATCTTACTGGGAACCAGACAACAACAGGAAGCTATTTCTAGTTCTGCAATAATGCTTTAGGAGTATATACAAAAGCAAGGAGTTTAGAAAGAGCTATTTCATTGCACACAGTGGAAAAGGGGACTCTTGAAATGTAACTAAGGATGCTTCCACTTGGAGGGTCTATTTTAGTACACTGATTAGACTGAAGACTCTACACAGAAAAGTGAATATGTAGACATAACATTACTGAGGTCCAAGGAGCATGTCTTAAAGTCTTCATATTGTATGATCTATTGATCTGTCAGATCTTAAAAAGTTTTTGCAGGCTCAGTTTCTGAACTACTGTTCATTTAAAAAAGGCTCGTGCTCAAAGAAAACATACTTCACAGGTTAACCATTTGGTCATAAATGTGAAGAGAAGTGACTTTCTATCAAGGACGTGCAGAGACAGCACATCTTACTGATGTCTGGAACTCTTTGTCTTCTAAAACCCTTTTTATTACAATGACAGAAAGGGCAAAATTGTTAAGTCAGAATAGTTAAGTATTCAAATGAACTGCACATCCCTAGATATGCAGAACACAGTCTTTGAAATAACGTCGGCTAGTAAAGCATTTGAAAGAATAGCAGTAAACATGTTCTAATGTTACAGGCATCCACAGAACAAATCACGTACATGATAAATCCATGATAGTTACAGTGTCAACTCAGAAAATAAGTACACTGAAAAAATAAAATGGTAAATAAACCTTGTGGGGCACCTGCTTGTGCCACAAAGCATCATGCTAATTTATTTAAAGGGTTTAGTACTTCCAGCAGAACTACAGAACTAAACATTTCAAGGACATTTATAGAATCGTTATGGCTGGAAAGAACCTCCAGGATCATCAAGTCCAGCCCTTATCCCAACATCTCCTTAACCCTGAGACCAAATTCCACAGAATTACATTGGTTGGAAGAGGGACGTTAGAACATAGGACATTTAATTTTAACATAAGAGAAATCTTTTTAATGGTGAGCCCTGGAACAGACTGCCCAGAGAGGTTGTAGAATACTTGTCTCTGGAGACATTCAAAACCATACTGGACATATTCCTGTGCAATCTGCTCTAAAAGAACCTGTTCTGCAGAGACGTTGGACTAGATGGTCTCCAGAGGTCCCTTGCAACTCCTATCATCCTACGATTCTATGATTCCATGAAAAGCAGACTACCCCTGAGCAATACAAACCAGTAAAATGCTTAAGTGTCCACATGAATAATGCTCTTTCTGAAGAGATAGAGAAGGGATAGGAACTCAGGCAAGCACTATTCCTGGACATTTGTTGCTAGCTCTTTCATGACACAACTGCTTATAGGAAAAGCTAAGCAATTTTAAATTAAAAAATGTAAATATTTTATTGCCTTAAATTTCTGATGTATATTTTCTGAGTAGACCACTTACATGCAGATAATACAAAAGATTTGGGAGTTATGAGGGACTGAAATTTCTTTCTTCTTTTCTGTAAGCACAAATTTGTGAATGAACACTGATGAATTTATTCATAGCACTGAAGGTTTGAGTTTGAAGTACTGTAGGGTAAGGATCTTTTTGTTTGTTTTATTCTGAAACAAAGCATATGATAAATAATGTCTAAGCAATATATGTCAGCAATGAAAACCCATCCATGCCTTTTCACTAATCCACTTTTCAAGTGTGTGTCTAGGGTGCCCAGCACAGAAGATAGAGATAAATTACTTAAGGGCTTTTGATTAAGGAGTTTTGATAAGGACGTTAGAAAGCTGAAAATCCCCTAAGCTCATTTCATATGCTTGCATACTGAGGAACTCTGGTGCATGTGGTTTGGTAAATATGTGCCTCTAAATTACACCAGGGATCCTTTCCTAAAGTTTCAGATATTTAATCTGTCTGAATTTCCATTTCAGCCCTGGAGCTTTTCCAACTCTAATGCTAAAATATGTATTATCTTATTGTTTTCATTACTTTTCTAAAAAGGAAAAGTAAATGTCATATTCATTGGTTCATTTTCTTAACTCAGAAAAAATACAAACAATCTATATTCTTACAAGAATAGCTTTGTCTGATTAAACCATTAAGCTGTCAAAGATGCTCAAACTGTAAGATCACTTGAGTTTGAATTATCACTGAGTTCTCATTACAAGCAAAGTTAGGAGACATGATTAAGAGTTTCAAAGTAAGAATAAGTAAGTAATTCTTTAAAAGTATATATTTTTTTAAATACAGCCAAAGGTTTTGTGTTTTGGAAGGCAGAAAACCAAACATTTGGGGAAAAAAAAGTATTTTGTCCTTATAGTTAATTTTTAAAGACTTCTGTCGTGGTTTAACCCCAGCTGGCAACTAAGCACCACCCAACCACTATACCCCCCCCCAGTGGAATGGGCCTAAGAATTGGAAAAGTAAATGTGAAAAAATTAGTGGGTTGAGATAAAGGCATTTTAATGAGGAAAGAAAGAGCCATGCATTCAATTAAAAAAAAAAAGGGAAATTCATCCACTACTTCCCCTTGATAGGTTATTGTTTAACCATCTCCAGGAAAGCAGTACTCCATGACATGTAATATATACTTGAGAGGAAAAAAAACATCACCCTGAACTTCCTCCCCCATGCCCTTTCATCTTCTTCCCATCAGAATTTGACACTGAGCATGATGTCATATTGTATGGAATATACCATTGTTCATTTGGGGTCAGTTTCACAACCCCTTTCTGCACCCCCCGTCTACTTGCTGGGGAGGTGGAGTGAAAAACTTCAGAAAACTCTTTGAATCTCTGTAAACACTGCTCAACAATAACTAAAACACCCTTGAATTATCGAGATTCCTTCTAGCGCAAATTCAAAAGAGAGCACCACATGAGCTATTGTAAAGAACATTAACTCTACCCCATCCAAAACCAGTAGTTTTAATTTTCTCTTGCTAGTTTAATAAATTCTGAGGGTAATCAGGTGCAAGTAGTCTGGATGCATTTCTGAGTGATCTGCGCTAGCTTTAGTCCCACACTGGCAGGGAGGTTGGATTAAATGATTTTTGGAAGTCCCTTCCAATCCCTAACACTCAGTGATTCTGTGATTTTTATTTTAATGAGTAAAAATAAAATAGATAGATAAATAAATAAATAAATAAAAAATGAACAAACTGTTCAAATTTGCAAATTTGTGCTTAGTAAGACTGATGAATGAATGGAAAGAATAGAAAACATCAGTGCTGTGTGTACGTACATTCATACATTTGATCAATGACTGGTATCTTGAAAGCTGAGAAAAAAGGTCAGAGACTTAACTGATTGCTGAGAACATGGTTAAAGGTGTAAAATACAGTACAAACTTTAAAATATATATTTAAATAAATTTTTAACTTCTATTTTTGGAGTTTATGTAAATGTTTCCTAGTATTTGAAAAGATAATTTTAAAATAAATTATTGACTTTTTCATGCTCATGATGTTGTTGGTAGCTAAGGATTTGATTTGAGACTGAGAGCTGTGATTTTATTTCATTTTAATTCTTCAGCCACCATTAAGTGTGTTTCTGTTTGAAATATAGTAATGATGACTGGGTGACTGATTGAGAGACAGGTCAAGTTATGGATTTAAATACATATTTATCACAGAAAAAAAAAAAAGTTGAATTTAGCTACATAGATTGAAAATTTTTGTGCTACACAGGCAACTTTGCAAAATACAGTTTGCTGTATAACCAAAATTCACCTGTGGTACTGATGGTACAGAGTAAGTACATTGTCCTCGGTGTAGCAGTTATTGACTAAAACATTAAACAGTATTTGTTATACAGATCATCATAATACTCAAATACTCAAATACTCAAATACTCAAATACTCAATACTCATAACTCAAAGATTTTCATAGAATCATAGAATCATTATGGATTGGAAGGGACCATCATCTAGTCCAATCCCCCTGCCACAGCAGGATCACTTCACTGGAGAAGTTATGGAATCAGAATCACTCAGGGTTGGAAGGACGACCTGATCATCCAGTTCCAACACCCCCACCAGGGTGGGACACCCCACCCTAAATCAGGCTGGCCTTAAACACCTCCAGGGACGGGGCCCCAACCACCTCCCTGGGCAACCCATTCCAGGCCCTCACCACTCACACGGTGAAGAACTTCCTGCTCACATCCACTCTAAGTCTACCCATCTCCAGCTTTGCTCCATTCCTCCTAGTCCTGTCGCTACGTGCCATCCTAAATTGTCTACAGCAAGAGGTAGGGGTCTTTTTCAGGATTTTCCCATGAAGTAAACCCACTGTTCTTTATTAGCATACAATGTATACTGGGATTAGCAGCTGTTCAGCAGTGGGGGACTAAAGAAAGGTTAATGAGCTATTTCCTTTTTTAACATTAGTGAGGGCCATGTTGTAAGTCACATCAACTCCAGCTAAATGTATCGTTAGCAATTTGTTATATCTGGACATTAATTTTATCGGAGCCATAATTTTTGTCAGTACCATTTTTCACTCTTTTCTATAGTTTGTGACAAGCATTTCCCTATTTTCTTTATTTGGATAAAGTATTTACTAAAATTGCTTCTTAAACCTTAAACCAGGTAGGAAAGGGCAAGAAGACACGAATTCTGCCTACAAAAAGACATATTGCTTGATGTTTAGGCAAACAATTATTAAAGAACAATTTGTTCTTTGTCTTTGAATGTACTTTAATATTGTTATTGTACATTAAGCTTTATGTAATTTAAGCTCCTGGGGTTTTGTATTTTTTCTTCTCTTCAGTAAAAACGTTATATTTAGCTCAGGGTTGATATAAACTTTTTATTGGTATATTAATAAAAAGACAAATACTTCACACAACATGAAAAGCTCTGTGCCCGAGCCTACCTATCATTGGCTTCTCAGAGTAAATCTTAAAGATATCAGGACATAATTATATTAGAAGTATATATAAAGATTTACTTGAGTTATGACTAGCCTCATTGAGTTCTTCACATATTCAGTCCTTGTTATGAAAAAGATACTTTTAAGTTTTCAATATACACTGCTGAAAATGTCATCCATCTCTGCTTAGGAGTGTATTTCAGAGCTAGAATGACATCTCTACAATTATTGACACTTTAGCATTACTATTGATTGAATATTGATCTAAGTTTAAAGTAAGAGCAGTAGCTTGTAATTAAAATCTCACAAATTTAAAGTTTATTCAAAGTTTATTTCAAGTTTAAATACATTTGAAGTTGTTCTTTTCCTTCACTTTCCCGTTGCCATCTGCCCAGCATGTACAAAGCTATCACAATATTGCGTTTATTAATGTATTCAATTGTACTGATTAATTAAACCTTTTCTCTTATAAAAAACCAGAGAAAAAATACTTTTATTTTCTGATTACTTTGGTCATTAAATATTTTTTCTCTAAAGCAGTTAAGTATTTCTTGCTTGGTTTTATTTCTTGCTTTCCAAATCCATTGTAATTTCAGTGAAACAGAATATTTAATTGCAAATATTCTAAGAGTAATCTGAAAAATATGATTTTTTTTTTGTTTAAAAATAGAATGTTCTGTTTCCAATATAAATCCTGTAAAAAAGGAAATACCAAAGCATCTGAAGTATTGGAACATTTGAAAGCTAGGAAAATAATTAAATATCTAGATAGATATATTAATATGGTAACTCAAATAAAAATGAAAAGTTTTATTAGCCAGAACCATTTATGACAAATTTGGAAACAGTCAGTCTTAGGAAGAAGCAATGAGTTAATTTAACTTTAGATTGATTTCTGACCTAATAAAAACAGATGTATAAAATAAAATAAGTTTTCACTTAGCGTGATATTTATACTGTTTTTCCGAGAAGATTCAGAACAGACATTCAGAAAAGTTTCTTTGTTACCTCAAATAGTTGTCCTTTCTAACACAAATAATCACTTGTAATTAATGCAATGCTAACATTTCAGCCAGATCTCTCTGCCATCAAAGATTGTCCCTAGTACATTGTGCTTAATAATTCATCCAGATTATAAGTGAATGAACACTTGAGATGACAACCCCATGTTTCAGGTTTGCAGAGTTACTGCCTTGAATCGTTTTCAATCTGTGCAAGCATGTTTAACACGTTTACTTTTGCCAGTTGATTTTTATACATTTAGAAGATTAATGACTTGGGTCTTTTTTATGAAGGACTCTNTACCATAAACAGGATCTTTCATGCTATGCACTAATATACTTACAGGCTCTACAAAAATATTTGCCGTATGAGACAGCTAAGATTTGGAACTTTTAATGGTGGTGTCAGATGCCCATTACTTTTATAATACACAAATAATAATAATATAATTATATAATTATACATAACTACATATTAAAACTACATATAGCTGTAAATGTTACATGCATAATGTATGTACATATAGATGTTTATACAGATACACACTAATAATATAGTAATGTAAAACTTTTTCATATGCATGAATATCATAGAATCATAGAATCATTAGGGACTCAAAGGGACCTTGAAAGATCATCTAGTCCAACCCCCCTGCCACAGCAGGATAATATCTACTTGGACATAATAATGTGAGATTTTAAAAAAACAAACCAAAACCTGGGCCTAATTACTAAATTTTACCAAACTATAACATTAGAAAGAAATCAGTTTTTACACGGAAAAGATTTATCTCATGTTCAGAATCTCTTTGAAGATGTACAACCAGACCTTTGTCCTTTTAGAGACTACTAATGTGTCAGTTGTGAAATCTATTCACTACTGAAAATGTCAGTGCCTCATTTCACTACTCAGAAGTAAAAGCTCTTTGCAAGACTTGCCTATTATACTGAGTATTATTCGTTTCAAATAACAAGGACAGTAGGCATTCAGTTGTATTACCCAGTTCAAAGTAATGGTTACTGAGGAAATAAAAAGCCATACGACATTGGAATTGAGGTAATGTATGAGACCAGGAGTTTTTTCTAGCCAAATATCTTATCTGACAGAGGCTAGATAGTAAAAGACACTCCTGAGCAGACAGTTATGAACAAAGCTGAACACAGGAGAAAGTTAAAAATTTTTTGTTAAATTTGCTGTATCCTTAAAGTTAATTACAATAAAATAAGACATCCCAAAACCTTCTTCTGTAAGATATGTTAAGTGAATTTTAATAGCTTACATATATATATAGCTTATTATTACATATATTGCATGCAGAGATGACTTTCTGGATTATGATCACACTTCAAGACACACTTGTCTGCATTTTTATGGTCTAATTTTTACTTTTCCTTCTCTTTTGTGATACCTAACTATCTATCACTGCTAAGCATATTTCAGGTGCTTTGTCAGGTGTTTCAGGATTCTACTGATAAAAAAAATATTTTATGTTGTCATTGTCTAAGATTTTTTACTGAAGTTATACATAAAAGAAATATTTCAACTTACCAGAACAGTCACTACTCTCAAAAATATATTGTGCTGATAGTTTCATATTTTACAGCTTGTCTTTTCACAAAAGTCATGGAATGTTAAGGATTGGAAGGGTCTCAAAAGATCATCTAGTCCAATCCCCCTGCCACAGCAGGATCACCTAAATCAGATCGTACAGGGACATGTCCAGGCGGGTTTTAAATATCTGCAGAGAGTAAGACTCCTCGCTTTTAAATTCTTTCAGCTCTTGATATCTCAAACAGATTTGCCACATTCACTTTTATATTTTGAGGGGTTAATAGCATTAATTTGGTCTGAGAATTAATGAGAAGTATTCAATGTTTTGTAGTAACAATATGAGATCTAGCATTGAAGGAAAGAGACTGCAGTTAAGCTTCTATGGAACTTTTGACACTAAAAGTAAAAGTGGTGCTTTAGATAACTAAACAATTAGACAAATCATCATAAAACTCCTTTAAGAAACCTAGCCTTGCAGTGTACTCCATGAGTAAATGCAAATGCAAAATCAAGTCACTTAGATCAGAGTCCTGAAGTCTCCCTCCTCAGCTAAAACGATTTGGCACTTGTTTCTAAGCTCCTTGCAAGTGTTTACATTCAGTTGGAAATAGCAACCAAGATTGTTTTCTTCCTTAAATTGACAAAAATGATGAAGAAATATTTCTTTGTAACAAAAACATTTTTGATTTTTTTCTTCTCTTTCTCCTCTAGGTCACACAGAAGTGCTTTTAACTGGATGTCAAACAGCTTGAAAAATGCCAATGAGATTGAAGTTGCGGTTGTGACAATAACAACAGCAAAAAACCACCGAAGAATCTCTTGTTAATCCTGAAAATGAGAGTTTCTCAAATACAGGGTGAAAAACCTGTGAAGGCACAATTGTTACCCTATGATCACTTGTGTGAAATATTGGGACAACAATAGGAGGTTTTTTAGGGTGTCTGAGTTATTTTTTTCTGCACATTGCAATAACAAGAAGGCTAAGCGTAACAATAATTACCCTTGAATGATCACTAATTCTCCAGAAAATTAAGTTGTGCACACGAGAGTAAATGGAAACACAGTTTCAATGGAAAATTTGTGGCCAGAATGAACTGTATCAAAAAGTTATAATTATACAAAAAACAATCTTAGCAAAATATATATGGAAGGAGATTCCAGAAGACTAAGCAATATCAAAGCAACTAGGATGTTCTGCTTCTAATCATGTTTCGTTTTTTTAAAAAATATAGCAGGAAGAAAAAGGATTAAAAAATTAAAGTGAAGTTAAAATATAAAACAGGAAATGCAACAGCTTGAAAAGAATACACATGGACTATGAACCTGGAAAAATGAAGGAGTAATAAAGCTTTAGGCTATGCATTCTTGTTATTCACTTTATATTGAAAGTTTTAAGTATCTAAGAGGACTTCTCAAACCAAAACATTTCTGTTTTCTGTCTCAGTTATTATTTCAGATGTTCTGTCACCGAAACGATTTTCTGTAAAAAAGACATATGTGGAATTCAGGGGCAATTATTTACTAACCTTTGAATTCAATAGACATTTCACCTTCTACAGCAGCAGAAACAGACTCAATCCACAGTCTTAACTGCTGTCTTGAAGCATCCGCAGACAAATATTTATCAATGTAATTAATAAAGTTTGTTGTAGTATCGTTACTGTTTTTGTCATACCTGGATACTTCCCATAGGGCATTTTTACAAAAGCGTCTATCCATTTTTTACTCAAATTGCATTTTTCCACTTTTATGTATTTTTTAGTACATCTTTTCATCACCTGGCCAACTGTGAATTCCATATCACCCATTACAATACGACATTGCCTAACACATCTCACTTTGCTTCTTCATATATCATTTGTTTATTTAAAAATCAGCATCTGATTTGTTATATGTTCCACTCTAGTTCATGAAGGTCTGCGAGTATTCAGAAGGTTTAGCTTGCTGCTTCTAGAATTTCTCACTGAAGGATTTAGAACACAAAGTGTTAAAATCATGATCAAAAATCATTCAGGATGAAATTATAGTATACATATCAGTCTAATCATACTCCTGTAGGTGTTTTGGTGACAGAAAAGTTTTCTTCTTTTCTGTAAAAGAAAAAAACCCTGAAAATAGAAACATGCAAATAAAGCACAGAGTCAGAGATGGAAAACAAAATCATGAGGATATAGCAGTATTCTAACATAGTCAACATGAAAGAGAGTGATATTTTTCTCACTAAGAAAATGGAAAAAAAAAAACATATGGTGCATCAATACAAAATACTTTATAAAATGTAGCTGGGGATTCTAGTCTCCCACTAAGCATCTCCATCTCTAATATCACATAAATAACCAATTAATAAAATTAAATTCTTCCAAAAAAAATGCAAGGATCCACTCTTTCCATATCAGGAAACTTGTATTCCAGACTTGATTTCTCAAAGGATGCTTCTGATAAGCAGTAAGTCGGAAAAAAAGATATTGCCTTGTAAATGGGTACCTGATGTAAACAGAATGACAGCAGTTAAAACTAACTTTTGAAAATGGTTTGGACTCCATTCTTTCATTCTTATACTAATCTCTCAATATAAAGTTCAAGAGAGGTCCACAAGCTGAAACAGCTTATTGCATATCCAACTAGTGTCATTGTTTCACCTTGATCTGAAAATGGGGTTTGCCTGTGTCAAGGGTTTATCTCAGCTCTTGCCTGGCTTGTAATTAATGTCATCATTTGATCAATTGATCAGGTCCAAGGTGAGATTAACAAATAAGTTTAGTCAATATGGTAACGGGCCAAAACACAAACAAAAGAAGGTTAAAATAAGAATTTATAAAAGTTTTTTTCTATTATTTGCTAACAGTAATTGGAATTTTCCATTTAATCTTTTTCTTCTACCCTCATCAAAATAGTGCAGGTTATGTTTTTCTTATAGTCTGACTAGTAGGAGAACAAAAACTCCTGAGATCCCTGCAAAAGTACAAAGAATCAGCTAAAGGAATTGCTTTGAAATAAATGGTATCACCTTCTTCATAGAACTAATTTGAAAAGTTCAACTTAGCCACTTTTCTTATCTGCAGTGCTACCCAGCAACATCACTTTCAGCATCATCCCAAAATCCCAAGACAAACCCTTAAGCAGTATTTACTAATTCCCAAGCACTCAGCATCAAACAAAAATTACAGATGTAATTCTAAATCGCCTTGACACCCTTGTTTGGTGTCTGAATAGCTGAAATAAGCAGGCAGGCCGCCAAATATTTCCCCAGAGTAATTTGCCTGTCAGCTATATAATTTTAATTTACATGGAAATCATCGATACTTTAAAGAGGTACTTGTCCATCAAGCCGTTTATTTCCTATCTCCCTAATGTGCTGTGATAGAAATTCAAATCATTATTGGTTGAACAAATGTAATTGACTCAAACAAATGTTCAAACTGAGTGTCTCAGGTTCCTCTAAACTGACCAAAGTCCAGCCATCACAGACAGACCCATGTCAGGAATAAATAGACTCAACTGAACAGCACTCCACTGATTTTACACTATATTCCCCTGCATAATACAGACTGAGCTGTACACAATTATACGTCACAAATTCTTTTTTAATTCATTTTGATATGCACAGGATTGTTAATATGTGTCTGGATACAGGATAATGGTGTTTAAATTATTTCATCAGGTTAAATAGAACCTGCTGAAAGTACAGTCCTGGGACTAGTATGTTAAGTATCCAGGAGTGTTAAAGTGCTAGAATTTTATTGTCATTTACTGTTCTTGCCTTTTTGTGCCTTTCTTACTTATCTGTTCTCTATTTAGATACTCGATACAGGATTAAACCAATGAAGTTTCCCTGAACTAGTCAATCAATAGTCTTTTTGTACTCAACATAGAGAAATAAGCACCTTGGGGCATAATTCATTCCAGTCTAGAATGGAGATTCATGATAGATCGGATTAACTGCTCTTTAAAAAGTCTCTGTTTTCCTTCATCAACAGCAGATAAGGAGTCTGTTGTGACAAGTGCAGATGTCTGCATTACAGAAATCTCGTCAGTTTATATGATTTCTGTCTTGAATGTCTGCAGGAAGATGCTGAGCATTTAGAGCTGCAAATAAATCCACAAAGACAAAGGAAGTCAGCACCTCCTGAAAAAAAGCAATAAAATAAAGCTTAAAAAGCAGATTCAGACATATTTTTCAATTTCTTTCTGTCTTTTTCTTGATATCATGAAAACAAAAGATTCTGCAAAGAATTAGGATGTTTCCGTAACTGGCTTGGTGGTAGTGGTGCTGCAAGTGCCAGCATGATGTTAAAAAAAAGGAGAAAGCAAGATAAAAGTACACAGTTTTCATGAACAGAAAGGTTGCAGCTAAAGCTCTGTTGATTTTTTCTCTGTGTCATAGTTTCGAAGATGTGCTCATGCTTAGAAACTACCTAGCACCCACTGCAATGCATCAAAACGCGTGGTGGCCTCCATGCGCATCAAACTGTGTTCTCATATCTCAAGCATTTTTATATCTTTATCTAGTTCATAATTTAAATTACAGGACGTGAATCCCAAACTAACTTTACTAGAAGTAAGTATTCAACAGGTGACATCTGTTTCAAAGGTCTCACTTTTAGTTTCCATACATCAATAATTCAGGATGTTTTTTTTAAAAACCACAAATTCAAAAGTCCTTTAAAAATTTTTATTAATAAGTAATAGGTAGCATGATAAATAAATGTTTAAACATGAAAAACATCTTTGAAAAACTGCCAGATTTTTGGTAACCATAGGTCTCAGGGAATAAGATTAATATAAATTAATTCTAATATCTTTCTTTCAGATGTTGCTATTTTACTGACTTAATCAGTGATACTTGACAGAATAAATATGGTATGCACTGGTACAAGGAAAAAAGCATATCTGAATGCACTTTGGTTTTTTATTCCATTGGTTTTTAAAGATCATGTGTCTCATTCAGAAATTTTCTTCTATTTCTTCACTATGCTGTGATTTCTTAGTTTAACTTACTTATACAATCTATGTGTATACAATATACAATATAAATCTAGTTTATACTTTTGTTGAAGATCCAAAAACATGTCACTCAGACTACTATTGTTGATACATTGTATTAGACTGTTGGATAGAAAGATAATAGTATCACAGTATTACCAAGGTTAGAAGAGACCTCATAGATCGTCAAGTCCAACCTGTCNCTTCCTAAATTGAGGGGCCCAGAACTGGACACAGTACTCAAGGTGCGGCCTAACCAGTGCAGAGTACAGGGGCAGAATGACCTCCCTAGAAGACTAACCTAAAGGTGTGTTACAGTAATCAGCCTCTTCTAAAAACTTCTATAAGCTTTTTGATATGACTACGTGAGTTTTAATACTCCCAGGAGTGTAGTAATGGTGAATAGCCCACAATTAACAAGATTTGCTTCTAATGTCTGATTATTGCAGTGGTTTTATACAAGCGTGGGAAGGCCATATTAAGGAACACAAATATATAGCTAAGTGGAGAAATTGGTTGAGATTATTGTCTAGTCTCTGAAATTAATAAATATATGTATGCAAAAGGCTGAGCTTAAACATGACAAGTCCTCTAAGGATACAGTCCAATTTGTCAGCACAGATCAGTCAACCATTTCCTTTTCTGTAGACAACACATAAAAAATAGTAGAAAGGTACTACGTATCTGTCTCTACAATGGCCATTGCAAAACAGTGACCAAAACCTTTGAAAATAATTTAAATGGGTGATAATACAATTTGCAAGAAAATAAGCCAGGTAGTTATTCTCTGAGTAAGATACTAACTGTGTATCTAGTCACAGAAAAACACTGATGTGTAATTCACTCACCAGCATTTCTAGAATTTATGACCAAAATTATTTACAGCAAATTGTACAAACAGACCTGACTGCAATAGTTTAAATAATTCAATAGTTTATTTCATCTTATTGTTGTACTTTTCAAGCTGCAATTTCTTGATACCAGTCACACCTACTCTAGTTTTGTTCTTCAAGATCAAGATCAGAACAAATTATTGGGAAAAAAATCACATTAAAATCTGACCTCTATGCATGTGCCTCTATGTAGAGGTTTGCCTTGCCCTCAGTCCCTGTTGTTGCTTTTGCCCAAGTCTGTCCGGCCAAATATCACTGAAGAACATACAAGCTTCCAGCAGGCACAGATGAATGCTCGCTCTGCTCTTTTCCACTCTGAGCCTGATAAAAGTGGTCAGTAAGGACAGCTCATAATGTCTTATAGAACTAGAAAAGCTTTCAAATTTAAATGAATATGCAAATAAAAATGGGAAGCAGACTATCGGCGAGCTATCGTTTACTCGCTTTCTTCCAGGGTTGACCAAGAGGATGTTCCTGTGCNCTGACCTCTATGCATGTGCCTCTATGTAGAGGTTTGCCTTGCCCTCAGTCCCTGTTGTTGCTTTTGCCCAAGTCTGTCCAGCCAAATATCACTGAAGAACATACAAGACACAGACCAGNAGGGCCTTCACACTCAGACCAATATGATCTTGCAAAGGCCCAGGAACACCCGAAGATGAAAAGACACAGACCAGAAATGACCTAAGAATGAACCTTTATTAAACAAAGCCACTAACTTACATAGACCTCACAAAAGCCGCCTCACGGGCAATGCTATTGAACCAACAGCACACCTCCCATGTTCTTACTGGAACAAGCCAGCTGTCCATACACCTGCAGACAGCAGGTAGTCCAGCCCGGCACCTTGTGCAGCCTCTAAAACCATCCCGTGCTGCGTTTCGCTATTAACAAAGTCCTCCAGCATAAGGACTGGATTGCTCATGCACTCATGTTCCCTTACAGCAGACTAGATCTTAAGGATGCTACTTGTAACACTTAGTTCCAATACCAGTAATTCTTGGTTTCCATACCAGTGTTGGAGGTCATTTTATAAATCTTGATATTCGTATTCAGCAGCACAGAAAAGTATGCAACTTATTTCATCCCTTATTACATGTACTTGCAAGGCTCAAATTGAAATTATGGGAACTAACAAAGGAAATATTTCTATCATGGCAAAAAAAAGTGATTAATTTAGACAAAATTTCTAATTTTATTTCAGCATTACCTGCTGTGGCTGTATGATTCCTCTAAGTTCTAACAGCAGATTTATGCCGATATGTATTTACCAGAGATCAACTCCACTGAATTTAAAAACAAAACTTGGAAGATGCATTTCTAATTCCTTATCCAACCACAGATGTATAAAAGATTACACGCATGTGTAGTTTTTTAAAAATATATAACAGTATGATGGGTTCTGAATGGGGAAAAGTGAAGAAAATTGATATGGTTTTTTTAATTTCAGATGTAACTAGATTTGAAAAATTGCTGCTGTGTAAACGGGGTCTATTACTACTTAACAAAACTAAAGTTTATTACTAGATTTCTGATAACCTAAACAATCTGTTAGGAGGCATTTTCTGCATTTGCGCATATAGCAAATAGCTCTGCTTCAGTAAGTTAAAAATACTTCCTCTTCCCTTAATGACGGCTTAGTCCCATACGGAATGGCTTTAACTAAAGCTAACATGCTATAATAATACTTTCCAAATCTTGGTCCAAATAAATAAACTAATAATTTATATCTTGCTACTGGCCTTTTTAAAACCAGTCATGGAGTAGTCAACCAGTTGAAGTGAGTAGTGCCACATTATTTAGGACAGCCTCCTCATCTTTTGCAAGTCAGAACTGTGACATTTTTAGAAGGCATATTAAGCTTATGTAAGTTTTAATTTGCATATGGTAATGTACATAAGGTACGTTGCATTGAAAGAATTGAGTTTACAAACACCTGTTTGATTGAATCATAAATGCCAATACTTGCAACATGCTTTTTATGGTTAGTTGGAATGTGATTTAGCATCCAACTAAAACCAGCCAGGAACATCTCTCTATTTTCTACCACTCAGAATATCTCACTTATCTCATATAAGTTTAAATACTTCCATTATGTAAAAGTGTGAAATTACTCAGAATTACTCTCTTGAATAAGATACTGCACAGTACCATGGTCTGTAAGAATGCCTGAATGCTGGAAAAAAGAAACTTGAATCTCAGCATGAGCAGTTCAAGCAAACCTCAAAAAAGTAACTTTCCTCAGATGAATCTCTACCACAAGATCTACCAGTCTTTTGTTAAACACCTCTATCCTAAAATGAACTCTTCAGTTACATAGTTTAATATATCTGAAAGGAAACTCCTCCAAAGTCATCACTGTTCGTATGAGGCATCCATCCAAGAATTATTTTTCTCCAGCAATAAAAACAGTAATATATTCCTCCCTCTCCTAGAGCATTTAATCACGGATCTCGCCATGTGTGGCAAATCAGCTTTCTTCTCCTGCCTAATCTGTAAGATGATACTTGGGATTTAGAAAGTGTTGGTCTTCTTTTTATTTATTAGAATAACAATACACGAGATTCACAACTTTTGCCAGCCTACTTTGCATCAGATACACAAATGCATAGTGAATACCACAGAAATAATCACAGAATTACTTAAGCTGGAAGGGACATAAAAAACCTGTCTGGTTCCAAATCCTCTGCAATGGGCCAGAATACCTGTCACTAGACCAGTTTGCCCAGAGCATGATCTCACCTGGCCTTGAACACTTCCAGGGAGGGGGCATCCTCAACCATCCTGCACAATTTGTTTCAGTGCCTCAGCACCCTTGTAGTGGTTCATTTCTTCCCAAGATCTAAATCAGTGTAGATCCTGAACTTGGCTTGCATATAAACAAAATTTCCCTGATTGGTAGAAGTCTTCAAAAAAATGTTCCTCTCTGTGTTACTGTACTTTATCAATACACTTATGAATTAGTGACCTTGTAAGCCACCACATTTTTTAATAACATTATTTCCTGGACCTTCACTAAATAAAGACCAGCTGTTAAACTAAAGAAAGAAATTACAAAAGAATTGTGTTGCCCATTTTTGAAGAAGTTCCTCTTAGGCTGTCTGAGCCTAAGGTTAGCGTGAGTTTGCCTATATAAAAAAGAAATGACCATAGAAGTGCCATAACGTTTCTGGAAGCATGCATGATTGTAATTTATGAGAACTGTCTGAAAAAGCTTGATAAAAAGTCCAGTTTTATTCATTCTTCTTGAGCAAATCTTCGCACAAATAGCATCCTCTTGTAATATTTTGCCCATCTGACACTTTTTAATTAATATCAAAAGGGTTTGTTATGTACAGTAATGATTACATTTTTAATTGGCTATGTCCTAGCTGCACAGGTTTCATTCATTATGTCAAAGGTTCAGCCCCACAAATATAAAGGTGTGTTGACCACCTGGGGAACCCATATAACCTAGTTAGGGGAAGAAAACTCCAACCACACTCCTTCCAGAGAGATGTCAGCTTCATGGGTTCAATTAGACCTATCACAGTGAGCCAGCAAGAATTCTTCAGGTCACCATACAGACTGAGAAGGTAAATGTGTTAGTGTATGTTTTGTTGTGAGACAGAAAGTGTGTTTTGGACCTGTAGGAGATTTAATATGGGATGTCTAGCAGAGAAACCAGTGCTAAAAATAGGGGCTGTGGAGGTTTAAGGAGGAACAAACATGAGAAAATTAAAAGTATAAGGGGATAAAAGGGGACAGGTACATGTTAAAAGGGTCTAGACAGTCCAAAATGTCTGACTACACACAGCACCTACTGGTCACAGGCTGTCCTATGTGCTTGTAAAATTTCATTTTTAATTATTTTCCTGGATCAAAAATCCAGGAAAAAAACTTTCATGGGTCTAGAGTCAGATATTGGCTAGATTGTGTAAGGCCAGGTATTTCAAAGATCTGCATTCTGTGTGTTCATATATTTTGTACTAATAGACTTTTACTGAACAGGAAAAATGGGAGTCAAGATGTGGCCATTTGTGCCCTCCGTGTTTGAAGGTTTATGTCTGTTAAATGCTGTGGCTGGCTGTAGACTTGGGTTCATAGCATGTGTGCTTGGGTTTGTCGCTGAGAATACATGTGCGGTCTTGCTGCTGGATAGATCTGAGAATGTGGACCTGTGGCGGTCAGCCTTGTCTCTGCCAGGCTCCAAGACACATCAGCCTCTAACACTGTTGTGTGTTTAGTCAAATTCAAAACATGGTGAGTGGATAATGGATTATTATTTTGTTATGTACTGTTTGGAGTTCTCTACGCTTATTTATTTGTTTGTTTCTGTGACCTTATTCCATGTCTTCAGTATCACTGGCAGAGCTTTTTCCACCTGTTCATCCACATTTTGAGAGTCACTCTTAAAGACATGAGATCATAAAACCAAGAGCTGTTGTACCTCATTTAAGTACTGAAACTGAATTTATAGCAAGAATCATAACACATTTTTAGACTTTAAGACAAAGAAGAAAGATATTTTCTTCCTCTAAGTAGAATTGAAAGGTATTCTTGGCAAACAGCCAACATCCCAACAAGATGCTTACTTACACCGACTCCTTGGCAGAACAGGAAAGGAAAACAGGAGAAAAAATTGTTGTGTGCAGAGATACAGAGAAGGACACCAGCAACCATTTACTCTCATCAGAAAATAAGACTCCACATATGAAAAATTGGCTTATTGCTGTTCAAACAAATCCACATACTGAGAAACACTCGCTCCTCTACTCCAGAGCACTCTACCCTTCCACCAGCATCACAAGAGGGAAAGAAGGGTTTCTTATACTAAGTATGTAAAAGCTTCTGTCTGTTACTCGTCCCCTTTTATACTTTTCCTCTGCTCCAGCACAGAGCTGTAATCCTTCTGCAAATATCCATCTGCTCTGGGATGGAGTCCTCCACATGCTTCATTAGATGTATAATCTGGTACTTGAAACACCACTTCTTCCTGTATTGTGATTTAAACTCAGCTGGCAACTTTGTTCACTCCAGGAAGGAGAAAATACAATCAGTGGCTTGTGGGACCAATTATAGGGGAAGGTAAAAGTCAGACAGCTTGGGAAAATGAAGACAATTTATTTAAACGACAAAGTCACTACCAGTTTACCAATCAAGTAAGAGTAGGACAGTGAAAATGTCATCTCTTTATCCTGGGCATAGTTCTGCTACTTGCTTCCCCTCAGTGGCATAGGAGGATAAGGGACAGGAGTTGTGTCTGTTATTCATTCCACCTCAGAAAGAAAACCCCTCAGAGTCCTCTGCTGTGGCAACATGGCATCACTCTCACAGGAGACCCAGTTGTGTAAGAATGTGTGATTGATCTATGTGTGTTTGTGTGTTGAGGTTTTTATGTGGTGTGAATTCAGTGTGATCTGATGTTGTTCTCCAAATCAAACAGTCTTTGGTTTTTTCCTGTTACATTTGAACCCTCCCTGTTTTTATCCCATTAGCACATTAACTTAATTAATTAACCTCAGTCCCAGACCTGGTCAGCTGGTAACAAGGAGCCACGCTGTTAGACTCCTCTCCTACTATCAAAACCCTGCCAGGCACAAACCCTCCTCCTTTTCTGACTTTGTTCCCACTGCCATCTCTCACCACTTTTTCTTCCCTCTCTGTGGTATTTCCTGCACTTTCTCAAACTTATTTTCGTTGGGGTGTCACCAGTTGTGCTGGGTTGTATGCATTTAGAAGAAAGTCCGTGTATTGTCTCTGAGAATCAGACCAGTGGTGCTGAAATGATTTTTTAAGCATAGCTTCAGGTTGTAATGAAATTGCCATGAAAGATTTAAGTGAATAGACTTCACAGCTGAAGGTAAAACCATGCATATAGTTAATCAGAAAAGCTCGACAACCATGCATTTTTCTCACCAGCTACTAGAATTGATCATGTTTAACCTAGGCTATTAAGATCAATGCAGATATTTTAAAAGATAATGGAATCATGTGAATTTTCAGCCTCATCTGTCCATTACATTCTATGTGACTTCAGGCAAAATATATGATTAAAAGTGAAAAATAATAAAGATGCTTTTCAGATCAAAAATTATCTGGACAATGATAAAAGAATGTCGTTTCCTATGTACCCATTTGCAACCATTTCAGAAGCCCAGAATGAGTTTGAATGCAGAGATAAAGTAGAGTACAGGTAGTATTAGCCTGAGGAAACTGCCACTGTCTGTGGCCACAGAACATCAACCAATTAAACTACCCTGTATATTTCAGATCAGTAGCACATTTTAGACTAATAATTGCATTTAAGATCTGTAGTTCTATGACATTATTATGGGAAGCACCGCTGATTAAATGTCATTGCACAGCTGAAGAACCAAATTATGCCATTAGACATTCCATCCTGTTTTAAAAATTTATACTGTCTGTATAGCATGACAACTACCTTTAACAAGCCATCCAAAAAGGGCTTCCTGAAGCTCACTGTGCATACAGGAGCTGTGTTACTTATTCTAGGCATTCCATGTCTTTATTTCACCATCTGGTATGTCATGCCTGAGCTCAGGAAGAACTTTGACAGCTCACAAATTCCTATAATTCTAAGATGCTTATATAAAGACTAACCTTTAAAATAAGTAATATGGAAAGTAAAGTGGTAGAAATATGAAGAAGGAAGGGAGAAGTAAATGAGTGCACTTTTTGCCTATCATCTGATATCCTAGCACTGAGTTACTATGAACAAAGAGGAAACAGCAACAGTTAGGTGATTTTACTGTAAATTGACGAAAAGACTATAGTCGTTGTTCTCTATTCTATGACCTCTGTAGCCTTCTGGGTAAAAGACAATAATTTTATTCATTACAGATTATTTTCATGAGGATCTCAGTAACGCTTGACGTAGGAGGTGCTAAACAGAGAGGGGTCAGCAATAGCAGTGATTTAAATCTCAGTGCTTCCTCTTTAGCTTGCTCCAGCTGTCACTACGAGTTCTTCATTGTGCTGGATTTCTGTTTGGTGGGCTTTTCATACAATGAAGGGGGCCACTGGCTTGGCTTCTGTAAGAAGGTCCAAGAAATTCCCCTGCCTCCAAGTCAGACCCATCTCGGGCCAAAGCTGAACCAGTCAGTAGTGTTTGGCAGTGACTCTGCATTAACATATTTAAGAAGGGAAAAACCTGTTGGATGGGCAACCCCCATTCTCCACCCTCTCTATGCTGTATTCCCTCTACTCTGGGAGCCCATGTTCTGGGATGCCCACTGCAGCAGGTTTAGCAGTGAGTTAGGGAGGGATTTTTGCGTTAAACAGCCTGGTATAACGGGACTATGTGGGGGAGTATCCTACAGCAAATGTTAACCAGAATTTCTTCAGCAAAAGAAGTAATAACAGGAGAAGCAAATATCAAATCGCTCCCCACAGGCAATTTAGATCTAATAGATGTCACCATGTTAAAACAACTGAATTTTTCTGCTCGATTTATCAAACCAGTAAATGATATCTTGTTTTCTCCTGTCTCTCTTCCTCAAGAGATTTGGAATTATGATAGTGAACCAAAGAGGCTGAAGGGCACTAGACTTCTGTTTCATTTTTTCTCAGTGAGTTCTGCTAGAATTAAATCTATGATGAATACTTCAGGAAATTCCCTTGCCAATCCTAAGAAGAAAACCCCATATTTGAATATTGTAATTGATTTACTTAGACCATTAGATTTAAGAACAAAAAAGAAGACAAATCCTTTACTGCTGTGAATCTACAGAAATTTTGGTTGTGGAGAAAAAATAATATAGCAAGAACAGGATATTGGCCCTCTGCTCATCAGGGGTTCCACAGCTAAAAGCAAAACCTGCAGTGAATCCAGACAAAAGGCTGCTTATTAAAGAGGGCAGGAGAAAATGCTGACACCCATATGCTGTTATTGAAAAATTCATTCAGAAGCTAAAATGTGTCTTGCAGCTCCAAAAGCTTTTCCTGTGAGAAGTCACAGCATTCAGACAGCTCACTGAGCAACAAGGAGTGGATTGCATACAGGCAGAAACAAGACAAATTGTAGGGAAAATTCAGGAAAGCAATGCAGGATGGGTATGCCAAATGGCTCAGGTACTAACTGCTAAATAGCTGTATTAAGCAATGCTGAACTGTTACAGCATCTGGTAGGTGGATTTATTGTGGCATGTCTGTTTTTCATTATCAAAATCATGTTTGCAAAAGAATGAAGAGGGACATTCGTAGAACCATTAGGGATTGGAAGGGACCTCAAAAAATTGCGTAGTCCAATCCCTCTACCACAGCAGGATCACCTAGATCAAGTTGCACAGGAAGATACCCAGGCAGATTTTAAACTTCTCCCAAGAAGCAGACTCCACAGCCCCCGCAGGGCAGCCTGTTCCAGTGCTCCATCATCTTCACTGTGACCTAAGTTTTCTAAGCTTACGTCCCTGGACTTTATGTGTGTAGACTTTGATCACTTCAGGGATCTACTGGCCAAAGTATCATGGGATGAAGCCCTTGAGGAAAGAGGGGTCCAGGACAGCTGGTTAGTATTCAAGGATCACCTCCTCTGTGTCCAGGAGCAATGTACACCAACAAAGATGAAAGCAAGGAAGAATGCTAGGAGGCCTGCTTGGCTGAACAAGGAGCTCCTGGACACGCTGTCACACAAAAAGAAACTCTACAAGGAGTGGAAGGGAGGACAGCTAGAATGGAGGGTATAAAAGGAAGCTGCCCAAACAGCTAGAGATCTGGTTAGGAAAGCCAAGGCACAGTTTGAATTGAACCTAGCCAGGGAGGTCAAAGGGACCACCAAGAATTTCTACAGCCATATGAATGGTAAGAAGAAGTCTAAGGAAGGTGTGGGACCCCTCAGAAAGGAAAGAGGTGATGTGGTTACAAGTGACATGGAAAAGGCTGAGGTTCTCAATGATTTCTTTACCTCAGTCCACACTCCTGGAGTCATGGAAAATAATGGCAGGGACTGCAAGGAAGAACTGCCCATCATAAGTGCAGGGATGCCATCCAGAGCAACCTGGACAGGCTGGAGAGGTGGACAGAAGCCAACCTCATAGGGTTAAACAAGACCAAGTGTAAGGTTCTGCATCTGGGTCAAGGCAATCTTAAGCACAAATACAGGCTGGGCAGTGACTGGCTGGAGAGTAGCCCTGAGGAAAGGGACTTGGGGGTGCTTGTTGGATGAAAAGCTCAACATGAGGCGGAAGTGTGCACTTGCAGCCCAGGAGGCAAACCTAATCCTTGGCTGCATCAAGAGAAGTGTGGTCAGCAGGTCGAGGGAGGTGATTCTCCCTCTCTACTCCGCTCTGGTGAGACCCCACCTGGAGTACTGAGTGCAGTTCTGGAGCCCTTATTACAAGAAGGATGTGGAAGTACTGGAGGGAGTTCAGAGGAGGGCCATGAGGATGATCAGAGAGCTGGAGCATCTCTCCTCTGAGGCCATACTGAGAGAGTTGGGGCTGTTCAGTCTGGAGAAGAGGAGGCTCTGAGGTGACCTTATTGTGGCCTTCCAGTATGTGAAGGGGGCCTTTAAAAATGCTGGGGAGGGACTTTTTAGGATGTTAGGTAGCGACAGGACCAGGGGCAATGGAGTAAAGCTGGAGATGGGTAGATTTAGACTGGATGTGAGGAGAACGTTCTTCACCATGAGAGTGGTTAGAGCCTGGAATGGGTTGCCCAGGGTGGTGGTGGAGGTCCGGTCCTTGGAGGTGTTTAAGGCCAGGCTGGATGGGGCTCTGGCTAGCCTGGTCTAGGGTGGGGTGTCTCTGCCCATGGCAGGGGAGTTGGAACTGGATGATCCTGTGGTCCCTTCTAACCCAGAATGACTGTATGACCTGGTCTAGGTGATCCTGCTCTGGCAGGGGAACTGGACTAGATCTTTCAAGGTCCCTTCCAATTCCTAATTGTTCAGTATCTCTGCTTCTCTTTATCCTCTGTCTTCAGGGCACTCACCTCACTCAGCAGGGGGCAAACATTGCCTCTAGATTTAGTTTTACCAGCAGTGTATTTGAAGAAGCCCTTTTTGTTGTCCCTGACCTCTCTTGAAAGGTTTAAATCCAAGGAGGCCTTGGCCTTTCTAGTTGCACCCCTACATCCTCTTACTAGAGCCTTATAATCACCCCAAGTTGCCATCCTCTCCTTCCATGAACTACAGACTTTCTTCTTCCTCTTCAGTTTGCCCAGCAGCTCCCTGTTTAACCACACAGGTCTTCTGGCTCACTGCCTTGACTTCCTACCTGTTGGAATGCCCTTGTCTTGTACTTCAAAGAAGTAGTCTTGGAATGTAAACCAGCTCTCTTGGGCCCATTTATCTGTCAGTACCCAGTCCCGTGGGATTTCTCTTAGCAATTGCTTCAAAAGTCCAAAGTTGACCCTCCTGAAGTTCATGGTTGTGATTCTGCTAGGCATTCTGTTCCTGCCACATGAGACCCTGAACTCCATCATCTCATGGTCACTGCACCCAAGGACATTGTGGCCATATAACATAAAATCTTGTCATAGACTCATAGAATGGCCTGGGTTCAAAGGGATCTCTAAAGGCCATCTAATCCAATTCCTTTGCAGTGAGCAGGGACATCTACAATTAAATCAGGTTGCCCAGAGCCTTGTCCAGTTTCACCTTGAATATCTACAGGCATATGGCCACAGCTACCTCTCTGGGCAACCTGTTCCAGTGTTCAACCCTCATCCTGCTAAATAACTTCTTTCTAACACACCATTTCAGTGTTCCCTTCTTTAATTTGAAGTCATTGCCCCTCATCCTGTCACTACAGCTCTTTGTAAACAGTCCCTCTGCAGCCTTCTTGTAGGCCCCTTCAGGTACTGGAAGGTCACTGTTAGGTCTTCTTGGAACCTTCTCTTCTCTGGGCTGAAGAACGACAGCTCCTTCAGCCTGTCCTCATAGCAGAGGTGCTCCAGCACCCTGATAATTTTCATGGCATCTTCTGGACCCACTCTATGAGATCCATGTCTTCCCTGTATTGAGGGCTCTATATCTGGATGCAGGACTCCAGGTTGGTCTCAGCAGGGCAGAGTGGGAGAATCACCTGTCTCAATCTTACTGTTTATAGATCTTAATGCAGCTGCAGGAAATGATACTTTTAAAAGCAATGGACAGAGTGGTCAGTTTATATGGAAGTTTCAGGTGGAGGCAAATCTTCAACATTAAGTGCTACCATTGGTAATACTTACTGCACATAAACCTGAGGAAATGAGGGCTTAATAATGTAATATAATTTAAGTACACTTTGGGTCTGTGCCCAGATGAGTCAAACACTTTGTGCTTTTTCACAGAGAGATAAAAACCTCTCTCACTAGAAAATCTTACCTTATCTTCAAACACACAAAAAAAGTTACAGTTAAGTGAATGAATTTTTGGTCTGATAGCCAGTTATTTCAAAATTTTCAGTGCCACAAAAGTGCTGAAAATTTGTATGTTGCTGAAGCCTCTTCTTCCACCTTTTCCTAAAACCAAGAGTGAGGCCATAAGTCATAATGAATACTTCTTGAACTTGATCTGAAGAACAAATGTTCATCAGCTTAATTTGTGCTTGAAAAGAAGACTGAAATTTAGGATATCTTTGCCGAAGAAATCATGGTTTGCTCTAACCATGAATATGTTCTACATAGTTCTATTTTCTTTCAAATGCAATATGGCTGCTTTCAGACAAAGTAGAAAATTTCAGGAGAAGAGATTTATTCCCCACACAATCATGGAGAGCCTGTTGAGGCTTCATGCAGGGGTGAAAAAAGGAAGCTTGAGTACTGTAAGGCAGAGATGAAAATTAGACTCCGATCACAGTATCACAGTACATTAAGGATTGGAAAAGACCTTGCAAGATCTTCTAGTCCAACCCCCCTTCCAGAGCAGGACCACTGATCACACAATGATACAAAACTGGGAGATATGGCTGATACACCAGAAGGCTGTGCTGCTGCCCAGCAAGATCTGGACAGCTGGGAGAAAGTCCTTGGAGTCCTGCTGGACAGTAAGTTTTCCATGGGACAGAAATATGCCCTTGTGCACCTGGGGTGCATTAAAAAAAACATCTGGCAAGCAGATCTAGGATGGTTCTCTTTTCCCTCTACTCTGCCCTAGTGAGGCCAGAACTTTAGTACTGCGTCCAGTTTTAGGCTCCTAATTCAGAAGAGACAGTAATCTACTGGAGAGAGTCCAATGGAGGGTAACAAGGATGATTAAGTCACTTGAGCATCTCCTGTATGAGGAAAGACTAAGAGAACTGGAGCTATTTAGTCTTTAGAAGAGAAGATGGAGAGGCTATCTTATTAATATCTATAACTATCTGAGGGGCAGGTATTAAGTGGAAGGGGCCAGTTCCTTTTCTGTGGTGCATAGTAATAGGACAAGGAATAATGAGTATAAACCTGAACCTAGAAAGTTCCACCTCAACATGAGAAGAAGTCTCTTTAATATGAGGGTGGCACAGTAACAGAATAAGGCTGGAACAGGCTGCCCAGGAAGGTTGTGGAGTTGTCTTCTCTAAGGACATTCAAAACATTTCTGGATACACTCCTGCGTGGCCTGTCCTAAGTGATCTTGCTCTGGCAGGGGTGTTGGACTCAGTGATCTCTACAGGTCCCTTCCAACCACTAACATTCTGTGATATGATTCTGTGATTCCTGCAGAGCCACAATCTTTCTCAGTCACAGTCCTGTGCTCTGTAATGGGATTCTCAATAGGCTTCAGACTGGGCTTTGCTCCACTCTTGATGTCTTCAGGCATCAGAGGCTCAACCTGGTGTTTCACCATGGGCAAAATAGGTGTGGGTGCTGTGGCATCCACTCCTTTCTCACTGACTTAGTGTCCACATAGTTATCTCTTTTAGGTCCCACTCCTCCTTGAAACAAAAGAACCCCTTCCAAAAAAGAATTTGCTTAACAGATTTTTCCTGTTTTAAATATGTTATTACAGAGGTGCTGACTAATTGCCTTGTCCAGAGGCTACTCTGACTTGGACCTGGTGGAGCTACTCAAAGTTTGTTACATAAGCCATGAAAACCAGTCCTCTCCTCTGATAGTAACACCCTGACAGACACAAACTCAACATAATTTGTCAGTAATAACTCCTCTGTAAGATTTATAAGATTTTTTAGTTTGTTTTTATATAGCCTTTTTTCCCCCCCCCGTAATGGAGCTCTTAGATCCTGCCCACCAAAACAATTTGAATGCTCTGAAGCGTTAACATTCTGAGCATTATTTCCCTCTTCCTAGTGAATTCTAACAAATGCTGCTTCTTTGAAAACTGTGTGTAATACTACCATTACTCTTCAAAAGAAATTGTGATCTCATAATTTTCTCTCTTTTCTCATCTTTGTTTGCTACACTTATTCTTCCCAGCTGGTAATTAAATTATATTGTCAAGCATAATTATTAAAAATTTGAATATGAAATGCCATATTCAACTTTATCTGTAGTTTCTGATATTTTTTGTACTTTGTGTTTGGTGTATCACATAATATCTTAATTCTTCAGGAAATTCCAGTACACATTGTGAAGGATAATTAAGTATAATGGGCTAGGTAAATTCAGAATGGAGAGAAAGAAGTGCTTTTTGAAATCTGTGGTGGTAGACATATTGTCTTTATTACTAGTAAGGTAAAATTTTACATCTGAACTTGTAGACATTTTCTAAACATTCTTCAGGATTATTATTTTTTAGTTGTAGACAAAGCACATTGACATTCAAGGATAAGCAATTAAGAAAATACATTTAGAAAAAAAATTTTCCTTTGAATTTGTAGAGGTTTAAAAGAAAAGGATCAAGCTAACAATAGTTACTCAGTTTAAACTTTAAAACACTATGTACCAATTTAGGAATAATTATAGAAGTCCTATCACAAGATGGACTACAAGATGGACTACAATACTTCACTAAAATGTGCTTTACTAGGGGGAATATAATACAAAGTCTCAGAAATAGAAGATGTGCTCAGAATGCAGATGGTATATTTTTTGTGACTATAAAGAAATTTTAAAACCGGTCCAAAAAAAAGTCATCTACCATTTGTCCAGTTATGCTTGGACTAAGCTGAAGACAGAGGCCCATGGAGGAATTTAGCAAGAAGAGAGGGATTTCATTAAACAACCAACTGGCCACTATTTTTTTGGCAGTGACATCTGCTATCTGGCCTACAGATTTTTTTTAACAATAGGCATTTCCAAACTTTAAATGAGTGTTCCTCATGTTTTAGAAAGAACAGAAAATGGGATCTTTTATATAAATTGTATAAAGCCAGTACCCTTCATAAAAATCTCATAATAGTATTTTTTAAATATTTTTAGTTATATGTAAAATATCTGACATTCATAACATTTTTTAATTAATATTTTTCCTATATTTTCTACTAATAACCTATGCTATAAGCCTGAATTGTAGTGCCACTGCTTTGTTAGATCCCCTTTATCTGATCTGTGAATCTCTTAAGAAAACAATATATCATGAAACTGCACTAGTCACCCACAAGCTACATTGGGAAAGAAATAATATGAGTGTTATCACAGTGTCAGTGAGCTAGCTTATACATGAATAGGTGACTACAGACTACTATGATAAATGGAAGTCACTTTGGAAAATATAGAGAGAGCTGTAATAGAACAGTTTAAGGATATCCATCAAAAGCGGTCTTTTTTTTTCCTGTTAGAAAAAGCTGCCTGAATAACCCTACAGAAAATATACATTATTATACTTCCCTTCTACACTACACGTCTCCTTTTATGGGATTGATGGAGATACATTTTCCAATGGAGATACTTCAAAGAAGTGTCTAAAATGCAGTAGTAAGCAAAATTATTTGTCAATTAATTTTGACTTTGTCAAATTATATATTATATTGATTTTGCCTAGGTATAATCAGAAAACAAAATTTATCATTATATCTATGTAATCAAATAACATAACTTTCTCCTTATGATCTAGAAAATACAGACATTTTTACTTTAATATTCCTTAAGCCAAAACTCCAAACATTTGTTTTTGTCTAGGAAACAACTGAACTCTTAGACCGCAGACTGACTTAGACTTACAACTGCAGAGCTATACTGAATGAGCCATATGTTCATTTTATATAATCACTGAAATTCTCAGTTTATAGTCTCCTGAAAAGGGTTAGTTCTTACAGGAACACATATTTAAGTAATCCTAGAAGAGAGGCCTCCCTCTTTCCACCTTAGCACTCTTTAAAGACTCTTTGTACAGTCTTGATTATGAGGCTGTCATATCAAAGTGATACCAGAAAGATCATCAGCTTGTCATATGCTTTACTATGTCTTACCTTCTCACAATATCTTAGATTTTAAAAGTAAAATTTCTATTTCATAGATATAAATCTTGTGAACATTTAAAGAATTTGACTTCTTGTATGTGATCAGTGCTTTTTCCAAATATAGCTATTAGTCACTATTGACGTGTGACTACGTATGGCATGTATGCATATATAAAATGTTTATTCATGGTAGTTATCACAGTAATTGAACTTAATTGAGTTTTGCAAGATACTGAAAACAGAATAACATTTGTTCATAAAGAGCTTTTGGTTTTTTCTCTTAGATGGGAAATGTATAATGCAGCCCTTTGCCATACTGTTAGTCTTGATTGGCCAACCTGAAGCATATGGAAAGGAAAAGTTTTTTCTCTTTCCATGGACATAAATGGTTATTTTGATTTTATTTTATTTTTCCATAATTTTTAAAGGCAGATTGATTTCAACTTCTGTTTCAACAATTTCAGTAAATAGTTTCTTGTGATGTTGCTTTGTGTTGCATGCATCATAAGACCCAGCAGCTATGACTATTGCTTTTGGGAG
The DNA here is from genome assembly GCA_013400115.1 of Rhinopomastus cyanomelas. Classification (NCBI taxonomy): domain Eukaryota; kingdom Metazoa; phylum Chordata; class Aves; order Bucerotiformes; family Rhinopomastidae; genus Rhinopomastus; species Rhinopomastus cyanomelas. The sequence goes on along the minus strand of VXBP01006047.1, from coordinate 20,106 downwards.
CAGTTTGATGTATGACCATGACCAAAGGTTCTTCATAGATTCTTCTCCATTTTCCAATGTGATCTCATAGGCAGCTTGTTTGTTCAAAGATTCCTATAATCATTATCACATTAAAACAAGTATGATTTCTTTCCATGTATGTATACATGTGAACATATATATTTGTTTTAATGACAAAGCATTAAATAAGTGGAGGAAATTCAAGTATAAAATGTTACCCTTAGAATTAATGTAGTATCAAATGGGCATGACAATTTCCTTTCAACGTGATTGAGAAAGCATGAGAATACAGTCTCAGAAGAGTTACTAAATATTTCAGAGAAGGGAGACCAGAGAGTAGAATGCCAAAAAAAAAAAAAATTAAAAAAAAGAAAAGAAGTAGGAAATAAAAGCTGAGCAAGTTAAAAGTGATGGAGAGGGTTATACATTTTCTTAGAAGGTTAGCAAATGGGAACTGGAGGATGAAAGCAGTAGAGTAGATGGAAAGAAGCAAGAAAATCCCATAGGCATTTTGGAAGAGCTGTTGTAAACTACAGGTATTTCCAAGATTATACCCAAGACAATAACAAAACCTGACTTGCAAGATTGACTATCATGTTGTATTAGATCTAGGCAGGTTCCCGATGATGTCTTGAAAGAGTAGGGGCAAGTTTTATAAGTGGGAAAGTTTTCATACCCTTGAGTCCCTGAATAACTGATATCTACAGATGGCACTGAGTAAAACCAGTGGCTTACGCAGTGCTATCATGAGGTTATGACAGGGAACAGAGAAACTGCATATAAACACTGGAAAAGTAAATGCTGAGGAACATTCAGAAAACTTTACAAATGATACATGAAACAGGAATTTGGATTCCAAGTTCCACTTAAATTCTTATTAGCTACCATTCTGTTTCTAGGTGAGGGTGTTTTACTCAGTGTTTTGTTTTTACAGTTAGATGATTTAATAAATGATCAAGTGACCAAATCATCATTTAGTCATCTCTTGTCATGTGAGTTTTGCACATGAATTCATATCTAAGTGAGTTTTACACATGAATTCATAGCTTTCCTGTACAATTTTGGGAAATCAAAGGTGCAAAAGTAGAAAAACTGGGTTTCTGTTACTTTAGCAATATTTTTTTCCTCATAAATACGGAGAAACAAATTCTGGGTGCATTGTGGGGAGGAAAAATGTTCAACACACTTATTGTTCAACAAAATCCACTTCATTAATGTTTAAAGTTTTCATCAGTAAAGGATCACATGTCTATATGTTTCTGCAAGTCATACAGGTTCTTTTCTAATAATAATTTCTTTATAACATATAATATTTTAATGATAAGATGCATATAAGGAATAGGTCTCAACAATACATCTGATCTTTATAGACATTTAACTTCTCACTTTCATTAATTAATTAGAAAGTGTATGACTACAACATCTCTTAATGTGAAAGTGAAAGGCAAAACTATGCATCTATATTGTGTGCGCCTCTGACTCTGAGGTTGAGAACTTTACACCTTTTCACAAATGTAATATGTTCTGGAAGTCTACAAAATAGGTCATTACTGACCAGTGTCTCCTGTATTAACTACTTCCTGAGACAGAAAGAAAGAATTAGAAGAAATTTATTAGCCTTTGAGAAGATTGTCTTATACCTTCTATAGACCTCAGCTAGGAACCATGTAGAAAGTTCTCGATTCAGAAAAGTTCATTCTTTAGTGTTGTTTGGTGCATATTTCATTCAAATGTGAAATTCAATAAAGAGGTTAAAAATAATCGTGGAATCATAGAATCATTACGGATTGCAAGAGACCTAGAAAGATCATCTAGTCCAATCCCTCGACACAGCAGGATCACCTACACCAAGTCACATATGAACACATCCAGATGGGTCTTAAATGTCTCCAGTGAAGGAGACCCCACAACCTCCCTGGGCAGCCTGTTCCAGTGCTCTGTCACACTCATTGTGAAGAAGTTCCTTCTCAGGTTGATATGGAGCCTTCTGTGTTCCAGCTTAAAACCATTGCCCCTCGTCCTATCACTACATGACACTGAGAAGAGCTCGGCTCCATCCTCCTGACACCCATCCAACAAATATTTGTAGAAATCAAACAGGTCACCACTCAGTCTCCTCTTCTCCAAGATAAAGAGACCCAGCTCCCTCAGCCTCTCCTCGTAAGGGAGGTAGCTCCACCTCCTTCATCATCCTCGTTGCCCTACGCTGGACCCTCTCCAGCAGCTCCACATCCCTCTTGAACTGAGGAGCCCAGAACTGCACACAATACTCCAGGTGTGGTCTCACCAGTGCAGAGTAGAGGGGGAGAAGAACCTCTCTTGATTCTGCTAACCACCCCACTTCTGATCCACCCCAGGATGCTGTTGGCCCTCTTGGCCACAAGAGCACATTGCTGGCTCATAGTCATCTTGTTGTCCACCAGGACCCCCAGAACCCTCTCTCCTACACTACTCTCCAACAGGTCAGTCCCCAGCTTATACTGGTACCTGGGGTTCTTCTTACCCAGATGCAAGACTCTTTGCCTAGTAGTTCCCTGGTTAACCACGCAGGTCTTTTGGCTCCCTTCCTTGACTTATTCCTTGTTGGGATACTCATTTCTTGTGCTGCAAGAAAGCAGCCTTTGAATGTTAACCAGCTATCCTGAGCTCCCTTGCCTGCCAGTACCCTGTCCCATGGGACTTCCCCCAGCAATTGCTTGAAAAGTTCAGAGTTGGCCCTCCTGAAGTCCAGGGTTGTGGTTCTGCTAGCTATTCTGTCCCTACCACAGGAGACCCTGAACTCCACCTGATCACTGCAACCAAGGCTGCCCTCAACCTTCACTGCTTCATCCAGACCCGCCTAGTTGGTGAGTACAAGATCCAGCAGCGCTCCTCTCCTAGTGGGCTCCTGTACCATCTGCATCAGGAAATTGTCACCAATGCACTTGAGGAGTATCTTCAGAGAATAATGAGGTTCAAACCTAAGTGGTATGATAGCGAAGCGATGTAATGTTTACAAGAGGATTTTGAAGGAACAAAATACGAATATGTAATCCCATAAAGCTTATTACAAGACGTTTGGCTGTATTTTTTTTAATGTGAAATGAGCAAGGTAAACAGAAACCAATGCAGTTAAAATAAAGCTATTGTGGTACATACTTGTAAATACAGATTTATTTTCTGTATACTTCAGGGTTAACACTTGTTTTGGAAGTCTTCAGAAAGTTATACTTTCTGGATTACATTGACTGAAACTCTGAATATAATAAATATGTTCAAGATGCATATTTATCTTGCATTTTTATTTTATTAGGTCTCTTAATCATTATGAACACTCATCTACTAAAACAGAGGTAAATAACATTAAGAGCTGATTTTAAACCAGAAATCAAGAACAATGTTAATGTTTTAAGAAAAATTAGTTCCTAAGTTTCTCCATTATACCTAATATGTGGATGATGCTTTGAAATAAAATAAAACTTTAAAAATTATAGTCTGTTAATGACAGGGAGTCCAGCCCTGTCTCATGAGAATATTGTTATACATGCATATTCTTTCTCCAGAAAGAATAGGTGTACTATTCTTAAAAAACAAAACCAGATCAACAAATGCATGTGCCCTAAAACCAACCCACATCCCCTTCAAATCTTTAGAACCCAACGAAGAACCAGAGAAGGAATATTTGCAAGTGAATTATCTTCAAAGAGTTCCAGTTACATCAGTATATCAAAAATTTTACTCGCCTTGAAATGCTGCCCTACTTCAGTTTTGACCTTTTCATGTTTTTAGTTAGCTTGGGACAGGTTGCCCAGAGATGTATAATCTCTATCTCAGAAAGATTTTTAAGGATAAAGCCTCAAGCAAACCTTGCTTGATCTTGGAGTTGACCCTGCTTCAAGTAGAAGGTTCATTTAGAGACTTTCCGAGACCTCTTCCAACTGAAATGTTCTCTGGTTCTATGATCTTCTATGAAGTTCTAATCACAAATTAATTTCAAAAAAGGAAATTATTTTTTCATATTGACTGTTAATAATAATGAGATCTTCCAACACTTCAGTGATTCTTTCATCAAAGTCCTAAATTATGTTTCTTTAAAAACACTAAGAAACTATAAATCTTTATTTACAGGAAAATAAACAAATAGAAGTCACTAGACTACTTTAAGTTTTATTGAACCTTGACCACCTTTCATTTTGAGTATTTGCATTTTGCCCTAAGTGGTTTGTAAAATGTTGGCTTCTAGTTTAGTGTCAAATTTCAGAGAGTTTCTGTTCCTTAGAACTCTTGTTTTGACTCAGACAGAAACCCAAAAACCTCACAAAGGTTGTCTGCCTTGAGGAATCAGCAAACAACAAGCACAGTGTTATTTCTTTGTGTTTTCTCTTACTAGCTCAAAAGCTCTTTCTGGCTTTATAACTGAAACAGATTGTTTCTTGATTATTAAATTCATGTGTCTTCAGTATTTTTTCATCTGGAGTCATTGCTCATTTTCCAATAAATGAATGAGCTCCAGCCATTCTTCTTGATATACAAAGGAGGAAAAAAAACAAACCAGAATTTCAACAGTTTTAGTGAATAAAACACAGGAAGAATACAGTAGTAGTACTGCATATGTAGTAATTATTGAAGTTACTCAATGCTTTTCACATCTAGTGTGTAAAACTGTCAAGGTCTGTTGTGCTTTCAAGAATTCCAGATGAAATTTAGTGAATTTTCCGTGCAGTCTAGGCAAATAAATAGAACATCTAACTATACCAATTATCATAACAGTCATGAATACTAGATAGTAGACATGTCACAAAAAAAGCAGTCATCTACTCAGTAACAGTATTGATGCAACCAAATACAATAAAACCCTCTTTCCATATTTCTTCAACATTTGGCCACCACTATGTTTGAAGGACATTTTTTCCCTGCTGTATTGTTTTGTCTCCTACAGTTTGAAAATTTCTCCCGAACCTCAATGTCTGGGCATTTCTGGAAGGTTAGGACTGTTTTCAGTAAAGTTGAGTGTCTCCAGGACAGGTTTGTAGTTTTCAACTCTTCATTCAAATACTCTGTGTAAAATTAGAGGAGTAAAGATAAGGACAGAAAATAATTAAAAACATATGATTTATAGAGGTAGGGTTTAAATGCAGTTGAAATGAAATGATTGCATATTGGCTTAATCAATACTATTCTTTCTACATTATGTTGTGACTACATAGAATAACTACTCTACTGACAGGTCAGCAGTTCTTTCTTATCTAAAAGGAGATATTTTCATAAGCAGAATCTTTTAAATTTACTGGACTTTGCAACATGGACTGGAACTTAATTATCTAGACAATATTGATAATATATTAAAAGACAGTTTAAGAGATAATAACAATTTACACATATATAACAGGTGAGATTTTGGTCCATATATCTGCTACCTCATCAACTTTGGTCAGTTGAAATATGACATAGCAGCTTTATATGCTACTGTTGTAATGTCAAAACCTGATTATGCCTTACTGAACTTTCTTTATGCTCTAATTCATAAGGTTAGTTCCAATGATAAATATTACAAAACATTTGAGAAGACTGGCAGAAAATAAAATATTTGTGAACTGTGTTAGTCAGGGGGAAAGTAAAGAGTGACTGACAGTGCTCACCCATTGAAGCCCAGTGGAAAAAGACAAGAAAGACTTCCTAAATACTCTTTCTGTGGAATGTTATGAGTTATTTACATGCAGAATGTGTGATATGGGCCTTGCAGAAAACATTGGTTTGGCTCCAGGATAGAAGCCAGAAAGTAGTGCTCAATGGGACAGTCTGGTTGGAAGCCTATATCTGGTGGAGTGCCCCAGAGGTCAGTGCTGGGAGCAGTTCTGTTCAATCTATTCATTGATGAGAGTGACGGAGCGCTGGAACAGGCTGCCCAGGGAGGTTTTGGAGTCTCCTTCACTGGAGATGTTTAAAACCCACCTGGTTGTGTTTCTGTGTGACTTGGTCTAGGTGATCCTGCTGTCGCAGGGAGATTGGACTAGATGATCTTTCAAGGTTACTTCCGATCCCTTATAATTCTATGACTTGGATGAGGGATTGGCATGCACTGTCAGCAAGTTTGCTGACGACACAAAGCTGGATGGTGTCACCGATACCCCTGCAGACTGTGCTGCCATTAAGCGAGATCTGGACAGGCTGGAGAGCTGGGCTGAGAGAAATTTAATGAGCTATAACAAGGGCAGTGTAGAGTCTTGCATGTGAGCAAGAAGAACCCCAGGTACCAGTATAGGCTGGGGACTGAGCTGTTGGAGAGCAGTGTAGGAGAAAGGGATCTGGGGCTCCTGGTGGACAGCAGGATGACTATGAGCCAGCAGTGTTCTCTTGTGGCCAAGAGGGCCAACAGCATTCCGGGGTGGATCAGAAGTGGGGTGGTTAGCAGATCAAGAGAGGTTCTTCTCCGCCTCTACTCTGCCCTGGTGAGACCACACCTGGAGTATTGTGTCCAGTTCTGGGACACTCAGTTCAAGAGGGATGTGGAGCTGCTGGAGGGAGTCCAGCGTAGGACAACGAGGATGATGAAGGAGGTGGAGCACCTCCTGTTATGAGGAGAGGCTGAGGGAGTTGGGTCTCTTTTTCTTGGAAAACAGGAGACTGAGGGGTGACCTCATTATTATTTGTAAGTATTTGTTGGGTGGGTGTCAGAAGGATGGAGCTAGGCTCTTCTCAGTGTCGTCTAGTGATAGGGCAAGGGGCAATGGTTGTAAGGTGGAACGTAGGAGGTTACATATAAAAGTGAGAAGGAACTTCTTCACAGTGAGGTTGACGGAGCACTGGAACAGGCTGCCCAGGGTGTTTGTGGAGTCTCCTTCACTGGAGATGTTCAAGACCCATCTGGATGTGTTCATATGTGACTTGGTCTAAGGTGATCCTGCTGTGTCAGGGGGATTGGACTAGATGATCTTTCAAGGTCCCTTCCAATCCCTAATTATTCTATGATTGTCACATTCAAGAGATTATTATTGCACTGACTATTATTTCAAGTATTATTGCACTCAAATCTATTAAAACATGTCTTTAGCTGACCACCATACTTACAGAGATAATGTACGTGGGAGGTCATATATTTTTCTTTCATGCTACAATGATCACTGCTTTGTACGACTACAAAACAATCCTTTCTTATTCCATGTTGAACTGTACATCATCATCTGCCTCATTTGAAAAGATTTGTGAAATAAAAAATAAAATCTCCAATCAGTTCCCACTACAATTATAGAAATAATTGAGTTTGGTCAATACTTCTTGGTTACAATTTTAATAGTGAATTAGGTGAGTAACGCTATGGTCTAACAGTCCCATGGCATGTTTTCAGGAGTTTTAGGAGTTAAGACAATGCATGTTTTTGTGACAAATCCCCTGGGGCCTAAATAAGTGTTTTCATCTGAAAAGCAAACTCCATGCTCAGATTGCAAGTAAAATGCAAGGATTGATTTTCATTCCTGCGTTATCTCCAACATTTGCAGTGAGATTCTCAAATATATCAGATTCTCTTTTAAAAACATTGTGTGTTTCTTTGTGGAATTTTAGTATCAAGACTTGTTTTTATTACAAAACTTAGGCAAATAAAAGTGTCTGGTTTACTGTAGGTGCAAGATGTACAGAATTTAAACATGTGCATCAGGAAACAGGATCTTCTTCCCAACCATTCTGTATTACTCTAATAATAACCTGTTCTTTCAAATCATAATTTTTCTGGTCTCTCATAATAGAGTTTGTAAGTATTTCCAGGTTGTAGTTAATATAAGTAAACCAATGACATTTTTAGTGTGTTTTCAGTGGTGAAAAAGCTACCTTTACATAATAAATACTTCTGATTTTATTGTAAAGCTGGGAGCTATTTCACCATTGTAACTAAAGTACAAAACAGAGCTTTTATTTCTATTATGCCAAATAAAAGAAGTGAAGTAACAAGGAAATGCTTTAAAATAAATGTTTTATAGTGATATAGTATACAGAAGACTAAATGAGAGAACATCAGAATGACATTTTCATGTGAAGTCAATTCATTCAGAAAGAAATTAGAAACTTGAGACACTAACTGTATATAATTGAAAGTTATATTCCATACCCTAGAATATAATCTCTCTCCTTCTTCCCAAGGAAAACAAACAAAACCCTCTGTTAATAATCACTGTACTTGTGTGAATACTAGAATATCCCAAATAATCTAATGCCACTCACAACAAAGCACTGGATGCAGCACTATCGGTTACAACAGCCATTTACTTCTACAGGATTTCTAGCCACAGATTGCTCATTGGGTTGAGTCTCCAATGTTGTGAAACTACAACTTGTTTAATTTAATGAGTTATTTTTCTATTTTTTTTTTCATGTTTCTCAGTCTTGTTTCTTCATTTCCTTTTTCCTTTCCTAGTTTCTATGGAAACTGCAATGACAAGTACATGAATGGAGTTTAATGATGTCAACTGGTGCTGCCTGAAACCTATTTATATAATAGATTAAAATATGTTATTACATGTGCAATATTTTTCTTTGTTAGACAATATAATCTTTGGCTTAATGTAAATGATGGTCTGTAAATCTAGCCTGCAAAAATCCATATATCAATTGTCCATAGACTGCAGCTGTTGCTGTAGAATAAAAGCCCATGTGCTGGGAAATGTCTTAATGTTGTGCTGTCTTGCAGCTGCTGAGAAAAACAGCTTTGCATCATGCTTGTTCCCTCTGAAATGTTTCCTTCCTGGAGCTTCATTTTTCCCCTATTGAGCTTTTATCAATAAGTAGGTATCTGTCTCAACATATTATGCTTCTGCAGTCATTAGGAAGATACAAGTCCTCCATTCTGAACAATGCATTTTTAGCTATAGAAAGGATAAGTTTCTGTAAAAATTTATAGTTGTGATGGAAGTGTAACAATTTTATTCAGATTTTCTGATAGAGAATTTGAATTTTACATTATTCATTGCATTCTTCATGGCAACAAACCTCAGAATATTAATGTTTCAAGATCCTCACCTGGAGTACAGCATTCCTCACCTGGAACCCTCTGTCTAGTCCTTCCTCAATACAGGAAGGACATGGACCTGAGAGAGCAGGCCATAAAAATGATCTGGGGGCTGGAGCACCTCTGCTATGAGGGCAGGCTGAAGGAGCTGACGTTCTTCAGCCTGGAGAAGTGATGGCTTCAGGAGGACCTGATAGTGACCTTCCAGTACCTGAAGGGGACTACAAGAAGGCTGCAAAGGGACTGATTACAAAGGCCTCTAGTGATAGTATTCAGGGCAATAATTTCAAATTAGAGAAAGGCAGATTGAAATTGGACGTTAAGAAGAAGCTCTTTAGTATGAGGATGTTTAAACACTGAAACAGGTCACCCAGAGAGGCAGTTGAGGTCCCATCCCTGGAGATACTAAAGGTAAGTCTGGGCAAGGCTCTGGGCATCTTGATCTAGTTGAGAATGTCCCTGCTTTACTGCAGGGGATGTTGGATTAAATGACCTTTGGAGGTCCTTCCCAAACTAGACCATTCTATGATTCTGTAATCTCATCTCCAAAACCAAGGAGTCTTTTGTTCTGGATCAAATGTTAAGCTATACATCAGTTAACAATGACAATTTCCTGTCTTTTTTCTTTGGAATCAAACTGCTATTATAATGACAGACACAGTCAACTCATTGCACACTTGGGTTGAATGTTTGCTAGCATAGCCAACTGTAAAAGTGAGACAATTGAACTGTTGGAGTACCCAGTTAGGGCACCCAGATAGGGCAAAGCTTCACTGCTTATACTGTTGGTAAAAGATTTATCATCCACCCAGATCTACAAAGGGGGAAACACAACAGCAAGCTTTTGCAGGTTGAGTACTTCCTTGCCACATTGCAACCCCAAACTTCGCTACTATCTTGTTTTGAGCATTTTAGCAAAAAGGATTTGTTTAGATTTTAACCTTTGCATGTTGCAAGATAGACTGGGGTTGAAGGTTTGGATTGATGAAAGGAGGACATTGAAAGAACAATTCACTCACACTAACATTGTGTTTTTCTGTCACATAGGTAAAAATGAGGAGGGTGGGAATTCCAAGTGCTAGCACATTTCCTTGCTTTGCTTCTTGAGGCAGTCTGGATACCCAGGACTATCTAAGATTAATGCAAATCACCATTTGTTTCAGAAAGTCCATTTTGTAAATCTATTTCTGGAAAACGGTGCAAAATCGCAAAATGGACAAAGATACTAAAAGAAATGAAAAATTAAATAAAGTGTAAAGCTAGAGGCAGTGATAAATACAAATACAAAGTTTGGGGGTTAATTATTTTATGATGATGCAGTGAACATGTTACACAGAAATTGTTAAATTACTGATTAGAATCTGGTATTTGAGATATTGTGAGGTTTGTTTCTTCAGGAATTCCACCTTCTGGATATATTTAGATCTGTTTTCCATCTGTTTTTAAATGGCAATAATCTAGTTTCACACTCGTTAAGAAAAACATTTTCTCATTAACCCCCAAACTATTAGTTATTTTTATCTCTGAAAAAAACATACAGGGGAATAATAAAAATACAAAAGAAAATACTCAAACCACCACAAAGCCAGAAAAACCCCAAACTACTGAGACTTAGTTAATCTTTTCTTGGGATAGAGGGATGATCTGCTCTTCAAATATGTACATACCTAGGAACTAACATACATTCCTGCTTCGTGCCTGTTCTTTCTCTGTTACCTCGCATCTCCACTTTTTCTTGGAATTCTTTATTCTTAGAACAATAAATATGTAAATTTAATTATATAATCTCTGTGATATTGAATATCAAATATTTACATATGTAGTTATGGTCTGTGGATCAGTATTCCCAAAGTGATTTAAATGAGAATATGTCTTTTACCTGGGGATATGTTACAAAATGTCTTTATCTTGTTTCTTTGCATAATTTTATAAGTTAAGATATATACAGAGAAAGAAAGAAAGAATTCAGAGAGGTTTACCTCTAATAATCCTTACTCATATTTACATTTATATTGAAGACTACTAATAAACATGCTTTACAGTGCAATTCGCAACTTCCTTTTCTTTAAAAATGCGGGAATTGATACTGTTTATTTGGTCACTAAATCACTGTAAAATTTAAGATGTTTTTAAGACAGACATTTTACAGAAATAATGTTAAATAAAATATCTCTTCACATACGTTTTCTAACTATAAGGTAGGAACTCACAAAATTATAATTTATGATTAATGTGTTATGAAGTAATTTATAGAATAATAAGAAAAAATTTACATGTATTTTTTCCTCATTATATTGGTTGTTTAGAATTCTGTATGTAGAATGAAATGTAAAAACCTGATAGGATTCAAACAAAATGATGGCACAGGATTAGTCTGTATTAAATTTGTTGCTGTCTGTCTAATCAAGAAAGCTGTTTGAGGACTTCAGCCTGAAGTCAGTAACGGCAAAATATAGCACAACACTGTTGAAAGCAGCCACTGTTTTTCAGGGAGTGGATGTTCTACCAGGGGCATAGGAAATACACGACTGCCAGAGGATGTATTTGTGGATTTTTTTACAAAATGTGGAGGCATTTTCAAGCAATAATTTTCTCTCCTTAGTAAGGATGTGAGGGCATCTAAAGAACATCTAAATCTCAAAAGCAAGATGGTGAACACAGACATCCCTGTTGAAAACAGAGTATGAAGGACCTTATTAGGTGAATCAACAGAAATGGCTTTCCACTTTGGTTTATTTCTTAGACAAGCTTCCTATATCGACTTACAAAATACTTTTGTGCTTGAGCTACTCTTCTGTTCTTCTTACTGGAAGAAAAAGAAGGTCAGCAAGTATATAAGAGCAGGATAGAAAAGAGCACAAAACAAGACTGGGAGAACTTTTGAAATGCTCAGAGTGATTTGCTCAAAGGTTCTCTGGTATTCGGTGTCACTGAGGAAAGAATGCAGCTGTACCCTGCAAAAGTGTAACATACAGTTTCATAGCTTTCACAATCAATAAAAAAAAGTTGAAAAGTAGTACATACCTTTAGGAAAGTCCTGATTTATTGCTTTTTCTTTGTGTGTAAGATGACTAACTTATTCAGGAAAATGTCCACAGATATTTGGGTGATCATAAGTGAGTATGATCTTACCTTCTAACACCATGTTCTGTATGTACATGAAAGTAAAATCCAAACACACAGCTCATTAATACAAGAAATTACCTAATTTTAGATCCTGCATCCAACCAATATGAGTGAACGAGTACCAGAGATATCCCCAGTCAACCGTTCTGTACTTGACAGTGACAGAACTAGGATAAAGGAGTTTAAGGAGAAATGTTGCATATCACTATTAATATATCAGCTACCTCTGCTATATATGAGTCCCTCAATACAGGCATGATGTGTCATTTTACAGTGGCAGAAGAGTTGAGGGGTGAATATCTATAACTAGAAAAGGAAATATTCTTTGCTGCTTTCTGTGGATTATCTGTCTGAAGCTGAAAATAGGGATAGTGGAGATTGGGATTTTACTGGATTCCACAGTTTTACTCAGGACTTTATTATGACAATTTTCCCTGTCTTCTCCAACAGATATTCAGGGCTGATCAGACTGTAAAACCTATTTTAGTGTTCTAAATTTGAAAACCAGGTACTGGCAAGTCAGATTAGATGAAGACCCATCTGAACTGCACACTTGATAGTGGAGAAGAAGACCAGCCTGTATGAACAAAGAGTTTTAGCAGCAATTCAGAAAAAAAGAAAAGAGCTTATGACCTTTGGAATAAGGGGAAGACAATGCAGGAGGACTACAAGATTGTTGTGAGGTTGTGCATGGAGAAATTTTAAAGAGCCAAAGCTCAACAAGGATTTAATTTATCCAATAACATTAAAACAATTAAACATGTTCCTGTAAGTACATTAGCTACTTAAGGAGCTTTTAGAAGAATCTCCATACTTTCTTAGATGCAGAGGAGAAACAGAGTGGAAAAGAATGAGGAAAAGGCTGAGGTATGTCATACCTCCTTTGCCTCAGTCTTTAACAGTAAGAAACTATTGTTCTCCAGATACTCAACTTACTGAACAGGAAGGTAATGCTAGGGAGCAGAATGAAGGCCCAATAATCAAAGGTGAAATAGTTATTGACCTCCTACACTGCTTAGACACACTGGTATACGTGGTTGAAAGGGATGCACCCAACTATAATGAGGGAGCTGATGGAAGTGCTCATCAAGCCAACACCCATCATTTATTAATGGACCTGGATAATTTTGGAGGTCCCAGATGATTTGAAATTAGCAAATGTCTTATGAGGAGCAGCTGAGGGAGATGGGGCTATTTAGTCTGAAGAAAAGGATGAGAAAGAGGGAAGGAAGATTTTACCATTTTCTACAACTACTTGAAAGGAGGATGTAGAAAGATGGGTATTGGTCTCTTCTCATAACTAATAAGTGATAGTTCGAGAGGAGGGCCTCAAGTTGCTCCAGCAGTAATTTAGATGGGTATTAGAAGAATTGGAATAGCATTGGAATAGACTATGCAGGAGGAGAGGATTAAAAGACATGTAGATTTGCTGCTTAGAGACGTGTAGTACTGGTGAACTTGTCTGTTCAAGATTAGTAGTGGTACTCAATGATCTTAAAGGTATTTTCCTACTGAAACAATTTTATGATGCAGTACAATGTGGAGTAGATACAATTTTCTCCATGCGCCTTTTGAAATAATGAAGACTTGAAACTAGGGATATAGTGACTAACATATTAAAAAATGCTCCAAAAATTAAAACTTTGGAGATATTGAGATTTAGAAATACTGAGGATATCCATAGAAAGATCACACGTTAATATCAATGTCAAACCAGGAAGAACAGCATCAGATACTATCATAGAATCATAGACNTCCACCCCAGGATACTGTTGACCCTCTCCTACACTGCTCTCCAACAGGTCAGTCCCTAGCCTATACTGGTACCTGGAGTTGTTCTTGCCCTCTTGCAACACTCTACACTTACCCTTGTTAAACGTCATTAAATATTTCTCTGCCCAGCTCTCCAGCCTGTCCAGTTCTCACTGAATGGCAGCAAAGTCTGCAGGGGTTCAGCAACACCAGCTTTGTGTCATCAGCAAACTTGCTGACAGTGTACCCCAATCCCTCATCCAAGTCATTAATGATACTATGACAGCACAAGAGTCTGAGAAAAATAATATCACTTCAATTCTTTTGATGCAGTTTATAGTGACAAAAATACATAGAAATAGAAGACGTCCATGTGAAAGAAGAAAATCAGATGACAGAAATATTTTAATTATGAAGCAGCGAATGCTGTAGGCATCCCACACAGGTATGCCGGCTGTTTGACTCACAGAATAATTATGAAATTGTGGTGGTTTCAGGACTATGATTAAAGATAAAGGAAAAGAAAACAAACCAGTTAGATCTCGATGAGATCTCAGATAAAATTTGCCAGACAATGAATAGCTTAGGGAAAATGGAAAAGGGTTTATTAACTCTATAACTGTATACACAAAAGGAGAAAAGGTTAAGCAAGTTAGTGCACACCAACTAGAAACTGTGTCACAAATGCCATCACATATTCTGAGAAAAATACAATGGGAGATCACTATCGTGTTGGTCCTTGGGTTTTTTTACTTTAGAGATCTGGGAAAGAACACATCAGTCAAGTAGATGGGTACTGCCACTACCTCTATTATTTGTCATCACTATCTGCAGACAGCAGCACCCTTGGCTGTCCTGACTGGTGAATTCTTCAATTCTTCAGCGTTGCTTCTCCAGCTCAATGCTCATTGGGCAGACCTTATTCCTCAGCACCTGAACTGCATCCCTCAGTGCAGGAAACATGCTTTCAAACGAAGAACCCAGACTTTGATTTCCATGTCCAAGGTTTAAGGATTTCTTGCGTCCTTCTGCTTTCTTCAGCTAAGCATTAAGGACTTCTCCTTCTCTCCCCAATACTCAAAAGCATCCTTAGTTTTTCTCAGTGGCAGACATGACAAACAGTATCTCTTCCTGCTGATCAGTGCTCTCTAAGATGGCAGCGATGGCCGCTTGGCCTCGGCCATGTGCAGGACCTAAGATGGAGACCGACCGCATGGCTACATCAGCAGGGCCCCCCCACCAACTCAGTAAACATGTCCAAGAGGGTTTGATGACCCTCACCTCTCCTCTCTCCTCCTGTCTCAGCTCCAGGGGGAAAAGGAAGAACCTTCAGCTCACCATGGATCGCTGAAGGGCTGTTCCATGGAGGATGTAGACCAGATCAGCACTAAATCCTTGTTTCTCCAGTCAGCAGTGCCAGCTGGCACTAGAGTTGGGTTGGAACGGTTGCATGGCCAGGCCGAGACAGGCCAGGCCATGGCAACAGGGCTGGGCAGAGCTGCTGCATCCCTCCCCATGACAGAGCAGGGCCAGGGGCCAGGCCAGAGCTTAGACAGGGATCAAGCCAGGGTCGGGGCCACACAAAGGGTGCTGTGGACACCCTGTCCCGTCCTACCCTGTGGCAGTGGGGGAAGATGGAATGGGAGCCCTCCATGCCGAGGGAAAAAGACCGTAGTCAAAAAGAGACAGGGTCACTAGCTCTTTTATCTTCTTACCCCTTGAGGGCAGGTACCTGGGACAATGTCTCCTCTCCCAGGACAGGTCAAAGCGGGGAGTGCTCTTAAAGCAACATAATCTTTTTCTTCATGAAAGCACAAATCCATACATCTGAAAATTCTGGTAATTTTCAAACTGCAACAGAAATATATCAACTATACAAAAGTCTGTAAAAATAATGTAATTGTCTGAAGACCAAAAGAAGGACAAGGTCCTAAATCACTAAAGTGTTCTGTAACCGGCTTCTATGGTCCCAGTAGGGCAGTCACAATTCAAGCAGATATGCTTTATTTTCAGATGTTTGTCAATATAACACACAAGTACTGGTTCTAACTAATAAACATAATGAATTCTCATATAAAAATATCACAAAGTGATGCTCAGATAATGAAGAAACTACCGATCATTTGCTCTCATGACAGGAAATGCTGTTATGAGATAATACCAAACAGATCTGGGTTACATATTGCTCATAGACATTTTCTTTCAGCCTCTCAAAAGTCATTCCCAAAATGTGATTCAGATGTCAACCATGCACGTCTACTGTGGAGAAATAAAAATAAAAGCACTACAATATGCCATAGAACCAAAATATGAAAAAGCAGTAGATGTGCATTCACTGTACGCTTAAACAATTTTTTAAAGTAAGTGGAAAGGCTCATGGAAAGATCCTGTAATGTAAAATTAACAGTGATCTCATAGCAGGGAAGAAAACATGGATGACTATGCAAACTGTGGCAACTGTGTAACAGCCTCCATTTAAAAAAAACAAACCATAATTTCTTTACAACTGTGACAGGATGATTTCTGATAGAAATAAATCCATGATGTTAGGTAACTTCCATGGGACACCTCATAGCACTTGCAGAATGAAAGCCGGGATAGAAATAGCAGAATGAAATACGTTGGATAGGTATGATTTTGCCTGGCTTTGAACGTTTCCAGGGATGGAGTAGCCACAACCTCCATGGGCAAACTGTTCCAGCGCCTCACTGTAAAGAATTTCTTCCTAAAATCTAATCTCAATCTCCCCACTTTCAGTTTGAACCCATCCCCCTTGTCACATCACAAGAGTTCTTTATAAGAAGACCCTCTCCAGCTTTCCTGGAGCCCCTTCAGGTGGAGGTGGTGGAGTCCCCATGCCTGGAGATGTTTAAAACCCAGGTAGCTAGAGCACTTGAGGCCATGGTCTAGGGCTTAGGGAGCTGTCATGCTGAGGGCTGGACTTGATGGTCCTGGATGTCCTTTCCAGCTATAATTATTCTATGGTTTTGTGATGCAGAGCTGTTCTAACCAGTCGGAGACTAAGACTGCATATGGGAGGCGTAGTGTACCTCTCTGTGTATCCTTCTAGTATCAAACAGATTTGTTCCTAACACTTTTTGGACCCTGTGTAACTAGTTGATGTCCTGGCTACCTATGGCTTGGCTGTCAAACTGCACGAAAGCAAAAACTGCTTGTGTCTGTGTTTCACAAGGGTTTCAGGCGCTGGTGGCAAACTTCAGTTAGAGCCGTCGCTAGGGAAAGGCAACGTTTTTTTATACTGAAGATAAGATACTGAAGTCTTGAATGGAAAGGAGCAGCTTTACTGCACTGGACCTGCTCTGAGTTCTGAAGGAGTGAGGCTGACTGAGCAAAGAACAAAGAACGTCGATCAGAAAGTGCACAGTGGATTCCATTTCGTTTCAATTGGCTTTTATTTCAGGTCATTATATTTTATTTCTTTTAATTTCTCTTGTTTTCTTTAATACTATTTTTCTTCTTTCCTTCCCTCCTTCCCTTTTCTCTATCCCTTTCCCTTTCCCTTTTTGTCACTTCTCTTTTTTCTTTTATTTTATCCTCTTTTTTCTTTTATCTTCTTTTATTTTATTCTGTTTAATCTTCTTTTCTTTTCTCTGCTTTTCTTACACTTGGGGCCTTCAACAAATCCCACTTTAGATGTTCAGACACTATATCAGCAACGGGCCAAAGTTGAACATGTATTTCAAGATGTGCATAAGGATTGATTTCCATGGCACAATGGTGTTGTTTCAGGATGAGTCAGAAAGACTACACCACTTTATAACAACATGGCCTAGTCAGGAGTAGATAAGGCTTTGTGATTCTTGTTGTCTCGGGAAGGCTCAAGACAGAGGACAGGACATAAATCTGGATATAGAAGAAGAAGGATTGTAGCCAGTTCTGATGACTTCTAAAAGACAGGCACTTCTAATAACAGAGCTCGTCTCCTTTTTATGCCACTGTGCTATCTAAATGCCTCCTGATGATACAGTTAGCAGTCTGAGCAGCGTTTGATTCTCGTGCAGTTTTCTGGACTACAAAGTAAAGAAAGCACACGCATATTTGTAATTTTTTAGCAATTATTCTATTTTTATTTATACAAGGTGTGCTCCATGTTTGAATTTGTGCACAGCAGCTGGATATTCACATAGTTCTAATGGGTTTGGCTTGTGTGCAGAACCTATTTCCCTAGTGTTCCCTCGGGTGTAAATATTCATGGTATAGATCTGAAGATTTGTGCTACACCCCTGCATACCTCCTTATGCCAAAATCTTATTGAATAAATTCAATCCAAGGTGCATTTTTATGATTATCTGGAACACTTAGTATGTGTTTCATTACCTTACAGTGATATACAGGCCTGTTCTGTTCGACCACTTGGGATGTTGGGGCAGAGAGGCTGTTGGCAGCAAGACCAAAGCACCTTTTACATTCACATGGACAAGCATCTCTTGAGCTCCTCCTGCATGATAAACAAAATGAAAATCACAGTGCAACTTATGTGATGTAAGATCTCTGAAATATAAAATATATTTTTTTTCCCTACATGATTGTTAACAGAATCTTTTCCTGTTTAAATATTTGGCCACTAAATTCAGCTGGGAAATTCACAGATGTATGATTCCTTAAAATTTGCTCTTGGAAATTGATGTATTTTCCATTTCCCTTCAAACTAAATATATTCCTACATACAATTTACTGCTGTGAAAGGGAAATTAATTAAAAGTAAATAACATTTAGGAGTTCCAAGCATGCTCTCCATGGACAAAACAGATTACTCTCTGGGAAACCCAGGAGCATTTGTAAAGTTGCCAAGACGATTGCCAGTGAAGCTTGCCAAAGAAGAAGCCTCTGACAAGTAGTTGCCTTAGTTTGTTATTTTGGGCACTCTGAACCTAAGGCAGTAGGAAAGAAAGGGAGACACAATCTAACATAATCAATAGAATATTAGCATGTACTTTTTAAAAAGACTATTACAACAAAGTGTGACTGATGTTTCATTAATGCAGGCTCTTTCCAAAAGGTACATTTGCCATCTAAATACGTGTAGAATTAAAAAACCAGAATGCTAGTACCTGAAGGGAGGTTGTGGTGAGGCAGCTGTTGGCCTCTTCTCCCTTGTGACCAACAATAGGATAAGATAAAGTGGGGTCATGTTGTACCAGGGCAGTTTCAGATTGTGTCTTAGGAAAGACTTCTTCCCGGAAAGACTGCAGAGGTGTTGGAACAGACTGTCCAGGGAGGGGCTGGAGGCATCGTCCCTGGAGGGGTTCAACAAATGGGCAGACATGGTGTGTCAGGAGATGGTTTAGTGGTTGGGGGTTGCAGGGCGAATGGTTGGACTTTATGATCTTTAATATCTTTTCCAACTTTGATGATTCTGTGATTCTATGAAAGCTATTTGAGAATACATGCATTTTAGCAGGACATTACCATTTCAGGAAAGCCAGCTGTTCTGTTTATTGTGTCCAGGGCACTCTAGCAGACAACAATCAGTAGCGTCAGGATTATGGTGGTAATTAGAACACGATGTCTGTTGCTTATAGATGAGTATGCACACTATGACACTTGTGAATATCTCAAGAATCATTGTATTTATCACTACATTAGAAAAAAATGCTATAAAACACATTTTGCAGAGAACCTGAGGTACGAACTTACAGAATCAAATGAGACATCTTGTGCTGACTCTGCAATAGATGAGCAGGACACCCCAATTAAGGATCAACTTATAAATTTGGTGAACAAATTACTGGCCTGTATCTCTATGGCTGAACTAATCTTTTGCTCCTGAAATCAAGTACATAAAGACTTAAATGTTCATTCCTCTTAATTACATATCTTTTTAGGCATCTCTTTTTTTTAATTTGTAAAATCATTGCTGGGCTTCCTGAAATGGCATAGAAATCCTTGAGACATGGTGAACTGCTTAATTTACACATAGAATCATTCACTCTAAGATTTGTTATGTGCCCTGAAAAGCAGTAAACTTAATGATAAGATACTGACATTGAAGAATGTAATTGTAGTTATAATTTACATGACTGTACCCACAGTATGGGAAAGTTTTCAGTTAGAATCACAGAATCATAAGGGATTGGAAGGGACCTTGAAAGATCATCTAGTCCAATCCCCCTGCCAGAGAAGGCTCACCTGTCTGGAGAAGCCATGGAATCAGAGTCACTCAGGGTAGGAAGGAACCGTCATCCAGCTCTAATGCCCCCAGCACAGGCAGGGACAACCCACCCTAGACC
>VXBP01006046.1:87880-103723 GCA_013400115.1 Rhinopomastus cyanomelas | reverse complement strand
AAACGAGGCCTCAGCAGCTTGGGTGCATAAACATGTTCCTATGGTTAGTAAGTCACTATAAATCATCTGCTTTATTTTAATATGATAATTCTGTGAATAATAATACTTCAGCATTTCACAAGCAGAAATTCAAAATTACTTTTTAGCACAGGTGCTAGAAACCAAAGGGAACGTTTGAAGTTAATTCCCCAATGGCCCTCACTTGCCAGGCTTCTGTCCACTTCTCAGGTCACAAAAACAACCCCCCAAAATCCTCCCCAAAATCCCCAAACAAAACAAACTATGCAGACAAAAAGACCTTTCAGGTAAGGCTAAACCAAAAGATATGGTCCAATGCAGTACATGTCAATCAGCTGCCAACAGAATCTCAGACCAAGTACAGATACTGTGTAAAGGACATGTGAGCTTGTCAAGGACTTAAAACTGCACAGCTCATGGATTGCAGGGCCTCACCACCAACTCCTTTGTCCTAATGCTGTTGTTTTGTTATTCACTGTTTGTTACTGTAGAGAATGACTTAGACTGCTCTTTATACATAAAGCAACCCCACGGCTCTCCATACTCAAACCAACATGTAGAAAATGTTACCAGAGATCATGGGTGATTTGTTTGTGTATTTAAGATTTCATATTATGACTTATTGGAATATAGTAAAAGCTGTTTTTTGTGGATGAACTATTTAACAACAACAAAAAAAAAACAAAACCAGAAATCACTACACTACTTCCTTAGCAAGTTACAGTGTAATTAGTAGACCTGAACATGTTAATATGAATAAAACACTGACTTGGGAAATACTGGGTCTTATGCAATTCCTGTTTCACTGTCAGTCAAAGTATAGGTTAATCTACACTGGCTATTTTCCCAGATTTTAGGAGTATAATAGTCTGTCCACTGCTTCTCTACTTTGATGAGTTGTTAAATTGTTGAGAGAGTATTTTGAAAAAATTGGGTATTCTGACAGGGCCTCTTAAGACAAGCATTTTGAAACCACTTTTCCTTGCCTTATCAAAGCTAGCTTTCACTTCCTGTGATATGATTCCACAACGCAAAGCGCTGTCGATCTATATATTCAAATTGCAAATTCAGATTTATTCAAACCACTTTGAAATGTTAATTTTGTGCTGATAGATTTTAAGCTGATCCCTTGATCTGTGATCATGCCAAATTTCAACTGTCCTTTTCATGCATACTTCTTTTTTTGCTATCATATCTTTTGCATTTCTCTCTAGACTCTGCAACCTCCTTTGCACAGAACCCATCTATTGTCTTCCATTCTTTACATTTTCTGTACTTAAGAGTTTTGTTTTACATTGATCCTTCCTTTAGCTGTAGATTAAGCTAGTATTGCAATGTGTCCTAGTTCTCGAGGTATTAGGTTTCTCCAACTGCTTCTCTTGTCAAAAGTTTTACATTTCTTCAGGTAGTTTATGCAGGACCATTGATGTGATACAGCTGATTTCACTGGAGAGACTTGCCTGTCAAAATGGAGTAATACAGATGAGTAATGCATTATATGTCACATCATCCAGCATAACATCTATCAAGGAGCTTGTTAGATGGCAAAATATAGGGCAAATACACTGCATTGTTTTCCCCTTATTCTCTGCTCTCTCTGGTGTGTGCCTCTTGGGAATGCTCCATGCTATTTCTCTGTTCCCGGTGCACACAAGAGGGCATCCAGGCAGACCCTACTNTTCTTGTTTTATGTATTTTTCATCCACAACATAGACCCTTCTTGAGGGAGATTTCTGCATGTACAGCATGCCCAGCACCCGGGAAGATTTTTGTGTCAGTGAGAAACAGAAACTAGCTGCTATACTGCAATTTTTAGTCTTTATTTATTTTGGCTGNGACACAGAACAGAAGCTGATAATAAGAACATTTAAATCCTGTGGGCAGTTGATTTGCCTAGTTGCATAGAAATCATTCATCACCCTGATTTTTAAGCTCAAGGAGTCTTGACCCTTCTGACCAAAGCCACAGAACTGAATACACAACCACACAGTATAGGCAAAAGCTTCAGAGCAAAGGAAAAAGGACACTGCAGGAAGACCAGATTCAGCAAGTGAACATTACAGAGATGCCAGCAGTAATTAGTTGTCGATGACTGCGTTTTCTGAGTAGGAAACCAAAAGGAACGATGCTGAGACTATAAAAATTCTTTCCCAAACCATAGAAATTCTGTGATACCTCATCAGCATCTCACATATTTTCTTGTTTTATGTATTTTTCATCCACAACATAGACCCTTCTTGAGGGAGATTTCTGCATGTACAGCATGCCCAGCACCCGGGAAGATTTTTGTGTCAGTGAGAAACAGAAACTAGCTGCTATACTGCAATTTTTAGTCTTTATTTATTTTGGCTGCCCAGGGGAGTTGTGGAGTCTCCTTCACTGGAGACATTTAAGAGCTGTGTGGATGCGTTCCACCTAGACTTGGTCTAGGTGATCCTGCTCTGTTGGGGGGATTGGACTAGATGATCTTTCAAAGTCCCTTCCAATCCCTAATGATTCTAGGATTCTGTGATGTCTGCTTCTCCTCATGCTTGAAAATAATGAGTAATACATAAAAGATTAATGAAGTCCTCATAAGGAAATGGAGTTCAACCAAAAATCTGAGTACCTTTCTCTTTAAGTGGTCAAGTCCATACAAGCAAGGAAAATGTGTTTTACAGTTAGATAGACTATCAGCAGTCACTGCAGTTAACTGTCTGCTGAAATCTTCAGTGTCCTGTAACAAATGAATTATCTTTCTTACAATGAAGGATCAGTCTTGGTTACTTAATGCAAACAAGCATCTTACTCAAAACAGGAAGACAGTTATGTGACTCTTCGTGCGTAAAGTTCACTATAAACCAATTGTGTAATTAGAAATAGCACAGAAATAATTAACTTCAAAAAAAACTTAAGGCAGAGAAACTTATGATTACCAGAGTATTCCCTGGATCATCACAGCAATTACTTTCCAATCACAATTTGATTGGAAAGACATTGACAGAAGCCACTGTTGTGAAACAACAGTAAAATGGGTTACTATCATCTTCATGCTCTGAGGTACCTTGTTTTGTTCATCTGTATTAAATCAGCAATGGAGCTAATCTCCACAGATGCTACATTTTTCAGTCTCACATTGTCCTCTGTCTGACAATCTCTCACATTTGCTGTGCAATGCATTTGTTCTTGCCATAAACTCAGACACTGCAAGGGAATTTGCTTTCCTTTAGGAATCTAGGAACTTAGTTCAGGCAAAGGCACCTAGACACAACTGACTGTGTGTAGTATCATAGTCCACTAACTTCTAGGGGACTATTTAACATTCAGCTGTCTTCCACCTTCTTAACATACTTGATAGTAGTGAGGTACTCCTTCAGTCATTCACATGAAGCAAAACTGTTCCGAGCCACTTACATCAGGGCATCTTAAACACTGACAACAGCTGTGAGAGGTGGACTCTTGGTTTCTCGGCTTGAAACACTTTTAGTGACTATCTGTAGCTATTAGTAATGCCGACTCCACATTAACAAGGTAGAATGTAGTACTGCCAACACTTGTATTTTTGATAATTTTTGCAAAACTGCACAGAGATTAGTGAGACCCAACTGTAGTGAAGCAGTCTTTGTCCTTCTTTCCTGGTTTTAATTTTGGTATTCTACCACTTTCACGAGCCTATATTGCTTTTACACATGAAATTGTATCCATGGTAATGGTCAGCCAGAAAGAAAAGTGAGACTGCAGCATGACAGGGGAAATGTTCCATGAGCCAAATCTGCCACCATGAGCAATGTCTTTACCAAGAAACCATCTTCCTGTGGGAACTCAGAATGGGAGGTAAGCAATTTTGTGCATCAGGTGTTGATTACAGAGCTGTTTGACAGCCCCAAGAGTGATGATGAGAGGGAACAAGTCTAAGGCACATCCAGGAGACAAGTCCAAACACAAGGTCCCTATGATGATGTCACTACTGTTGCCAGATGCCTGCTTGGCCATGTAAGTCTGACATCTGTCCACAAGCAAGGTGAAAATCAGGGCTGGAGATTAATTTGTCTGCCAGAGCACAGGCAGAAACCATGTTCCTGGGTCTGAGCTGAAATGGGGTGCTTAGCCAGAGGTGTGGGTCATAGGTGAGGTGAGAATGCACAGGTCTGTATATGCCTGTGGAGATCCTCCTGTCCCTGACACTAATACAATAAGGAAACACTCCAAAACGCATTGTTTTGAAACCACAGTTCCAAGACTGTGTGGTTGCTTACCTAAACAAAAAAAACTCCTCCATATAAATGATTTCTGCACCAACTACCAAAAAAAACCCCCAAAAAATGAGGTAACAATGGGGTAACAAAATGAATTACTATAATATAGCATCTAAACCACAATTATTTATACCAAAGCTTTTGTCAGTGCAAGACAGCACTACAGGAGATCTATTAAGAGCTCTACATCATTACAAATGAGGAAAAGCAACTGCCAGAGACATACTGGGTTAAGTACACTGCAGACCTGCCAAATTCTGAAATGAAATTGTGAGACTAGGCTATAAACCTCCAAACGCATAGTGGTATCAATATTTTTGAAGTTGAAATGTTTTACTCAAAACATTGATTTGTGTGGCAAGTCTATAGGGTCTATAAGTTTCTGCAGCTTCTAAAGTTACATAATATTAACAAAAATGGAGCAAGTCCTGCTTGAGTAACCTAATAAACTTTTAGGGAGATATGACTCCGTGGCTAGATGATGGAGGAGCAGTATAAGCAGTCTATCTTGACTTCAGCAAGGCTTTTGACACCATCTCCTATTACATCCTCACAGCCAAACTTAAGTGTGGACTGGGAGCCAATTAAAGGACAGAACTCAGAGAACTGTGATCGGGGGGAAGAATCAAGCTGAAGCCTGTGTCTAGTAATGTTCCTCAGGTGTCTGTACTAGGTCCAGTCCTATTCAATATATTCATCACTGACTTGGATGAGGGCACAGAGTGTATCCTCAACAAATTTGGTGACACAAATCTTAGAGGAGTGGCTGACACATCAGAGGGCTGTGCTGCCATCCAATGTGACCTGGATAGGCTGGAATGTTAGGTGGAGAGAAACTTGGTGAGGTTCAACAAGGGCAAGTGTAGAGTGCTGCATCTGGGCAAGAACAGTACAGGCTAGAGACTGACCTGCTCAGGGGAAGCTCTGGTGAAATGGAAATGGACCTGGGGGTGCTAGTGGACGACAAGCTGGCCACAAGATAGTAATGTATCCTTGTGGCTAAGAAGGTAAATGGTTTTTTTGTGTGCATGAAGAGTGTGGCCAAAGGAAGGTTGTCCTTTCCCTCTACTCTACCCTAGTTAGGCCCCATATGAAATGCTTTGTCCAGTTCTGGGCTCATCAGTTCAAGGAAGACAAGGAGCTACTGGACAGTGTCCAGAGAAAAGTCACTAAGACAATCAGGGGGCTGAAGAATCTTCTCAGAGAGAGCTGACTGTGTTTACCCTAGAGAGGAGAAGACTGAGGGGAGATTTCATAAATGCTTGTAAGTATCTAAAGGGCAAGAGTCACGGTGATAGGATCAGATTCTTCTTGGTTGTGCCCAGTAATAGGACAAAGGGAAATGGATATAAATTGGAGAATATGGGATTCAATTTGAACATAAGGAAGAACTTTTATCTTTTATTATAAGGGTAACAGAGCCTTAGAATAGGCTGCCCAGAGAGGTTGTTTAATCTCCTTCTCAGAAGACATTCAAGAGCCATCTGGATATGTTCCTGTGCAATCTGTTCAATATTTGGGAAAGTGTCAAATCCCACTCTGAATTATATAGAATATTAAACAAGTATGCCATTTCCTTTGTTTTTCAACCCCAGAGGCAGGGGTTGGCCTGTTCTCCCTAGTGGTGAGTAATAGGATGAGAGGAAATGGCCTTGATCTGCTCCAGGGGAGGTTCGAGTTGGCGGTTAAGAACAACTTCTTTTCTGAAAGGTTTGTCAAGCATTGGAACAGCCTCCTCAAAGGAGGTGGTTGAGTCACAGTCCCTGGAGTTGTTTAAGAGAAGGGTAGATGTTGCATGG
Organism: Rhinopomastus cyanomelas; assembly: GCA_013400115.1. Taxonomy (NCBI): domain Eukaryota; kingdom Metazoa; phylum Chordata; class Aves; order Bucerotiformes; family Rhinopomastidae; genus Rhinopomastus; species Rhinopomastus cyanomelas. The sequence continues at coordinate 97,671 of VXBP01006046.1, read as the reverse complement.
AGGAACATCGTTTAGTGGTGATGATAGGCTAGGAAAAGGTTGGACTCAAAGACTCTAAGTTCATTTTGCTGAAACTGTTCCATGATTATTTACATAAAAAGGAGCAAACTGCATGAGTCTGACATCATCATCTGTTTGTTGGGCACTTGCCTAGGGTCTAAGATGAGCTATTAGACAGGCAATCTGTCCTAGAGCAGAGAGTTACTGATCTCATGTTACAGTCTTTCCATGTAAGTGGAGCAGATTTTTGCCAAACATACCATGGAACCAAAGAAAAGGAAACTTGTCTCTTTAGTAAATCCAGGCTGCAAATTAGAGGAAAATTTATAGGAATTTGTGCAGGAAATAAAATCACAAACATAACTCATTTCAAGACTGAACATGCCATAGTTGTTATGCAGTTGGGTTGCCAATAATAGCTGAGAGCAAGAAGTGCCTTTCAGAGTTCTCTCCCTTGAGGGAGAATCTTCGTTCCTTGTGTTTTTCTGTCCAGCCAGCGGTGCCAGTGTGGTGAGGAAGAATCTGTAAAAGTGGAACCGCTAAATTCTGAAATAACTTGTATATACCATGAATCCAGAAGGCTGAGTTCAGATTCTTATTCTATTCAGCACATTAACAGCTTAGCTGGAATCCTGTCATTTAGCCTACCAGGTGCTCTTACAGTCCAACACTTCAAAAGGGGTGAAAGAGAAATCTCTTTATCTATAAATCAAGCAACAGCACAATTCTGAGACGAGCTATGTTATTCATGTTCTCTTCAGATCTATGGGGGTTTTTCTGGAGACACAGTAATGAATTCTTGTAAGTCATTATGTCACAGTGGTCTGCATTCCTCAAAGAATACTATAATTCTCAAAGCTACAATAAGCTCAAATTCTTCTATTTGTATATTCTTGTATTTGGCCAAAATAATATTTCTGTTTCTATGCTGATATGTCCAGACATCTAGACATGCATGGGTTTTTTGTTTGTTTGTTTGCTTGTTTTGGTTTTTTTGTAATAGTGTATCCATTTGAATGCTTTCTTCTTCCCTCCATGACCCTTCATTCTGTATGTTATGGTACACTTTTTTGGAAGATATTCTGATGCTTTCTGGTTCGTAAGGTATGAGAGGTATACAGAGGCAGGATGCCCCTGTATTGCTTTTACTTAAACGTGTTATATATTTGTCTGGATGTTTTCGATATTACTAGGATTTATGTATTAAACATACAAGCTGAAAGGAAAATCATAATAAGGTTAATGCGTAAGGTGATTGTAATCCTAATGATCCATTCTGTAAGAATACTTTAAAAACTTCTTAGAACATAAAGCTTTTTTTCTTTAAAAAACCCCACAAACCATCATCATAAACAGACTTTGAACTCAGATACTGTGCTATAATAATTCTTTAGTGATGAAAATATTCTATGCTTAGGCAAACAAATCCAGGTGAGGACTGATGGACCAATTAGCGGCCTGAAAAAGGTAAAATAGCTGATGGTCATGATATGACCCAAGAGTGAGTCCAATTGAAGTAAAAAATGTCTTTCCATTGTGTAAAATGGTCTCCAAAAAGATAATGGAAATTCCCTCAGAAACATGGTCATGATCAACGTTAACATTGGCTGAATCTTCAAATTCATTGACAATGTTCAAATCAGTCTTGTCTCTACCTTTCAGAAATGAATCATTCTTTAATATTTTTAAGAAACAATCATTGCTGTTAAAGATTTTTCTCTCAGCAAACATTTTGGAAATCAAATTTGGAGATATTAACTTTTTTTTTCTTGTGAAAATATTTTCCAGAAAAATAAAAACCATAAAGTGTTTTTTTCTATTAGCCAAACTAATTGGTTTTTTAAATTATGCATCATTTCAATTAAAAACTACTTTGACATCTTTTTCCCCAAAATATGTTAGCAGCTTTATTGAACGCATTTAAATACCTGTCACTAAATATATAAGGAACTTCTTGAGAAGGAACTTCTTCACGGTGAGGGTGACAGAGCACTGGAACAGGCTGCCCAGGGGGGTTGTGGAGTCTCCCTCACTGGAGATATTCAAGACCCGACTGGACGGGTTCCTGTGTGACTTGGTTTAGGTGATCCTGCTGTTGCAGGCGGATTGGACTAGATGATCTTTCGAGGCCCCCTCCAATCCGTAATGATTCTATGATTCTATGATTCTATGATATAAATATTTTCTAATAATCTGATTGTATGCATAAGTATTTGCCCTCTATATAACATATTACATTTTGTCTGTTTGAGGACATACATTAAACGGAATAGTGAAAACAGCACTTATATTCAAACTATGAAGAACCATTTCTGACTTCAAATTACACTTACAAAGTGCATAGAATAAAATCTGTTGCATTAGATCTTTGTTCAGGTTCTTCCTTGTACCTCAGTGGAGGTTGTATTTACATTTTGTAAATTTCTTTTTTTTTTTTTTTTGTAAATACTGTCATTACAATAATTTGAAATGTGCAGACCTGGAAGAACCTAAGACCAGAGTGTTTGGAAACTTGCCAATTTAAAGACTTTCCAAAGCATGCTGAACTTGCAAATCAGATTAACAGACAGACGGATCTATTATGGACTGTTTCGCTATTGATTTTGTGACAGTGAAAAGAAGTTGTGCATGTGGTAATTTCCAGCTAGAAGCAAATTTCTTCCGCTTTGCTCTGGAGAGGTCTGTTAAGGAAAAACTGCTCATCATTCATACTTTGAACGTCCTTTAAATGTGCTCTGGGACAGCAGCTCCAATAGTTTCAACTAATATATTGTATGTAGATGCTGCCTGTGGGCCCCTGCACCCAGTCATTGAAAAGGGTCATCAAGTATTGGAACAGACTGACCAGGGGGTGTTCAAATCATTATCCCTGAACACATTTAAAAGTCATGTAGATACAGAGTTTAAGAACATTATTTAGCAGTGGGCTTTATAGAGTTAGGGCTTTTCTAAACCAACAAGACTTTTCTGACCTAAATGATTCTATTGTCCATGAGTGATTGGCTATTTTACAGACTGCTATATACCTAAATAATTTATGATTTTATGATTTATGGATTGTACATGAGTAAGATTTTTCTTTCACAGTGCCTTTAATTGTATTTACTCTTACTTGTTAAGCATATCATAATAAATTAATAATTAATTTACATATTAAGTAATGCTGTAAACAATTAACTCTGTAAAAAATCCTTTTGTACACACATACAAGTATTTCTGACAGTTGAGATAAGCCATACCAAGATCCAGTCTTACTTTTGTTTAAATGCTGTTTTATCAGTTCAGCCTGATAAAAAAAGCAGCAAAATAAACTTTAAATGAGCAGGCAGAAATCCGCAGTCCATGCAAAAAAGTAGTCCCTCCTCAACCATCATCGTTGAGTATTTAATAAGGGACTCTGCTGTGCACCAGTGTTACGCACATTTTAGTAGTCCTTCATAGGAAATATACTACAGAAAGTTTCACAGCACAAATTTTCGTCCCATAGTTTTTAGGTTTGATTCAGTGTCTTCTGAAAGAAAAATTTTCTTTCTTTTCTGAAAGAAAAATATGAAAGTGCTGTTGTTTCTTATTTTACTTCCACACCCTGCTGTTACTAGCCAGAAAGTCACCTCCTCAATTTTCTTTTCTATTTTCTCAGAAATGATGCCTGACAATCTGGTGGACTGACTCTAAAAAGTGTGGTTTCTTACTTACAGACAAAATTTAGTCTTTCTGATAGTTTCTGAATCCTGAATATCTGAATGAAGAAATCAATACAAAGTTTGCCGGAATTAAGAATTCTTTTCAGTGTAAATATTACTTATGTTAAAAATAACGTAAGCAGAGGAGCACTGAATAATAAAAGATGTTTTCTAGGGCAATAATAAAGTAAATTTTTTACTACAAAATAGAAAACCAACTAGATAATTACTGAGAAATCCAAATCAAGCTCCAAAGTAGAATATTTCAATTAGAAAACAAGAAGGTTTTACACATTACACATTGAAACCTGATCTCTATACATGGATGTTGTAATGCCAGAGTCAAAGAAATTATGCCTTCACACATCATAGCGGAAGAGATGCTGGCTAATAATTCCAGACAGCATCATCTTCAAAAATCTTACACCACAAGGACCACAGCAATACCACGTGAAATCATAGAATCATAGAATCATTACGGATCGGAAGGGACCTCGAAAGATCATCTAGTCCAATCCGCAATATTCACTGTCTCTGACATTCTTTGGAGCTATTATGTAGTCTAATGTTTTTGGATTCAAAAAGTGCCACAGATGTAGAAGACTAACATTTGCAGAAATCTGTTTGGAGTAGCCAACACTTAACGCACCCCAAAAAATATACAACCACTGTAGAGCTCGGATAAAAACTGAAGGCTATCTTTGAACTATGTGAAGAATATATACTAGAATTTCAGTAATAATCAAAACCTTAATCTGTAATGAAAAGCTAATGTGCCATGGCAGACTTTTCATGGGGAAAGTGTAATAGTGTTTGGAGGGCAAATCTACTCAGACAGTTTGTCAGCGGCTTGCACTTGGCTTCTGAGGCAATAGGATCTGAAGAATGTCAAGTAGACAGCTGCTACTGATACAAGAGCTTTTAAAAGGTGCAAAGACCGAAGTGACCTGCTGGACTAGGAATGATGAAATAATAATATTCCATCACTCAGTGTAGCAAGTTATTACCAGAACATTTATTCTAAATCCGCTCAAAGCCTATAGAATCAAGATAGAGATAAGGCGTGTTCCAGTGTGTTCATGACATGCATACCTTTTTACAAGATGAAGCCTTAAATAACTCTATAAATCTAGGGTCTCAGAGTGAGACAAAAGATAATTACAAGTTTACCAATATTCCCATTTAGGTCACATATTTGATAAACAAAACACATTTAGCCAAAGGTGGTGGAAGAACAGCTTTACTCACACTGGTGTTACAACTCCTGCTGTACCAAGTCTACAGCATCTGCAGACCTCAGCAAGAAAAAAGGTAACTGCTACATACTTCAAAAGAAAATATTTTATTATTTTGGTGATGTTGTAGCTCTTGCTGACTTTACTGTGAAGAGGACCAGTATCCTAATAACACAAGTATGTCTGATGCTCTGACACACAGGAGATTATACTACAAGGATTAACCAGTTCATAATTAACACTCCAGTTGGACTGTACCAGTCTTTCAGCAACTGAACTTCTCTGTGGAAAAATACTGCACCTAGAAGCGACAGAGATTCTGGTTTTGTTAAAGAAGTTTTTCAGTCCAGTCAGACTTGGCACTGAGTTTGGCAAAACTATTTTTTTTAATGAACTTTCTAAAATGAAGGTTTGTGAAAACGAAGCAAAGTGTAAAATATCCAATATAGGAAGATACCAAGACCTCACTTGTACGCCCTTTTAAAAATCTGGGTGTTTAAAATTCTGTGTTTGATAGGAAAACCTTACACAACTCTTGTCTTCATGATGCTATGTCCTTTTCTCGTCTCTGACCTTCCACTTACAGTGTTGCACAAATCAAAGGTTTCCTCAGACTGGCCTACTTTAACATAGTCTTCATAGTCTTTATCAAGGATCGCTTATATGTTGTTGTGTTTGAAGTCATAACTCTCAAGTACATATCAGGGTCTATAAGGTATTAATTCATGAGCATTACACTAGATGGTTGGCAAAAGTATCTATTGTCTGCAGAATATAGATGAAAACAAGGAAGGAAAGAGATTTCAAAGGAACGATCAAACTGTGTTGTAACCTAGTCATAAAAACTCACCCGCATGGGTTGGGTTCCTTTTCCTTGTTTGCATCCTCTCACTTGCTGGAGGGACTTAATGGAGGAGACTGATGCAGGAAAACCTACTTCACAGCAGGGGTGAAAACATAATGGACGGTCGATAGCTTATTTAACATCATAGCAAAGCAATATTTGGCCAGCAACAAGCACAGCTCATTATAGAGTTTTTCTGATTATTTCCCTCAGGAATAAACAACAGAACTTAGCTTCTCAGACTACCATTAAGATCTGAAGATGAATACATCTTTTCATAATATCAGCAAGCACCTCAGACATACTGATAATTTAAAAACTCTACATATTTGAATGCTGTGCATTTATCATTTAGGAGAAATTCACCCAATCTCTGTCCTTTTTTCATTCATTGTAATTCACCTCTATATTTTAATGAGCTCTACTTTTAACAGTATTTAAGTCTGAATTTTGATAAATCAAAGAACAAAGCCATAACAAGCTCCCAGCGGCTTTGCTGTTCATCTGCTTCGACTTTAAATTCATAATTCCTCCACATATTTTGTGTTTGATATAATTTGAAGTAGTAAAAAGGATCATTTAAGAGCGACCTACTTCCCTTGGTTAACAACCATTTAAGATCTCTTTCAAAACCACAGGATGTAAAAGAAGGCAAAGCCCTTCACAACATCTCACTTGAACTTCAATGACAATGGCACTACATTTGAAAGCAGTTGTACTGAGTTTTTCCCAAAACACTGAAAAACTTCTACAGGCTAGCCTCTCCACCATATTTCAGTGAATTGTGCCATGCACGGTGATTACTCAGTACCAAAAATATATAGTTCAGCTATCACCGAGAGCCTGTTTCGATGACTTATGTTTTTGCGTCAAGGCAGAGGAAGCATCAGCTACCTAATTTTCCCAGGCAGCACACATTATTTTAATTGCACTTTGTGGGAAAGAAATGGCAAGGGGCTAAGCAACGCAGTTATCTGCCTCGATTAGACTGCTGTGACCTCCAAATTCATTTTCAGAAAATAAGCAAGTTTACCAACTTCAGATGCCACAAAATGTGTGGTTATGATGCAGAAGGACTGAAGAGCTTCTGGGAAAGAGAAAGCCAAAAGCAAGCTAGGAAACTAGCAAATGAAGAATCTAAGGTAAGCAAAATACCCTGAACAAGTAAGTGGGATTTTTCCTTATGCACAAGACAGAAAAGCATGCCAAAGCCGTCACGTGCTTCAGAATAAAGTAACCTGTTATTGTACTGCTTTATTCATAGCACAGATTGTGTTCTCGATCTTTGGCACCTTTCCTCTCACAGCTGCTTGTATTATATTTCCATGGCTCTTCTGCATGGAAACTCAGACACATCTCATCTCCGAAGCTCATGAGCATTCTTCAAAGGCCTTGGAGCTTAGCCATATAAAAATAAAGCACTTTGGCACTACGGCTTTTGACAGCAAGAAAATACCAGTGTTTTTACCTAGAACTGGTACAGCTACACAAATAAATTAAATAGTATTACATTAAAGGGATGGGCAAACAACCCATTTAAGGTGGAGCATAAAAAAAATCCATAACATCTTTATCACATTTATCAGCCCTTTGCATTATATAAGCCCAAATATAGAAATAGTACAACAAGAGTTTTCTAGTCCACAAAACACACTTCACAAGCATCCCTGCTATGTAACAGGTGAAAAAAAGGTTATTCAAATGTGTGGGATTTTTCCCAACACAGTGTAAAGCAACAGGCGCTGCCTAGAAAAAAGTGTGAGTGTTCTATAGATATTCTGCACAAGCATGGCAGAGTGCTTTGAACACTTGCTCAGGCTGTTGCACCTCAATTTTAAACAACAGCCTTCTGCATACTAAGTACATTCCCTGAGTAATAGCAGAAAGAGGAAAAGGAGAAGAAGTACCTGCATCTCTTGTGTTTTTCCAATGGGCTTGCCTCCTGAAGCTTTTCCTTCATAAAAGAGTTTTCTGGCATAAATTTTCCTCGAAGTGGAACATTCACACAAATTACAGAATCACATTGAGACTGGAAAAGACCTCTGACATTATAAAGTTCATACCAGCTGGACCATGGCACCAAGTGCCACATCCAATTTTTCCTTAAACACCTCCAGGTATGGGGATTCCACCACTTCCCTGGGCAGTCCATTCCAATGTCTGATCACCCTTTATGTGAGGAATTGCTTCCTAATATACAGCCTAAACCTCCTGGTGCAGCTTCAGGCCCTGACCTCTCATTCTGTTGCCAGTCGCCTGGGAGAAAGCAAATTATTAATTTCAAATTAATTTGATCTCAACAAACTGTTGTTTATTTAAAAAAATATCCAGACACTCTGACCCCAGTGCCCAAGGAGGAAGTTGCTGTCATAATTTTAAAGATGAGAAAATCAAAAGCTGTGTGGGTCTTGTGTCAAATGTAGTAGGATCCTACTCCTAGTAACCTACTACAGCTAGTCAGTAATACTCCCAAAGCAAAATCATTAAAGTGGAGATAAACCTTGTATAGTAAACCCTAGGTAAGTGTTCAGCTGCACTAGAAATGTTTGACCCTCTAGCATAACAAAAATCTACCACAAGGCATCCCAAACCAGTTTCAATAAGGGGTGTATATAACATTTTTAGTTTCAAAACTGAAAATGCTTAGATCTCTTGTAAGTTCTTAGAGTATGAAGATATTACAGAAAAAAGAATGTGGAATATGTCTTAACTTAGACCTAACCGACTGGTCACAACTGAAATAGACTCAAGGAAGTTCATTCAAGGTCACTTGTCCAAAGCTCTAATTGTTCACATTCGGGAGATAGTACACACAAACATTACAAAATCTACAGGTCTACTACCTCATTTAAGTGGCATCTGGGAGAACTAGATGGCTCCAAGAGTAGGCAAGTGCTCTGTGACACCAGATGCTAGTAGACAAGGAACACCAGTGCTTTCAATGGTAATTTTTTACCGAACGATTGCACTGATTTTTTTGAGGCTTAACTACATGCACGAGAGCATAGTGAAGCCAAGACAGGTTAGATCAAATGAGAAAAGTTTAAAACACAGTATGAAACACAATATGAAACACAACTCAAAAGCCAAACTAAATAAGGCATCTGTTTGAAACAGCAACTAGTAAGTTATTCCCAGATTAAAACTTCAGCTACTGGTCTTTGCAACACATCAAATGCAATAAAAAAACCACATGTATTCCAAGATGCATTTGGCATTACCATATGACATCTAATCCTACAGTACTGCTGGGTCAGCTCTCTCGTAACATAATTTCTTATGGAAAAAGAGCAGGCCAACAATATCTCACAGTGGTCCCTAGTGATTTTCTATTCTGTCTGTACTATACTTGTATCTTGAAGGTATGTGGGCTTCTTTTGAAAGTGACATCAATTCCTTTCACTAAATGCATACAATGTCTGCAGAGATTTTGTGCATAAAATGATTTCTTGTTGTTTCTTTTTCTTTTCTTCAGAGTAAACTCAAATGGACGTATTTAAAGTTCTACTTATTCTTCTCCACAGCTTTTTATGGGAAACTTGGAAGTTTGTTGGGGGCTTGTAATTGTATTTTTTAATTTACACATTGAATGACCTTCCTGGACAGACTGTACTTCTCTGTGGCTTTGAGAATACCCCAGAGGAAAAATCAGAGCTCTTCACACTGACAGTGTTTCAGCAGTTGTTTGACTCATTAGGAATCCAGCAATGTCAACCACTGATAGCATCAGCACTATCCCTTTCTCCCCTGCATTTCCCAGTCTAGCAAGCTAGAGAGATGTGTAGACAGTAAATAAATACAGAGCAAGTGCTGTGGTGATGAAAGAGAGAAAAGCTTCAAGCCTGCTGAAAAGCCCAGGATACATATCAAGGGTTAGGGATGGACCAGCCACTAGACAAGTGACAGATGCCCTCTATTAACCCCTGTCCCTTCTCAAAGAGGAAAAGAAAAGGAATAAGGGAAGAGACTTACAGAGTAGAAAAGAAAATTTAAAGCTGTTCTAAAGAAACAATAACAATAAAATTACAT
>VXBP01006046.1:33068-79094 GCA_013400115.1 Rhinopomastus cyanomelas | reverse complement strand
GCCCGTTCCTGGGGCGGTGGGGGGGCGCTCCCTTCAGGGCTACAGCCCGTGAAAAAAAGGGCAAACAAAGACCCTGCCCCAGTTTTTATAGGCTCCCCCAGCCCACCTTTCAGGGGCAGGTCACAGGACAGACACTTCCAGGAAAGGGTCCTGAGACCTGTGCAACCAGGGACAGGTTCCCCCAGAACACCACACAACTTTTCTTCCTCATGAAAGCACTTCTACAGGTTCTAGCAGTTCTCAAACTGCAACATAATTATACAGCCACACAGATGCACTAGCATGCATAACCGTATACAGCTTGGTCAGCTAGCTATTGGAGCTGCACATGCTCACATAGGTTCTTACCCACACTACAATAAAACTTAGCATGCCTAAGAAACTGTGGCTTCTGGAACCATAAAACAGTTATGTGTGATTCAATCCTTCACTTAAATTATAGGAATATGAGGATAATTACCCATTTCATAGCCCAAATGTTCCTCCTAATTGCAAACTAGCTGTGTCCTGAGGGATGCTGTTCTCTACCTTGCCTATTAAACAACACTTGACTGAGGTTTCACCGCCAAAGTGTGAATAAGGAATAGTAAATCACATTACTTGTGGATTGAAAAGGGCATCTGCAGATGAATGGGGATGAAACAAAGAGTAGCTTTAGAAAATCGTACAGTTCCTGAGGACACTTCCCTTCATGAATTAAGCATTACTGTACTACTTATTTCTTACAGAGAAGGACAGGAGTTATGTGTGGTGTTATGCACTTGAGACAAAACTGCACACAAAAAATTCAGGGATGAGTCAGGACTGACAACACTCAATACTTATTTCTTCTGTTTCCTGTCTGCTTCATATGTGTGCATTTATCTGTATTATATGTAGTGGCCAGAGTTTTAAACACTTCAAGCTAAGGTGCATACAAAGCAGGGAAAGTTCTCACCCCAAAACGACAGTCTGACAAGCTAAAAAAGGGCTATGCTAGCAGGGGTGTCTAACTTAATAATAGGTTGCTATGTGCTACCTCCATATATGAAGTATACATGTCTCAAATCCCATTCCCTAAACAAAGTAACGATTTCCTACTAGTGACTAGTGAAATGTGAAAGACTAGTGGCCTAGTCTTTACCAGGTACTCATTGTCAGATTTAAACCCAGTGGGTCTACTCACAAAGCTGTGACTTCAGACATTAATTATCAAGGTCACTACTTTTTCCACACCAAACACCTGCAGCATCATGGTGAGTTACAATTTCAAACAACTGCAGTAATAAAATAATCATCAAAGGGAGAAAGAACACGCAGTAGCAAAGTTGAAATAGAATATTTAGTTTAGCTATTCTTTACAGAATAGTCCTTTTGTATTTGGTTTCTACTGATTTCAGTGCATATCCAACATGAACATTGATGTTGTTTGATCAGAACTGTAACTTCCCAATATATTTTGATGGTTCAACCACAGGGAACTGTTTAAAATATAGACTTAATTGTCAAAAGTTCTTGATTCTATTAGATTTAGTATCTAACACAGAGGAATTGTATCTGCAATATACTGGTATGAAAAGTCTGCTTTGCCTCTTGGCAAATAAGCAGAGAATCATGTTTTCAAAGAGATCTTGTTACAGTTACTGTTCTTTATCTCCCCCCAGTCTGCTAACCTAGTTAACAATTGTATCAGTAGTGCTAGAGCTTGAAGTTACAGTATAGTTTGAGTCTAATAAATAAGGAAAATACAACATTACTGGAGCAGCCAATAGTGTTATTTCAGACACAGGTGTTTAAAAAGTAGCTGTGTTTACCCTAAAATCTTCATTTTAGTTTTTCCAGGACAGTCTTGATTTTACTGTAGCATCTTTTACAGAAATTTATTCTGTAAGATTTTTATTGGTGCTTTTACATTTATTGTAATAAGTAAACAAGCATGCACAGAAATTGACAAACCTGTTTATTTTTTACTTAGGGGAAGTTGCAAATAACAGTGCTGTCTCATTAATTACTGAATGTGCCACTGCAGAGTTCCTGTTAGAGCTTAGTTAATGATAAAGTTCTAACTAATGAATTGATACTTTCAGCTGTTGGACAATACACCAGTTTGCTGCTTTTGTTGATACTGTGTCAATCATTAAATATGTATTTCCAATAACAAGACACACAGTCACTGAAAACAAACCTACAAGCAGTAAGGGCAGCCTAATCTAAAATATCAGAAACAGCAGTTATTATCCACCATCTCAAATGAACACTTAATAACCTGGAACTAAATCCCTCCAGGCTCCATTTATGATATGTACACATTTCTGTTGCAGTGATGACAAATATTCCATTTTGCCAGAACTAATGACCCTCTATAATGTGTACTAGGGGGCTGACAATTGTGTGGAATGAGTCTGTCAAAGAACTAACAGAGTGCAGCCATGTTTGAAAAGTTCTATGCCTAGAACACAAGCAAAATTCAATACTTCCAACCCATAATAAACCCCTCTGGAGCCATAACAAAATTCTGTAGCATGTGTTTGGTCAAGACAGATTCTGCACACGCTTTGTTTATTTTGGTTTGGCTACCTTTGGCCATTACACATAATTAGGAGCATTACATTAAGGTTTTTAATACGCAACACTTCTGTGTTCTGACAAAAATACTTATCTTTGTTAGTGGATGCGCTTTTTTTTCTTTTTAAATTCCAAGGCATCTCTGAAGATCTCAAACTAGACACCAGCGTATCTTACAGCTTTATTGCAGGGTTTTTGAGAGCTCTGTTATTATTAAATGATTTTATTATTCTACCATTCTCATGCATCACTACAAATACTAAGGATGCTGAAAATACATATACCTTCCCTGACTTTAGCTGCTGTATTTAACTTGGACACTGTCATTACCTATCTTGGAATCATCAAGAAAAACAACCAATACTGATGATAAGGATCTCTCCCAGCAAGTTAGGTTTGGAAAGTATTACGCCAAATAGCCAAAACACCAATATATATCTTGATCCATTGTTTTAAATAAAATCCAGGAAATTTGAGCAGATACACTGCCTACTTCCATTAGCATCATCTTGTCTTTCAGGTACCCTCTCATCAGGAGTATCTAGCACTCAGCTGTATAGTCTCCCAGCCAATGCCAGTTCTCCTTGCCACCAGTCCTCGATGCATCTTCAGGAAGTATGATGTTAGTGCTTTTCAGTAAGCACCAAGAATTCACAGCTAGGCTGTGAGATTTTTAAGCAGAGGAGCTTTATCTATATTGTTGAGAGACAAGACCAAATTTAAAACAGGAAATATATGACCTTCTAGTATGAATTCTAATTAATGTGATAGGCTTCTTGAGCTTTGCTCTGAACTGATATCCCTGACTTGCAAAGTCCATCTCCTAAGCTTCAGAGCAATTTCTGACTTGCACACACCTTTTTTCTAACAAGAAAACAGCATTTGGAAAAATTGTTTCAGTAAATTAATTATTAATAATTTTTTAAAAAGCAAAAGCAATCTATCATGACTTCTGATCTTCCAAATTACTGCAGTTTAACACACCAATAAAAAGTAAACCAAGTTTATATATGCATGGGTTCACATGCATGTGAACCGTAGCTGCACGGAATGTAGCTTTTCCTAAGAGCACCATTTCATCAGTTAAACTGAAAAAATGAAAGTGTACCACATGGAGTACTGGAATTACAGTTAAAAAGAAGTTTTTCTGTTCCAAAGAAAAGTACAGGCAGACACACTTTTCTAAATGCTTCAGCAATTCCAATCTTAAGTTAAAGAAAACGGCAGTTTGTAATGCCCCATCTCCAGTGTACACGAAATACAGACACAGTGCTCTGTCTTCTGGTTTAATATCTAGTGTTCTGCACAATTTCACCTGGCTGTTTGCCAGCCATGGGAGGAATACATCAGAGAGGAAAACCATGCCAGGGGATGTAAAATACTGATACAGCACATCCTTCCAGCTGCCTCAGGCACTGGGAAGCTTTAAACAAAAAAATAAGGCTGCTTCCAAAATACAATATTTGTACTCTTTTTGTTTTGGTTTCCTATTGTTTTGAGGGGTTTTTTGGAGGGTCTGGGGATCTGTGAGACTAGCAAGGTCAAAGAAGGAATTTGAAGTTCCCATGACAGCTTTGAGAAGTCACACTTCTGGTCCCTTAGTCTGGAACTAAGTTTTACCTTTTCCTGAAGGATGCATTTTACACCTCTGTATCTCTGTCACTGAAGTGCAACGCCATCATCTTCTCCAAGTACCAAACCACAGACAGATCTGTGTAAGAAAGCTATGCAAGAGGGATGGCCACCTGGGCAGCCACCTCCAGAATTCCAGTCCTGCTAGTAGGGTAGCCAGAGCTACCTCCCCATCTTCTCTCATCTCACTTTTCACAGCCTTCTTCAGTCTCTTAAAGCTGTTTTCAGTACTTGGAGTAGCACAACCCACTAGATCTATGAATCATCCTGAAACTGCATATGGCAGAATCTGCTTAAGAACTCCTCACTGTGCTCATGACAGTCCTGCATCAGCCAGCTACAGTACAAGTGCAGTCACAGGACAAACCCTGGTCTGTGCACATGAGGCAAAGTTTCTCTTTGGTGTTCCCGTGCAGCTAGCTGTATGACAAGAGGTGTAATGTGTAAGCAAGAGAGAAATGGAAGATGGAAATTAAAGGCAACAATGCCAGAGCACAGTACTAAGAAGACTAATGGGTGATTTGGAGCCAATCAGAAGGAAAAAAAACCTTTAAAGATATTTTTGTATATTTAACTTGGCAAATGAAAGGTTGCTCAAATGAAAACATTGAATGTGTTCTTTGAAGTCTGCTTTCTCAGGTGACCTTTTCCCACACACAAAAATTTCCCAGAATTTATAGAAAAGTCCACATTAAAGTTATGTTAATTTTAACCCAAGCAGCACAGAAAAGCACTTTGTACTACAAGTCCCTGTCATTCCAACTTCATTAAATTCTGAATGTTTTCCAAAAAATTGAAAGACCTATCATTAAAAATGCTGATTTTTTAAATATATTGAAGTTTCAAGCTTTGGGGTTTGTTGTGGGTTGAGAATGAGCTGACCACAAGCTAAATGAGATATGCTTTCTATTAGCTCCTCTCCCTCCCCAAAAGTGGAAGAGAAAGGGAATAGGGGAGAGAGACTTGTGGATTAGAAAACTACAATAGCTTTAATGAAAATAATGATTATATGAATATTAGTGTTTCAAAAGCTGGACATGAACTGGCAACGTGCAATTTCAGCCCGGAAGGTCATCAATGCTTTGATTAAGCATTCTGGGCTTCATCAAAAGAAGCATGGACAGCAGACTGAGAGAGATGTTTCTGTCCCCTACTCTGCCCGGTGATGCCTCACCTGGACTGCCTTTCAATACTAGAGTCCCCAACACACAAGAAGGATATAGATCCCTTGGAGTTTGTCAAGAGGGGTATCATGAAAATAATCAGAGGCTGGAGCATCTCTCTTATGAAAACAGGCTGAGAGAGTTAGGGTTGTTCAGCCTGAAGAGGACAAGGCTCTGGGGTAACTTTACAGTAACCTTTCAAAGGAACCTGTAAGAATGCTGTGGAAGATAGTTCACAAGGGCATGTAATGATAGAATGAGAGGTAATGGTTTTAAGATCAAAAAATGTGGATTTAGGCTGGACATTAGGAAAAATTTCTTTATTATGAGGGTGGTCGATCACTGGAACAGGTCACCTAGATATGTGGTGGAGGCTCAATCCCTGGAGACATTCAAAGCCAGGCTTGATGGGCTCTGAGCAATCTGTTCTAGTTAGATATGTCTCTGGTTGTTCTAGGGGGATTGGACTAGATGACCTTTAGATGTCCCTTCCAACCCAATAAATTCTGTGATTTTATGATTCTATGAAGCATACACAAGACCAGTACTGAATGCCACCTCCCTGCTGGCAGCTACATCATTGTCACCATCAAAGAAGATACTGAGGAATTACCGGATGGAACTGAGTGGCAGACAGGAACCAAATGCAGGAGCTGGATCCTGGAATGCACAGATTGGGGTTGGAAGTCAAAACAGACAGAGGGCCCCTCAGACTTTGACCATCACAGAAAAAAGCTAGAAGAAAGAAGGCAAGAGAAAAAGGGTTGACCCTTGTGGCCCCTCAGCTTTATACCAACTATGATATGTATGGGATGGAACACCTTTTTGGTCAGTGTAGGGTCACCTGTCCTGTCCACTCCTCCTGTCCATCTCCTACAGGTGGAAGCTCTCACTTACTGCACAAAAGGTTTAGCAGCAACCTTTGTCTCCACAGGAGAAAAAGTAAAAGCTCTTCTGCACATCTATCCTTGTTAGTAACTGTAAACATCTGGTGTTACCACTGGTAGAAGTGAACACTGTCAGTGTAACTACGCCTTTACTTCAGAAAGAGCAGTTACTTAGAAGAGACCGAGCTGCAAAGTAAAAATCAGAATTTCTTATGTTCTAACTCAAACCTGGACAGGGCTTTTTCCTACAACTTCTCAGGTTTCAAGCATCTTCTGCAACTTAAGTCTCTAAAAGGCCTTAAAACATGACTATCAATGTGTCTTCAGTCTGCACTTTACTCAGGCTTTTACTCAAAGACCTTGAAACATCATAATAACTGAGATACAATCCTAAGGGCTGTCACTGATGACTGTAAGTTTAAATAGCCAAGTTACTACACTGTAGGCAAACACAACAAAACACTATTTCTTTTTAAATGTCTCTTCCAACCCAAACACTTCTATTCCCTACGGCCCCAGAAGCAACTTAGTCTATAGGACTACTTTCATTGAAGTGAAACTTGTGTCAGTTCCATCTCTTGAGCTCACCAAGTCACAAAAAACTACTGCAATAGTGTAACAATTCAATTGCTACCAGAAAGACCATATCCTTTCTTGCTCTGCCTCCATCACTCTGTCACTCTCACATTGTAGCTGCAGGTGTAATTCAGTCCCCTGTCACTGCAGAATCTTAGAACCACAAAATGGTTCTAAGGTTGGAAGGGACCTCAGAGATCATGTGGTTCCAAACCTCTATCATGGGCAGCTAGAGTTTTCCTGGGCAAAACCTTAAGAAGACCTGGCTAGCCCATGTTAAGCCTTGTGAGCCAGCAATAATGAAACATGATGTAAGTTGAACTGGAGCTGTGGTATGGAAAAGATATGTGCCATTTCTTTACTTCCAGATTGTGTAATACCACACCGTGCCAGAGACCATAAAATGCTGCAGCCATACCAAGCAATTTTGTTATGCATGTAATAAGCTAATGTGTAAAAAAAATCATTTTGATTCAATGCTCTTCAATATCTATGGCTACATGCAGAAAGTTCACCTGTCTCTTTGCTGCCTATAGCCTTAAGAGTTGTGCAGCATTTTTACAGACACCCGGGGATCTTCTTCCCCTGGGACATGAAATCAATTCAGATCATAGCTTCTTGCTTCAAGTTTTATAGCAGTAAGTGTGACCACACAGCCATGATACAATGTCCCCGTTTTTTTCATTCAACAATTACTGTGATCTGAGAATGAGCAGCCATTTTTTCTCTATTTCTCGCTGTAGTCCTTCGGAGGCTTTAAGGGTTGAGTGGGAACTTCCTTTCAGGACACTCAAAACTTTGAGACTAGTTTCAATTGTAACTAGCAGAAAAAGAACTGCAGCAAATTCATAATGAATCTCAATCGAGTAAGAGTTCCTCCTTCATTGGATTAGCAGTACTGGTGAGGAGTTCTGACTTTCTTTCTTGTTTGGCAGCTTCTCAGAGCCCAGAGTTAATGACTTCAAGTCACATAAGGCATAAATACATTAAGTCAGCTAGCAAGCAAAAGTGCCACAGAAATGAGTAAAATAATAATTCACTGTCTCTAGAGTTACCCAGAGTACAAGTCTCCAGAGGGTCAAGGAGGAATAATTGTCCTCAGTAGCTTTATATTCCCTCTAGATAACATTCAAAATACAGTTTGAGATCAAATTTGCAAGAATTGCAATTTCAATAAAATTTACACCAAGTAAAAGAAGGAATTACACAGGCAGACCTAAAAGCAAAAGTGGGAAGGAGGTTACTGACAACTTTTAACATTTCTTTGTCTCCAAATAGAGGAAGCACCATTAAAAGATGCAGTTCAGCAATTCTCACGGGGGAAAATTGTTTAACAAAATACATATCAGTTCCTAAAACTCCAGGGGGTTCTTACTTTGTTAGTCATAGGCTAATAAGCTCAGGTAACCAAATTCATGTTTTAATGACAGCTGACACCTAATATACAGACATTACTCTACCCAATTCCCGAAGAAAGGTTTTCTTACCGAAAATGCAGTACTGCTTTCTTTAAGAAGTCTTAGGAAAATCCTAAAGTTTCATGTCAAATTGTTTTTGTGAGAACCAGCTATTTCAAAAAAATCTGACCAAAAAACCCTAGCCCTTTTTCTACAGCACATTCATTTAGTTTACATCTTCTAGACAACCAAATGCAAGACACGCTTTATGTTAAAAATTAACTTTGTGCAGGCATATTGTATAACTTTAAAAGTAACTACATTTGAACAGAGTAAAATGCTGATGAATAATTAACAAAATATTATTTGTATATTATTGAATATATATTAAACATAATGCAAAAAATCAACATTAAATACAGCATATGCATATGTGTAGTATTTTAGCAGTTATTCACGCAGATTTTCTTGACCTGTGATTTCACATATTTATTCATAGCCAAGACAAAAGCTAAACTGAAATGTTTTTGATGAGTTGAAAGCAAAATGGGAGACAGGAGAAGAGTCCAAATTGCTGGATAGATCTAATTGTTTAGTTTTTTAAAAAATTAAAACTAAACTGTAGATTGCAAACGGCTGTTGCTCTGAGGATTGAGGACTGATTCACTGATGCAATGCGAAGAAGTAGTTCCAGCTGTTGATGTTTTCCAGGGTTCCCACAGGGATATTTTGTAGATTTAGTACTGCAGTATCAAACTGTTGGTTCCAGTTTTCTGACTCCCAGGGTCCCAGGCCCCCAGCCCATCCATTCACACAGATACAATTTGGTGAACTCACTTAAGCTCAAAGTGAAGGTTTTGACTGAAATACAAGTCCTCAACCTGGGGCAACTGAAGTACTAACCAAATTTCTGTTCTGTTGCCATGGCTAGGAATTGTAGTAAGGAGAAATGGGAAGAAGGTGTTTGTAACATCAGAAAGTTCTACAGCTAAATCCACCACAGCCGATATTTTCAAGGCTCAGCTGAAGCTGTCATGGAGAGCCAGATGATGCAAACCATTTTGGTTGTACTGTATAGCCCAATTAACCAGTTTTCAGGTTTATTAAAACAAGCAGATCATACAAGAGGCCAAATCTCAGCCTTTGCAGGATGGCAACAATGATGAACTAATGAGTAATGGAGGACATGAAACATTGAGCCCTTCATCAAGAAGTTCACAGGTCACACAAGAAATTCACTACTCTTCCCCATAAGTAAGATCATGTTGCTTTGCTGTATGAGAAAAGGCTTTGAGCAAGCTAGTAACATGATAAATATCTGGACTTTTTAAGCCTTTATGAGACTGAGAGATGCTTGTTTGTACATGGAAGTTATTTGCTTTATACTACCATTTAACCTGCTGCCCAGGACTCAAAAAAGCATGCATCTCCAGAACTAATTCCATCATCTGCAAGATAATCTGTTGCTTCAGCACACTGACATGGACATGACACCCTCATATAAGAACCAGCCTTGAACACCAAATCACACTAGAAGGCTGACACCCTTGGGTGGTCAAAACCACATAAAACTGTATGAAGAGGAACTCTCAGTTTTGGGGGTGTAGTTTGTCATCTTCAGCCTTTTTTTGCAGCTGACCGCAGAAGTTTGTCAACTTTTGCAACACAAAGATGCAGAAGCCAAAAGGTGGTGTTACATTCTCCTTTCTCTATCCCTTTCTTGCCTTTCTCTGTGGTTTTCTCATGTCCTTCCTTTTTCCTGTTTCTGCTTTGCATATAGTCATGTATTTCTAATTTTTGTATGAATCGCATCAAATTGTTAAGATAATAGCCCCATTATGATTGCGTTTCATTTGTTCACTGAGAGCTGTTAATAATTGCTCGCTGAAACATATCAGTTATTTAATGACAGTTAGCAATTCTTTGAAAATCATCGACTAATCAGTGCCAAAATCTCTCCATTTGCTTACTACAATTGTCAGGTAATAAAATTGCCATCAAAATAATTTCCTCTGAGTTACTTTGAGGCTCGACCTGTCCTGTTCTCTTCTGAGCAGAAAGCGGGGGCGGGGCAATACAGAAAGTCGGTGTCTGAAGCAAAACTCTCTGACTGGGTGAGTGAGAGCAATGCAGAGGAGATCCTGACTGAGATCAAACCAAGAGGACACTTAATTTGGCCACGTCTGTGTCCTTCAGCTGCCGTGGAACTCATCATGTGAGTTGGGATGTTGAAATTATCTCTTTCTTAGCCATTGTCATGGCTATTCAACTGCTCCACAGATTGTTAAAATGATCATCTTCCCCAAGTTCACTGAGTGGGTCAGAACAGTACACACGGCTGTTTTCTCTCCAGATTAATTAGAATCAAGTAAACCAGAACAAAGGGAAGAGCTTTTGAAATCCAACCTCTCTTACCTTGTACTGCTAATCTAGGGATGGAGGAAATCACGTGGTTCAATTTACAACTAGGATTCCTCCATCAGGATGCCTTTCCTCCACATCTTGCATGCTTGACAGAAACATTTTCCAGAAACCTAAAAATACACATTGCACAGTCCAGCTGTAGTTCTGTTTGGCTTGGTATGACAGACTGAGCAACGCAAATATAGACAAGATTTTTATCCATAGCTGTACTGTCATCTGTGTCACAAGTGATGGCTATAGAATAAACGTCACAAGGTAAAATCTCAGTGTAGCGGGTTGGGGATTCTCCACCAGTTTTAGCAAGTAAGGTCTCGATGACATCTCGGACAAATTTGCCAGACAATGAATGGCTTAGGATACTGGATAAAAGTTTATTAACCTACTAGCTGTACACAGACAAAGAAATGGAAACTCAACAGGAAAATAAAACAAATAAAAACCAGCAAGTTGGTGCACTCAAACCTAGAAACTGAGTCACACATGCCATTACACTATCTGAGGAAAATACCATGGGAAGTTACTATCGTTTGGGCCTTGGGTCACGACAGAGATCTGGGCAACAACAACAGCATACAAACCGGAGACGAGCCACCACTCTCTCTCCCTTAACGCCCCGACTGCACCCCGGTGTGGGCGGCATGCGATCGACAACCTGCCCCTGTCTCTGTCCTTCCGACCTAAGAGATCTGGGCAACAACAGCAGCATGCCTTAACACCCCACTTGCACCCCGGTGCGGGCGGCATGCATTCCAACAACAAGCCCCTGTCTCTGTCCTCCCGATCCAAGATTTAAGGAGTCTCAAATCCTTCGGCTTTCCAACTATGCACGAAGGGACCTCCCCCAAAACTTAAAAGCACCCCCAGTCTTCCTCAGCGGCAGGAAATGACACACAGCTTCTCTTCCCGTTGACCAGTCTCTCCAAAATGGCAGCGGTCCATCGCTCAGTCCCAGTCACGTGGGGGATCCAAAATGGAGGCACGTTCATCGCTGGATCAACAGGGCAACGCCCACACTCCACAGTAGGCCGAGAGGATTCTCAAGGCCCTCTCCTCTCTTCTCTCCTCCTGTCTCAGCTCCAGGGGGGAAGAGGGGGCACCCCAGCATACCACAACGTTACCAAAATGCTGAAGCTGCGCTGTGGGAGG
Organism: Rhinopomastus cyanomelas; assembly: GCA_013400115.1. NCBI lineage: Eukaryota > Metazoa > Chordata > Aves > Bucerotiformes > Rhinopomastidae > Rhinopomastus > Rhinopomastus cyanomelas. Next base: position 67,325 of record VXBP01006046.1, on the reverse strand, counting down.
TGGCTGCACTCGATCTTGCTTTTCCCAGATCGCCCGGATCATGGTGTCAGGTTCAGGCCCGAGGCAAAAGGGCTGCGCGGAGCTGGGGGCACAGCGGCACAAATCAGCGTCTTCCCACGACCACTGAAAAAACCGCGGCAGACGCGAAGGCTGCCCATTACTGGACGGGGAGCAGTGCAAACCGGCGCGTCCTCCATTCCAAAAGCAGCGGAGCCACTGGAGAACCTGCGGCAAACTTCACAGCTAGCGCCGGGGCGGGGAGAGCTTACAGGTGCGTCTCCAGACCACGGCACATCGGCGCTACTGGAGACCGAGGCGAATCACAGCTGGCAGTCCGGCCGAGGACATGGGGCTACGTGAACACGGGGCATCTGCTCTTCCCGTAGTAGGGGCGGAATCGCTGAAATTTGTCTGAGATGTCATCGAGACCTTACTTGCTAAAACTAAAACTAAAGCTAAAATTAGTGGAGAATCCCCAACCCGCTACACTCAGTCTTCTTTAGAATTGCTTAAAATCAGCACTGCCAGGATTTCACCCTGACTTCATTCATCCACCAAAGAATGGCTCTGTTGGAGTCAGCTCACCTTGGCTTTAGGAGTAAGCACATTTATCTACTCAGAACATTTATTATTATTGTGAATTTAGGTAAATCAAGACTCATAGGTTCTTCCAGTGTTCTCCTGTAATCTAGCCTTTCTTCCAACTCTACCCTGTCCCTTTTTTTCTCACTGACAGTAGCTCTTTTGGGGTCCAGACAAATCACTCCTTTGTTGACTCAAAAGCCAGAGCACCTCAGGCAGGAGACCTGCCTCCACTCCCAGCACTCCAGACTTCCTGGGAATGGATTGTAGTGGTCTTGGGAGATGAGTGGAAAATACTACATCAAATGACCACAGCGCTTTTCATGACGTTTTATAATCTAATAATTCCAGAGTTTTCTTTCTTCTCCTCTCTTGTTACTTCAGCCATTTACAGCATTGAACATAGAAACATGTATGATCTTGGTACTGTGTCTAAAAAACAGCAAATACAGATCAAATTTTCAGTATTTGCATAGACTTTTCTGCTTTTGCAAAAGTTCAGGACCAAACAATGTAACATTCATGGAAATTTTTGGACTGCCACTGGTTGCAAACACACACAAATGAAAAAGACCTTGGTTAAAATGACTACTTGGTAGTCATTTATTACCCAAGTGTTGGTTGAGCTCTACCTAGTTGAAAGGCTTTAAAATGCATACATTTCATGTTCTGTTCATAATTACATTAAAATTTAAATCAGCCTGTAACTTAAAAGAATTAGTTTCCCTAATGGGTAAAACACTGCAACATTGCAAATATTTATAGCCCTGAAGTGTAAAATAGCAGCCATCAGAGCAGAACCACTAGATTATCCAACTTCTTAAAACATGAGTCATGATACTAAGCTCTATATCCACTTCTGGTGTAAATCTTGTATCAGGCCCTGGCTTGCACTCTGCAGAAGCAAATGCAATCTTTAAGACTGTGGTTTAGATTCTGAATGCACATTATTAACTTTCCCTACAAAAGCAGTTGCCTTAGGATAAAACAGCCCAGTTTTCCCATGAAAAATTTGCAATTACTTCAGACTGTACAACAATTTTAATAAAAACCTCTTGTACTGGGTTGAGCAGGGATGGAGTTGATTGTCTCCATCCCCCCATGACACCTCTCATGCTGTTGTGTCTGTGGTAGTGGTTGGAGGTGTGTTGATAACTGACCAGTATTTTGGCTACTGCTGAGCAGTGCTCACAGAGCATCAAGGCTATGAGTTTTGATTTCTTTTGCTTTCCTAACATTCTCTCCAACAGTAGGCTGAGGGATGGACTGGGCTAGGTAACCCAAACTGACCAAAGGAATATTCAATGGCAAATGTCTAGCCCAAAAGCAAGGGGAAAGAATGAAAAGGTGGCAGGTATTCATAGTGGCATTTTGTCCTGTGGAGAAACTGCTACATATATCAGGCTCTGTTTTATAGCAAAGTGGCTAAACACCCTCTGCTGATGGGAAGTAGTGAAGGATCTTTATTATTTGCCTTTGCATTCATTAGTGACTTTTGCTTTTCTGCTTAATTAAACTGATCTTGTCTTTACCCTCTAGCCTCTTGTTATATTTGTCTCCCCTGTCCATACAAGAAGGGGGAGTCACAGAGCAGCTTTGGTGAGCATCTGGCCCTCAGCCAGCGTCAAACAGCAACAGATCTTCAGCTGCTATTTCTATTCAGAAGGTGCTTGGGTAGTGCCAAAAGTGACTTCCTCTTTCTCTGTCTCCCATGAGCAGATACATGTGGGGGTTCTTTCCCACCTTCAGACCTTCTAGCTCTATTAAGTGAAAGGGTACTGATTTACACTTAGAATTGAATAAGAAAAAAATTTGACCCAGCTTTGAACCTTGAAGTTGATCCTTGAAATCTTCCCTCTCTTTCCTTACCTCCCAAAAAGCATCTTGTTAGGAGTGCCACTATCTCAAGAGCATTACTACTGAAATTCTCACACATCTGCTTCACTTCCTCATCGCTACAATTGCAGATTCCTCCTCTGTGGCTTTATGAGCTCTCACACTAAAAGAAGCAACCATGTTGCCTAGCTCTTTTCTGTCTGAACATCCCAAGCTTCATGTCAGAATCACTCTACTCCTCTTCTGAGTCCTTCTGTTAATTAGTACTCACTCCTGCCCAGCTCATGACAGCTATTTTGACAGCTCTTTTCATGGTATGCTTAAAAGAGCTACACAAACACATAGAGTGGGAGGTTTTGTACACAGCTTTAGGAAAACAAAACAAATTGCGATGAATTATACCTGATAGGATAAGGCACTAAAAGAAACAAAAGACTGATAGCACAGAAACAAAATGAAGAAATATATACTGAGTGTGGGATAATATATATGTAGTATTTCATCTATTTAGTCCACAGAATAATTCCAATCAACAACAATTCTCATCTGCTCAGTCATACCCATAGTTCAAAATTCCTAACTCAAATTCTTTGGCTAAGCAGTATTTTATAAACTCTTCACAAAAATGACATATGGAATGAAGTACTAAAATACATTCTATTTTCTTTTATTTGTAGTAACGGCTAAAAAATCTTTTTCAAAAGTCTTGTTTATTAAATGATTTAGATAGCATGTGACAGGATCACTCTCTAGTCTGACACACCTTTCGCTCTCACAGGTGTCTGATACATACTTCTATTCTTCAAAACAATTTCCTATTTCTCCCCGTAACTTACATCATTCTATCACTGCACTTTTTTCATTATTTGGTTTTATCTCTTCCTCCAGATTCCACAGAGTATGCTCCAGGCTTCTCTGTGGTGTATAAAAGACCTTCTCTCCTAGGGCTTTCTCTTGAAACTTCAATCATTCTCTGCCTCCTCTTGAGGCATGCTCTCACATATAATTTCTCTCCCTTAACAAGCATATTTTTTTTTCTCCTGGATATATATTTACAACAAAAGTTCAGGGGCATCAAAAACAACATTTCTTTAGTGTAGCAGTTGTAGACCCATATCTGAGTATAATGACTTGTTTCCTACCCACTGTAGTATCTGTACTTGCATGTATATTGCATGCTAAGAAGAAGAAAATGTGAGGAGAAAAAAACACAAAAAATAAATCAGTGTAATCAACAGGTCTGGTTATGCCATATGCATTTGTCCTGTTTCTGGCTGCAATAGGGTTAATTTTCATCCTAGCAACTGGTACAGTGCTGCATTTTGGATTTAGTATGAGAATAATGGGGTTAACACAGTAACGTTTTATTTATCAATAAGTAGTTCTTATCCTAAGTCAAGGACCTAAATCAGTTTCCTGTGCTGTGCTGACAAGGAGGTGCACAAGAAGTTGGTGGGATGCTTAAACATGACAGCTGACCACAAGTGGGAATATATATTCATCAGTTACCAATGATGAGAAGACAGAGTGCACCCTCAGCAGGTTTGCTGATGACACAAAGCTAGGAGGAGTGGCTGACACGTTGGAGGGCTGTGGTGCCATTCAGCATAACCTGGATAACCTGGAGGTTGGATGGAGAGAACTTAATGAGGTTCAACAAGGGAAAGTGTAGAGTGCTGCATCCGAGTAAGAACAACCCCATGCATCAGTACAGGCTAGGAGAGCAGTACAGCAGTACAGCTGGAGAGCAGCTCTGGGAAAACAACTAGAAGTTCCCAGTTCAAGAGGGACAGGACACTACTGAATAGCATCCGGAGCAGAGCTGCTAAGGCTGGAGAATTGTCCTGATGAAGAGAGGCTGAGAATTCTGGGTCTGTTTAACCTAGGACATATTCCTGTATGATCTGCTCTAGGAGAACCTGCTGTAGCAGGAGGGTTGGACTACCTGATCTCCAGAGATCCCTTCCAACCCTTACCACTCTGTGTGTTTATCAACCAGAGTCAGAGACTCTACAACCTCTCCGGGCAGCTCATTCCAGTGCTTTGTCACCTTCACGGTAAAAAAGTCTTTCCTACGTTGCATGAAACCTCCTACGCTCCAGCTTGCATCTGTTGCCCCTTGTCCTATCATCGGACACCACTGAGAAAAGCCTGGCACCATCCTCCTGATGCTAATCCTTTATGTATTTATGAAGGCATTAATGAGGTCACCCCTCAGCCTCCTTTTCTTGAAGCTTAAGAGACTGAGCTCCCTCATCAGAGAGATATTCCACTCCATCATCTTTACAGCTCTGTGTTGGACTCTCTGGAGTAGTTCTGTGTCCTTCTTGAACTGAAGGGTCCAGAACTGAACACAATATTCCAGATGTGGTCTCACCAGTGCAGAGTAGACGCGCAGAATAACCTCTCTCGATCTGCTAACCACCCCCGTTCTGATCCACCCCAGGATGCTATTGGCCCTCTTGGCCACAGGGGCACACTGCTGGCTCATGGTCATCCTGCTGTCCACCAGGACCCCCACATCCCTTTCTCCTGCGCTGCTCTCTAATAGGTCACTCCTCAACCTCTACTGGTACCTGGGGGTATTCTTGCCCAGATGCAAGACTCTACACTTACCCTTGTTGTACTGCATTACATTTCTCTCTGTCCAGCTCTCCAGCCTGTCCAGGTCCCCAATGAATGGCAACACAGCCTGCTGGTGTGTCAGCCCCTCCTCGAGCTTTATGTCATCAGCAAACTTGCTGACAGTGCACTCTAATCCCTCATCCAACAGAACCACTCACATCACCAGCCCTTGAAGGACTCCACTAAATACAGGCCTTCATCTAGACTCTGTCTTCTTTCATTGAACCAGTTCACAATCCACCTCACTATCCAATCATCCAGATCACAATTCTTCATTCCAGTTGCATGTGCTGTCTCATCATGTCTCTGTAATTGCCACTGGATCATAGCCCCTCGACCACAGACAGATTTCTGACTCCTCCTTCTTGTTCCTCATGCTGCACGCATTGGTGTAGAGGCATTTCAGATGGACAGTAGAGTACTTAGGTTTTACCCTAGAACGATGGAAGACCACCTGATTCACATGGTGGCAAATGGCTGTCGGGCTATTTTCAACACTCTAATTGGTCAAGTTGTTTCCCCAGTTGGATGTAACAACTTGAAATTTCCCCCTTTTGATCCCCGCGATAGGATGTAATTGGACATCCTGTTGAGCATATAAAAATTGGGAGGCGTTGGCTGGGTGGGGCAGAGAGCTGTTTGGGCACTGGTTGGTCATTGGTGAGTGCATTTACTGCATTTTGCATCTCTCATCTTTCTTGGGCTTTGTTTCTCTCCTTTTTTTGTTATCTCCCCCTTAGTTACTGTCATTATGACTGTCATTATTACTATTATAAGTATTATTGTATTGTCCCACTAGGGCTGCGATTAAACCACAACAGCATTTTAAGTGAGAACTAGTAAGGGTTCTCTGTTGTTGACAAAAGTCTTGGAAGAGTTATTTGTGACCATCTTTGTGAGTCCAGATCCTGGGCTCATACTAGTCTTCCTTTTAGTTCCAGTTGAAAATTTTAGGCAACTGGCAGCAGTGAAAAATTAATTTGGGCCTGGGCCCACTCTGTCTTTCAGACTGGCAGTCAAGACTTAGCTAAGAGGTCAACTTACTCTTATCAATATTCACATAAGAAAACTCAATTTTAGTAGATTTCTGAAAAGTTTAATGAGGTAAGGAAATGCAGTCTGCTGATTCTTTTTCTGCTGGACTGCATGAAGTATAAGTTAGGTCAAGTTAATCTCCATGGTGTTGTTTATATATCAGGACTCACTCCAACAGGAAAATAAAATAGAATATTTTAAATTTTATTCACAACCTGGAAGAGATTACAATTTCAACATGATCTTCAATTGTAGATAGCTTATTCTTATCACCTCAAACAATTTTCTCCAAAGGTTTTCTGAACAAATTTTGGAGTAGTACAGAAACAGGAGTGCCAGCCAGGTAAAAGCTGCAGAGGTAGATTTAGGAATCCTTTTGGTCAGCCTATAGAAGAACTCTGGACAGGTGACATGGCAACTGTACATGAAAATTAAATTAATAGACATATTTTTGATAAGCAATTAACATACCTGGGTGAAACCAGAATAAATAATATGCAGTCATCTCTATAATCACTCTCCTAAAAAACCCCAAAACCAAACCCAGGAATAAAACAAACCACAAAACAACAAACAACTGTAAGGCCTGTGGGCTTCTTCAGTACTTTAGGATATCACTGATCATTCCATTAAACATGAATAGGCACACAAAATGAATGAGGAAATGTATAATTTTCACTCTATGTATTGCTCCCCTGTGATATAAATATCTGTAAAAAGGTCCCATGAGGTACAGAAAAAGATGACTTTAACCTTTGCATACATAATTTCAGATCAGTTTAGCATCATTTTTCTTTGAATGAAACCATCTGTCACCTCATAGCTCAGGGGAGACACAGGCATATGGAGCCTTTCATGCTTTAACAGCCAGTTTGAATTCAGCCCAGGTCAGGAATAACCAAAGCTGCTACATCCAAAGGCTGCTGGGTACTCTTTGTGAAATTATTGACCATTTAAGATCAAATCCTATAGCAAAGCTATGCACCACAACATGACCACTGCAGATGCCTCAAACTTGGCCTTCTGTCAACAGTGTCAGCAAATCAGCCAAGGATTAAACAAGTCATATACAGAGACGAGCTTCTGCTTTGTAGAAGTCACTCTCCCAAGGCCAGGCATAAGAGACATTGACATGAACACGCAAGGCAATCATTGCAAGGCATCACCCTAAGGAGGACCTGGAACACTCCTCAGCCACCTAACTCTAGTTATTTTGCATTAGGATTACAACAGATCTTCCCAGCTCTTCCTCCATATAGATTTCATCCATTTGACAGACCAATGTTGAATGCCTGGGCTAGTGCTCCACATAGGACAGTAGTTCTTTGACTAAGACACACTATGCTGTCTAAAGAAAGGATACATTTCTGGGACGGTTCTTTTTTTAAAAGAAAAGGAGAATGAAGAATTAAATCACTAATTCCATCAAGGAAAGATGAAAACATGTAATTGTCTCATGATAGTTGAAGAAAAATACTATGTAATAACAAACTGTTACATTTATTTGAAATAGTATTCAAGAGTATAAAATAATAATATTATTACTTAATAATATTAATACTTGCATTACCATAGAGAACACTGGAGTCCTGAGAAAAATACATTTTACAGCTTCTTAAGAAAAAAATTACCCAGGGACCTGCTTCCTAATTCTCGACAGGAGTGCTTTTTATCAGTATGAACTGCAAGTTTTCCCTTCACAGTACTGAAAACATGATAAATCTCATTAGTTCTCAGTTAGACTTCAAACAATAACCGGTTTTCAGAGAATCATAAAACAGCTTAGCTTGAGGGGCCACAGAAAGCATCTAGTTCCAATACCCCTGCCATAGGCAAGGACACTTCTCACTAGAGCAGGTTGCCCAGAACCCCATCCAACCTGGCTTTGTACACTTCTAGGAAGGGGGCATCCACAGCCTTCAGGAGCAAGCTGTTTCAGCGCCTCACCACCCTCATACTGAGGAATTTCTTTCTTACATCTAAACTAAATCTACCCTCATCTCTCTTGAAACTATTTAGCCTTGTTCTATCACCAGAGTTCCTTGTAAAATGTCCCTCTCCACTTTCCTGTAGGCCTCCTTCAGGTAGTGGAAGGCTGCTATAAAGTCCCCATGGAGCCTTCTCTTTTTCAGGCTAAACAGTCCTAATTCCCTTATCCTGTCTTCATAGGCGAGGCACTTCAGCTTTCTGCTCATCCTTGTGGCCCTCCTCTGGACTCGCTCTAAGAGTTTCATGTCCTTCTTATGTTGGGGACTCCAGAACTGGATGCAGCTCTCCAGGTGATGTCTCACAAGAGCAGAGTAGATGGAGATAATCACCTCCCTTGACCTGCTGGTCACAATTCTTTTGATACAGCCCAGCATGCAGTTGGAGTTCTGGGCTGCACTCATGCATCATCGGCTTATGGTGAATCTCTCATCTACCAACACCCTAAATTCTTCTCAAGTCTACTCTCAATCCCACCCACAATGAGTCTGTGTTTGGGGTTACTCTCAGATGTAGGACCTTGCACTTGGACTTGTTGAACCTAAAGCAGTTTGCACAGGCCCAGTTCTAAACACTCTCAAGGTCTCTCTGGATGACCTCACTTCCTTCCAGTGTGCCAACCACACCACTCAGCTTGGTGTCATCAGCAAATTTGCTGAGGGTGCCCTCAGTGCCACTGTTCATGTCACTGACAAAGATGCTAAACAACACTGGACTCAAAACAGACCCCTGTGGAACACCACTTGTAACCACTATCCACATGGACATTAAGCCATTGATATTTGAGTGCAACTGTTCACAGAATCATAGATTTTTAATTTTTTTTATTGAATCATAGAATAGTTTGTGTTGGAAGGTCTTTAAAAATCATGTTTCTTTTAATGCAGCTCAGAGTATGGTTTTATCACCTACTGGAAAAGTTACAAAGACAGCTATTTTAATGCATAGCATGACACTGATGTACAGCTAGGAAATGAAGTCAGGCAAATTAAATGACAATGCAGTTCTTCATGTGCTCTGTGTGAGCTGTGTCACAGAGGAGGCTAAGAGTAGGTGTGTACAAATAGGACAGAAACTGGGAAGTGATTATAAGAACAGGACTATTCTTACTGATCATAATCTATTTCATGTATTGCAAGGTAACCAAAGAGTTTACATGAATACATTAGTTTCAGCGAGTCATTGGTTTATTAATACAGCAGCTCACATATGCCTGCTTACTCCATTTTTTTTCTGCTCAACACTTTTTTTTCTTACACTCTTCTTTGTTCTGCTGATATTTTCGAAGTTTTGTCCCACTATGAAATGAATATCCATATATCAGAAAGCTGCACACACAGCATCTTTGGGTTTTTTTCTATTGTAAATTGTATGTTATTTAGAAAAGTATTGTATTATGACAAGTGCTTTCACATTCAGTATATACTCCCTTACTATACTAACTACAGAGTCAATCTTTATCTTAGCTCATCCTCTTGTGTCAGACTTAGTTAATTTACAAGGCTCCACATTTTCAGTTTCCAAGAGTAACTCTTTGCAGCTATCCTGTATCCTTAAGCCTCACAAGCTCAGGTATAGCAGGTGCCAAGTGGGAGTATAACCCATACTGTAACTGTGTGTGAAAAGACTTTAAGTAAGGATGTAAACCCCCTGTAACCCACTAACTGATGTGACCCAAGTGAAGAGCTGAGCAAGCAGTTCTATAGACAATCAAGAAATATCTGCTGTGCAGGGAACTTGCATATCCAATTCCAGGTATGCAAGAAGTGGGAAAGTCAACTGCTGGAGAGGGATGACATTCCAAAGACATTGCCCTTTCTGCTAGGTTGAATCCCACTCTTTAGTTCTTCAGTTATCCAATGATACAACGCTGAAAGTTATCTCCATTTTTCTGCTAAACTCTACCAAATTATCTCGGCATCTACACCCAGCTACAGATCAAATGCTGAAGAGATAAGCCTCAGCCTTTGCTATACGTTTAAGCAATGCCTTCTTCTAAAGCTGTCCTGGTTTTAATTTCCCAGGGTCTTGGAAAAAACTGAGACAATATTACAGCCTAGTTTTATTTTATTATATATATAAAATATAATACAATTTTAACAAGTGTTATTAAAAAGGCACAGTTAGAAAAAGGGAAGAAAACAAAACTGTAAACTGCAGTGAACAGATCTGCCCTGCCCCCACTGCAGTGCCAAACGCAGAGTCACTTGGAAGCTCTAACAGAGATCCCCCCACAACTTCCTCCCTCCTTCCCTCGCCAATAGGAAAATAACCAAGAACATAGGCTTTTCACATACACACACCCCCACGCCTTGCTGATGGAGAACACTACTGTGCTGAACAAAGAGAGAAGAAAGAAAATGCTGAGACACAACAGGGCAGAGGTTATAATGAACCTGGAGAAAGGAAGAAGGGATAAAGAAAGAGGAAAGAAAGAAAGTGATGGGGATAAAATGATACTAAGACTGAATAGGGAACAAGGGAAAGATTAATAAAAATGTAGGGGAGGAAAGTTAGTAGATATCAGGGAAAGGATGGAGAGAGATTATCTTTTCACCACATCCACGTGGTGAGATAAAAGCAGCAGATATCTGTGCTCCATCTGCATGCTGACTCAAAGACCAAAAAAGGAAGTTCAGCTCTCTCGTGTGCCATTTATAGTGCCAGGGAGAAGGGTTATCTACTGTTCTCTTGTTGGCCCTGTGACGGAATCTGGTTAGTTCTCTAAACTGTCATGGCATGTCAGGTAGCAGTCAGGAAGGAACCCATAACAAAAGCACTTGATTTCAGAGAATTTACACAATTGTAATACATTCATGCAAAATGTATTACATTTACTTTTTCCTTTTCAAATTATAACTTTTGCCTTGTATTGCCTTTTAGGCAAAGATTTTAAATTTGCAAAGGTTTTTTACAAATGGAGCACAGATTACAGTTTCTTCCACTTCTATTTTCTTTATCTTGATAGCAAGGTGTTCTCCCCTGGATTGCAGAAAATGCACACGGCAGTTGAAAGCATCTATGTACAGATTAGATTTACTAAAAGTAGATTAAAAACAGTATGTCCATGACTGATTTAGAGAATTTTAAAAGTACTACTTTTTAACCTCAGGTTGGGTTCACTGCAATAAGAAAACAAAATTTTCCATAGGTACCAAAATAGTGATGAAAAAGATTTTTGTCTCAGTAGGCTAAATACTGTAGATGAACATTAGAAACAGTGCCCAATTAAAAACACAGTTAAAGTGTGTTTAATGAAATTAAACTGTTGAAGTTTTCTAGAAGTTAGATCAAAACATTGTTCTGAGATGACGTTTCTGTGGTGTTCTGTTCAGAAGTACCATTGGCCTGGCTGAGGACAAGGTATGACAGTATCAGTTTTGGCACAAAGGACTGGGATATTTCAGCCACATAAGGTAAAACTGAATCAGCACAGAGGCAAACACACAGGCCTCTTTTGTACCTTCTGTTGTACCTTTTCTGTATTTGATTCCCTTGTGTTGTACTTAGATTTTCTTTTTTTAAAGACATCAAAATCACAGCAGTTAGGTAAATGGTAGATAAAATGCACATATCTGTCATTAATTACGTAGTTCACTGAACAGAAAAAGAACAGCCTGTCATCCCTTAGTCGGAGACAGAATGGTTAAGCATTCAGGCTGACTTCTTGTTAATGGCCAGGCTGAAGTATAATTTCAGTTTTGGATGCCTTTTCTGTGACAGAAGAATACTACATTACCTGAAAGAAGAACTTACTACATCATGACCTGACATGTCTATTCCTTTTTCTAAACCTTTAGCAGGAGCACTGTATTTTTACTTTCTTTGGACTAGAAAAATTTAAACATTTCTCTCATGTTTCAGATATTTCTCACATGAGATGTATACACAAGCAGTAAAGAGTGGTGAAGGGGAACCTTGGAAAGTATCCTGAGTAAGAAATGTCAGCAGATTAGGTAGACCAGTGACCTCAGCGACACACTTAACTGCCTGGCTAGGGATACCTAAATGACTTGCTAGGAAAGACCCTGTGGGACAGCAAGCTCAGCCTGAACAAGCGTTGTCAGACCAAACCTGGAATAATCGATCCTGCTTTGCAGCTTAAGAAGGACATCAAACAAAGGGTCCTAGAAAGAGACACCAAGCTGGTTACAGTATTGACAAATCTGATATACAAAGAAACATTGAAGAAATGGGTCTGAAGAATACTTGTAAGAGATCGCAGTTCTGACACAGTTTAGCATATGGAGCATAAAATAGTTATGGTGAAGCCCAGATGGCTTATTTTCTCTCTCCACTCTGCTGTTACATCCAGATACCCACTCTCACTTATTGCTTCCGTAATATAGCTATTCATCACACTTCCCAGTAAATTTCCCAGACTAAAGATAAACCTATATTAAACATTATTTGCTAGGAATGCTAACAGCTTGAAATATACCACTGATGTACACAGCTTGTTCCATCATTCTAAGCATGCTGTAGATCAAGCTATCTACCTGTGATGGTGAGCATATTAAGTCGCTCAAAGTTTCATTTGCATGATCATCTTTCCAAACACTCTAGCTCTCTTGCTGACTCAAGCACTTTGAAAGACTCACTTGAAATTACTGTTTAAAAAAAATGCAAACATTGTCTTACTGAGTATGCAAGAAATGAAATGTGTTAGCACTTATCCATTTCAAATTAGATACAGCACTTAACTGCCTAACATGAGTGCACCTAGCTGTAGTTTACATTCATCTCTCCAGCAAGCTTTTTAATCAAAAGTAATTTAGTGTTAAGCATATTGAAAAGCTTTTCATTAGCCATCGATTTATGCATGCGCTTTACAATATATGTTGCTGATGCTGTCATCTACCACATCTCCAATTTTAAGTAATCGTTTCACTTTGGGGTTGATATTTTCACAGAGAGCTCATTTGTGGTTTTTCTTCATGCAAAGCAGGAATGTTTGTGTGCTCTAGGTGTCTGGCTTGCACCAGTGACTGAAATGAACAACTAGTTATAGGACATCAGGGGGCAGGTTGGAGGGGATTTTTCTGTTTTCTTGGGTCATGCTGTGTTTTGTTTTTCCCAGAGTAGTTTAAGGGCATGATTTTTATTTGCATACTGTTTTTGCAGCAGTTGCCATTACTCCCCTGAAGAACTGAGATGCAATTCAGAACTTTTAAAGTTAGCAACAAGCAAGGTCACAAGGCCTTGTTTTGAATGCGGCATCTATCCTGAATATTTCATTGTACAATGCACTGGAAAGCAAAGCTGTATCAAGACACTGATGTGGAAAGCACATCCACCAAGGTTTCACCAAGCAGTTCACACAGGACTAGAGATTATATAAGGACCTCTGCAAATTCTGTTTAGTTTGCCTTTATACATAAGTATTTCTTATTGATTCCAGCAGCTCCCCATATCAGCTATGTGCTTTTCAAGAAGTCCAGCTTCTACTCCTTTTGTCTTTCACCCACCTTCAACAGAGGTGAGGGCAGGGCAGAAGTTTATCTCACACCTCCTTTTGTCTAGTTAAAGTTCTGCAGAGCAAGTTATTCATATGGTATGGCTGAAATCCGGGCCATCATTGAGGTAGGTGAAAATTTTGTTGTAACTTAAGTAAATTTCAAGAAGGGTCACTATAGGCTTGCATCTGCTAGATAGTGTGAGAAAATTATGCTCACATTGCCAGTCTAGTATCAGTGTGGAAAAGAGTGGTGCTACCAGCCAGATACAAGCATAAACAAGCAAGTATTTTCTAGTGGTAACTCAGATAAAGCCACAAGACCACATGTTACTTTACAAATGTATGCTATCAGACACTGCTGTGAAAACACTAAGTGCCTTTAACCAAACTGAGGTGTTCCAATATAGTGCAACATTCCTAAACCTTCTCTGGAGAGGGACCAAAACCACTCAGGGCAAAACATTGTGCAAATTATTGTCTCTTACCTCACTAAAGCAACCAAACCAAACTCATAACACGCCGGCATGAAATCTTCAAAGATGTACGTTCATCAATTTAGTTACACAAAAGCAAGTCCTTCTAATTATCTCTATAATGTTCAGTTCTACAGAGCTGCCTTTATTACCAGAAAGTTAGTGACTGTGTCTGGTAAGAGCAGTTCAAATGCTCTAGTGGTGAAAATTAACAGGATCTTGTCAGTTCAGGATGCTAGAATGAGGACAAAAGGAGACACAAGCAGCCCACCAGCACATAAAATTTCCATTCCTCATGAGGAATCAGATTGATTCAGATTAATATCCATCATCCAAAACATTTGCAAAACATTTACATCTTTGTCCAAAATATGTGTCATCTCCTGTGTGGCAGGAGGCACAGCCTCATTTCTTCAGTACTGGCATTGTGTCCCCTGAAAAGTTTAAGGGGCAAGAAATAGATACAGAATATTTTCATTCTGTGCTTCCCACCACCATCACGAGTAGTGAAAACTTGCTTTTATGTGCTCTTACTACGAGTCCACACCACAGTCTAGTTTTGCCAGTATCTCTCTCTTTGACAATAGTTGAACTTTACCTTCAATTTCAGCCAAATAGGACAAAGGGGTCTCAAAGGAAGTTGCCTGAAACTAGGCATGCAATGAAAGAAGAGACTGCATTTAGTGCCCCAAAGATGGAGAGGCTAAAGTATACATTGTGACACTATTAGTCACCGGAGACACCCCTTGAAAGAGAAAGTTGATGGTTTTCAGCAATCTCTGAATATTCCAACTACCAGCAAAGATTAGATAGGAATTCACACCTATCAGACCCCATAAGGCACAGATACCCATTGGCAACCAGGTATTAACAGTATCATAATTGCTGGAGAAACCTCTTTTCTCCCTCTCCCACAGCTTTACTCCCTCTTCCTTTATTGTCTCATGAATGAATTTCATTTGTGTGCGTGTGTGTCAAACTGTTAAAATACTGCTCAAACACCCTGCCCCAGTACCACCCCGATTCCACTTCTTTTCTGTGGTGAAATGCAGCCTCTTGTGTAATGAGTCTTTTTGCTTCACATGTATTACTTCACCTGGCTCCCGAGACCAACTGCCTGTAGTTATCCATTACTTCATGTAAAGAAGGAGGGCACCAGAGCCCAACAGTAATTAAGAAGAGAGGAATATCTTCTAGCAGGCTGAAAAGAAAGGCTTTCATCATTGGGAAAGTATTTCCTGCCTATAACTTTTGACAAAAGAACTACCCCCCATGCTCATCTTTCTGCCCTACAAAGACCTTTCTAATCTGTAGGGGACTGACTAGTGGCTCAGAATTTACGTGCATGGGTCAGGATGCTCTCAAAAGCAACCTTCAACTGAGCTAGAGCCAAGAAGGGAAAGAGATATGAAGACAGGCACAATTAACTTGCAAAGTTTTCTCCACTAAAAAAGGACATTGTTTGCATTATGAATGGGCATAATTACTTGTATTTGCTATACAGAGTCATCTGTGTCAATAAAACAATGCTGTGTGAACCAAGGTATATTTTATGACATAGAATGAGGCAAGGAAGGAAAAACAAGCATTTTACGAAACAATTTGGGTTTTGCACATTAATCTGGCGACATTAAAACAATGCAACGGTTTTAACTAAAACAAAATAATCCAGATTAGTTAATGAAATAAGGTTTTTGTCATATGGAATTTTTAAATATTTCAGTCCACCAGCAAAATCTGCTGTTGCACTTGGAAGCTCTCCCACTGACGCAGATACCACCAGAATCTGGATACACACTGCCATCTCGTGGAACCCCTCCTGGTGCGCCGCAGAGACCTCAAGGCATGCTTTACTGAGCGATTCTGTTCGGAGCTCGGACTCATACCTAACAGAAAAAAATCTTTTCTGATGCATAAGCAGCACA
Source organism: Rhinopomastus cyanomelas (assembly GCA_013400115.1). NCBI lineage: Eukaryota > Metazoa > Chordata > Aves > Bucerotiformes > Rhinopomastidae > Rhinopomastus > Rhinopomastus cyanomelas. Next base: position 51,405 of record VXBP01006046.1, on the reverse strand, counting down.
GGGTCTTAAGCACAGGTTGCACAGCCTGATGTAATGTCACAGCTTAGATGAGGTGAATATCTGTTGGCATTTTTGCTGGGATACCCCAGTCAGGAAGTATGAAACCCATTTCACCCTTAAAGCACTGCTTCAAATCAAAAGTAAAACAAAGAAACATGTTTGTCTGCCCTCTTTTACGGGAAGTATATGACAGCTACAGTGCTTCGTTTTGCATTTAAGACAACACTGAGCATGCAAGGTGCCTGAAAGTCTATCTTCCTCAGAAAGCGGTACTCCTTCCGGCGGGGATGAAGAATGATTGGCCTGTGGGAGAAAACCTGAAGCTTCACTGCTTCAGACCTGGCAATTCACAGACACAGATGTTGCACAGTTTTGTCAGTTGGGTGACTTTGCCAAACATGAAATTTCTTTCAAAAGTGAGATGTTCAGCTCCAGGCTCAGATGAGTCAGGGAGTTATTTGTGTAGTGATTAATAACAAAAACCACAGAGGGATGACTCATATCACCAAAACACAAAAGATATAGTCTTTCGGGTTCTTAATCCTTTTGTGACGTTGTGTTTGCTTGGTCTCTGTTTATTCTCATTTAATGTAATTACATTTTTTCTACAGAGCTGACTCACATATGGAGGAAGTATTCATTTTCCCAGTAGAGTATTAAACAAACTCTCAACTGCAGTCTCCTATCTTTTTTATTCTGAGTGAACTAGTGTTATAGCTAAATCTTTTTCACTATGCTGCAAGAAAGTTCAGGCCCCTCTCCAGCATTATCACTCCTTAAATTTGTCAGCTGGAGCTGCTGGTAAGTTACAACTATGCCAAAGACAGAAACAGTACAAGAGATCACATCTTCTTCTGTACATTTTTTGACAAAGGTCATCCTCACACAAGCTTCATAATACTTCATCTACATCAAAACTTTGCTGAAGAGCTGATGAAAGTTGAATTTAAATATGAATAAAGGTGTTGGGCAGTCACTGAGTGTTCATAACTAATGTGAGAAGGAGAGTGAGAATCATCAGCACATGGAAATGAGGCAAATGGGGTTTCAGGCAGATAGCATAGTTATCTGAATGATCAAGTGAATGTGTCTGCAGTGTGAGAAGAAAAGAGAGAAGAAGCCCATTGCAACTTCAAGGTCACACACCCCCTCAAGGTTAGGTAACAATAAAGACATGGGACTTTTAATCAGTGCAACACAGAGCATATTCACTGTTCAGCCTAAAGTCCTGAAAAAATTATTTGGTGGCTGTGGCCTGTTTTTGTAAACTACCACTTGTGAAAGGATAAAAGCAGTCATTCCTTGCTGCAAAGTACCAGGAAGGGATGTCACAGGTGTTTCACAGTATGCTGGTAAAAACAACAACACTAGTATTACTGTTCAATAAGCAGGACCACACGTTTGGACTGACACGAAGCTGTACTTGACAATGTCTGCCAAGAAAAGTTAGCAGGGCATATTTGGTAGCACAGACAGTCAACAGGTGCCTACTGAGTGTTTATTCAGGTGCTTTCATGTGTGTAAGAATCAGAACCAGAAACAGAAATGCTGGGAGCACATGCTAGTAGTGGCATCTACTTGTAGAAAATGTATTGGTTATATCTAAATTTCATCAAACTCCTAGACTAAACTACACCACTGACTGCAGTTCTGTACACTTACATCTTGCATCACCTTTTATCAATTTTTTGTTTCCATTCAAATTTTTATTACAGGATTTCCTCCTTAACCTTTACCCCAAAGAGAAAATCTTTCTAGATCTTTCCTAGAAAATCTTTCTTTCATATACTTTCATTAAGATTATGATTGCTACCAATGAAAATGAAATCAGTGAAGTCAAGAAAAAGTGCTCAGAATTCAAATCCTGAGTTGTGCTTGCGAGTAGAAAAAAAAAACTACGCAAAATCAATGAACTTAGCTCGTTTGTTACCAACATCATGGGAAGAATAAATATTGTTTTACATAAAGTCAGTGATCCAAAATTGTAGGTTATAAATGTAAAGTCTTATAAACTGTGGTGGCAGAGGTCAGAAAGGTGTCTTATTTTTTTCCAGGCACTGTATAAAGGTGTTTCAATATATTCCCTGAATTCCATAAGTTGTATCTAAAAATAATATGTCTGTGCCATATCACAAAGCACTCTTGTAACCATTATACATTATACTTATACAGTAAGCTAGTGATCCGTTGTGTCTAGGATGAACGTTTTCCTCATTATTTACAGTCAGTTCAGAAATGTTCTGGTTTTAAATGCCAAGGACCACAAAGTAAAGGATCTTCATACGTGCTTTATTAGCATAATTTCTATTGACAATAGACTAGGAAACAAAAGAAAAAGGTCACTTATGCCAGGAACATTCTTGTGTGTCTCAATTTCCTTTGAATGCAGCTCAACATATAGCTAAACATGAAACTTTTTGTAGCACAAACAAAATGACATAACACAGGACAAGAATTGACTACTTACCTCTGCATTTAGTGGTGCTTTCTCCCATGTGATAACTAGGCTTGGTTCTTGCGCTCAGCATGGAAATACAGCAGAGTTTACACATGAAGAGATGACCTTAGAGTTTCTAAGATTAAGCTCTTTAAGTACTTTGATACGCTGCCATGCAAAACTTTTACCTAGAACCCCATCACTACAGCCAAGGAAATCCAAAATCTAAGGCTTTGACCCTGCAGATGAGAGAATTCCCAGCAGAGCAGTAGAAGAACATCTAGATTAAGAACCAGGAGGCTCTATGAAAAGGCCCTTTTCAAATAAAAGAGGAGGCTGGAATTAATTCGTCTTATTTTTTGTTTCTTCCTAAGAAACTTAGTGCAGTGTGTTTACTTAAAATCAGCAAATTTAATAGAGACTGCTGTATATAGACTCTATAGGTCTGTACTATCATTAAGAACAGACCAGCAGCTTATCATAGCAGCTAGAAAAAGTCAGTGGGCCTGATCTGCCTTCCAGTACTATGGTGTAAATAGGGTATCTCTGTTTACAAAACAACAGAATTTATCCAGATTTTTAACAGCGCAGCTGATGGGAGATTTGGCCTAGCTTGTTCAATGGCCACCAGGGCCCACAATACACAAGCAACAATGCACAGATGTGCAGTGAAGTTTGAAAAACATGTTCTGTCTTTTTTTTGAAGTGTGTACAATGAATATTAAACAGCCTCCTGAAGTTCACATTGTCATTTGTCTAGAATCAGCACTGCAATCCCTATTATATGCTGCACTATGTGGAATGCTAATGACTATTCAATTCACAGCAACTATGTAAAGAATCAGGGCAGTGCTACGGCGTATAATAAGTGCAAAATTATTCTCTAACTTTATGCATTCCTTTTCTTTTTTTCATTTCAAGGAGACAAGACTTTTTTTTCCAAACTGGACTATTTTTTATAGGTTTGGAAGAGAGAAAATAAGATTTTTGCATGCAAACATTTATAATGCTCACAGGCCAATTTTGATTTGGGAAGGAGGAAAAGCTGACAAGTATCAGAATATCAAGTCAAAGGTTCAGGATCAATTGAATCTTAAAGGAAATAGATAGGAAACTTCATTAAACGTGTGGTATATTAAATACTCTGAAAGCCTCAATGTTTTGGAATATCATACTTGCATTCTAAATGTATTATTTTAAAGACTTATGGCATTAAACTATCAAGAAACTTTAGCTAGGAGATAGGAAGTAGGTGACGTGACAGCCAGATATTTACACTGCTAGAAAGACTGTATACACAAAAGCATGCAATTCTCATCAGCATACTTCACTTTTTCTTCCATTTGCTGAAACATAACACAACTTGGGCATCAGTCTGAAGTGCAATTAGAGCAGTAGAGTCTGGAATTCATTACAGCCTCCACTTTTTCACTGAAAAGTTGATTTAGTGTATTTTTAAACTGTTCTTCTGACAGGATTGCTTGTGGCTTTAAAGAACCAGCATTCAGATAACACTCATTCTTAGACTATAGTAAACTACAGTTAATAAGACCTGATCTGTTCTGGGTCTGTGCCAATGTGCTCTTAGGGGGTGTCTTCCTCAAACCATCAGTGTCTCCCAATCTAAATTTAACGCATTATTGGACAAATGTATCTTCTGAGGAATGTTTTCTTGAAGAGGCAGTCACAAGCTAAATTTCGTTTTTGCTGAAAAGCAAACTTCCACAAAACTGAACTGTGCTTTCTCTGAGAAATACACTGGCACAAACGCATGAGCACATGAGCAATTAACTAAGTAGACAGAGTATCCAGATGAGCCTACTTTGTTTCAGAGACAGTTCTGTTCTTTCAGAAGTGGCATCCAGAAGCTGTAAGAAGCTGTAATGATTTCATAGACAAATTCAAGCTGTTAAACCAATGGGACAGACCTAAATTTTAGATATTTTAAAACGTCATGAAACCATACATCATTTTGTGTTTTAACTTCAGATACATTAAACAGAGCATACTTACTTCTCCAGAAGAAGTTCTTGGCTACAAGTATGCACACTGCTTCCCATTTCTAGGTTACATTCTCCATGTGGATTATCAGAGCTGTTTGATGTAATGAATTATTCACCATTGCACAGAATCACAAAAATACTTGTTTTGGAAGGCACCTTAAAGATCATCTAACTCCAACCCCCCTTGCCACGGGCAGGGACACCTCCCACCACACCAGGCTGCTCGAAGCCGCATCCAACGTGTCTTAATCACATCCAGTGATGGAGCATCTTTCCTGGGCTACCATGCTCAAAGACGCACACAGAAACTGCTTGTAACATAAACTCTGTTTTATCCAGGATGTAGAGAGCAAAGCTGTTGTTGCTATGTTTTAGCAAAGCATCCCTAAAGTCGGAGGGATAGAGACAGTTTCGTATCTTCCTGAATGCTTGCTCAAAAGTTACAATGTAATACAGAAAAAAAATCCCAAAGAAACCCACCAAAAATCCCCAAAACACAAAACCACTCCACAAACAAAACATAACAAAACAAAAAAGCAGCTCATTTAAATACTTAAAGGAAACATCTGGTTGTTCTTGATGGTCTTTGTTTATAGTATCTTTTCCCTGATTAAAGCAGTGGGGAGTTCAGTAAATTTCTGAGTAGATGTGTAACCTACTCCTTTACTCCCCTGTAGAAAATGATTTAAGCCCAGAAAGCCTTTTTTTTTAAATCCACTTGCTCAAGATGCAATTCTAGGGACAAATTCCCCAGAAAATACCCTAGAAAAGTCTTCTGTTTCTTACATACAACTCCTGCCAAACACATTTCAGCAAGATTTGGTTTTATCAGAATTTTAGCAAAGCAAAATATGCTGCTAAACAGTAAGAGAAAGATGAGAAGAAAAAAAAAATCAATAATGAAATCTTAAAGACTGGGAAAGGAAAAAGAAAATTAAGAACAAAGGAGCAGAAGAGAAAGCGTTTTGCTGAAGCCACATCTTAAAAATAAGCCTACACAGTGTTAGCCACAGCCAACTTGACTTCACACGGAGCAATGCTGGGCTAGGCTTTCATGACACCATGTGGTCAGTCTGTAAAGCTGCACTCTGCTTATCTCTTCAACAGCCTCTGCATTCAAGAAGCTATTAAAAGGAAGTCACACTCCAAGGTGCTTATCAAGACAATCCTGCTCAACCCACCTTTGGTCGGGCTGCGAGTCTTAAGATGCCACATAATGTCAGCTAAACTAAAGTTCACTCTAGCTTCTTTAAATGTCACATGAATTTTCATTTATTCTTACTCAAAGTGCTGTTTATTTCCAGTGTAAGTTATTTTCAGATGCCCCATCTAAGAGAAACTGAACTCACATACAGTGGCATGAAGCACCTACACAATATATTTTAGAAGGAACTCACAAACAATAAAAGAGCCTAAACAGGCATTAAAACTAAGCCTGACATTGGAAGAAACTTGTACCCTTCTCCTACTGCTAGTACAGAAGTCAGAAAAGAAAACATACCCACCAAGCGGAACAGAAAAACAAATCACCAGCAAAATTGTAATTTCTGTTCAGATCAATTATTTATGAAAGTCACCGATTATTTGGAACCAGGTGTCTTCAGACTCTCTCAACAGCAAAAAAATCTACTTCTGCTGACTGTGGTCAGTGTTTGTGGGGAAAAAAAATTCCAATTTTCCATTTAAGAGTCTATGTCTAATAAACAATTAAAATTTATGCAATTATGCTTATTTCTGCTTCCTTGAGGGCAGTAATCACCACAATTTCTACATATTTTCAAGTCTTTAGGACACTCAACATAACGCTTCACAGACACAACTGTCGTGTGTCCCTGGTGAACACTTAAGCCAAATATGTCCAAATTATCATTTGCTTGCTGATTGCCTTCATTCCTGACCTCCCAATTAATACAATTCTGTCTGCAGTGAAACAGAAAAGCTTCTTTTTTCTAGCAGATAGGCAATGTGCAGTTAAAATTAATTTTTATGTCATCCATGATCTCTCTCCACAGCCAAGATGACCTCCTCCAATACCCTTTCTCCTAGGTCCAGATCTTTCTAACTACATGGGTCCTGAGAGCATACCTTTCGCATTAAGATGCAAATGAAGAAAAATAGATTGAGGTACTCTTCAATGGGTATTAGAAAAGACTGTGGAGGATCCTGGGAACTAGACCAACCTACTGGTAGCATATATTTTTAGACAAATTAACTGCAGCATTTATATTAGGTAAAGCTAGTGCCTTCACAGGTTTCAGATATAAATTATTAAAGTAGTTTTTGCTGAGGTGATGATCATAGGGGATGGATTGTTGTCAGTAGGATCTTGTGATACAGAATAGCAATTTTTGCCTACAAAAGCTACACATGAAAGCATCTCCTCAATTGCCATACTAACTTGAAGTTTTGTGAGATTCATCTTTGGTAACTGAAGACAGATACCTGCAAAGAAAGCCGGTATTGTAACAAGATGTTAACACGTTTGATTTCTCACTTTCAATTCCATTTGCTTTAAATTTTGTTCCTCCATTTTCATCTGTTATGTGCAGTGGATACTCTGACATCCTTGAGGAGGAATGATTTTCCGGAGACTTCATTATTATCAAACAAGATAGTTTGATAAGCAAACAAAAAGTGCATTTGATTTCTATTTCAGTTGTAAGTATCTCACAGATACCAACATACACAGTCACAAGATAAACTAACCAAAATGCACCAAGATAGTTTTATATTTAGGTAGATTTAGAACGACCTTGGAATGTTTTGGGTGCCCACTCAGTAAGCGCTTTTCTTGCATGGGCAAAGCATGTAGGGCCAAGAGGCTGCACGCAGACATTACTGGGCACAATTGTCAGGTTTTCTGTAGCCAGGGGCTGCAAGGGTACCTTGCATACAGGAATCCATTAGCTGCCCTGTGCAGTCACAGCTGCTTCCGGCTGTCTCTGACATCAGTGTGTAGTCCATATCACACACCAAAACTTCAACCAGTCACATGGTGCCTCAGTTCAGATGTGTTTAAGAAAGAGTAGCAAGCACTGAGAAAAGCAGAGGAAATTCATGGCAGAGGACATCACTGAGGTCACAGGTGGAGATGTGCTCTTCTGTGGTGCTCCACGCCAGCCAGAGAAGGTGTAACTCTAGAGGGACTGCAGACCACAGTGGGGATGCCATGAAGGGACTGTGGCCTACAAATGACACATAGTATGCTAGGGACACCCCGAGGGGCTACACCCATCAGCCCATGGATGATCACCACCAGAATAAGGACAATCCCAAAGGGACTGTGGTTCATGGAGAATAAATGCCAAGGCAGAAACTCCTCCAACAGGACTGCGACCCATGAGTAAACCACAGTGAGGCAGAGAAAAACAAGGAGAAAATATTGGCAGAAAGAAAACATTAGGTGTACCATCCCAGTTCATCAAGTAGTGGCTGTTACGCCGTGACATCACCTCAGCTAGTCCCCAGTTGAATTCCACCGTCTCACCATCCTCTTACAACATTCAGGGAAGGAGACTGCAACTGAAACATATCCATATGAGAGGTACATGACTGTTGGATCCCACATTAGGTCTGTGTTTCACTGCACATCCAGAGAGAATGCATTTGTCTCAGTCCAGGCATTAGAATTTCAGAAATCCTTGTTTCCTGTAAGTGCGGCTGTATACACTGATCCTCTGAAAGACCATGAGACCTGAAAGACTATTGAGTGAAAGTTATACAGAATGTGCATTATATGGTTTCTTTTTTTAAAAAGTATGTACCAAGTTACTGCCAGATAGCACTAGTTTCTAGGCAGAACATAGGCATTAACACTGGTGACTCCACATATACTATATCACCCCTGAAGTGGTTTTAAATAATATGCCAGTACCATGTCAGGCTGAACTGTTGGAAGCACTATCTTTAAAATGCAGTATTGACCTTGCATCTGAAGTGCTTACAGAGATCTCTACTGCACTGTGAACAAGGTTATTGCAGAATTTCTGACTAAACCATGTTTTCGAAATTTTGTTACTTCAACCCAGATTTTCACTACACTTTTGTTTAGACAGAGTCTATTCCTTCACTTCTTGTCTTGAACTACTGTACACACTTTCAGAATTTGTACACACTTTCAGAATTTGTACACACTTTTAGAAGCCCTCTAAACCATTCTCATTCTCTTTTTGTCTTTCCATTCAAGAGAAGTTACAGCTGTGAGAAGCACTCAGAAAGGGACACACAAATTAGACAAGCAGGAAGGAATTCCTGCTGGCACGGCAATTCCAGACACTGGGCTGATCCCACTTAGACTATCAGCCAGATTTCTCCACATTCCTGATATTTTCAAAAACAACTATTGCTTCTTTAAAGAATTTCTCTTTATAGAATTAATGGTAGCAGCAGCATAGAAACAAGTTAAGTTTTAGAGATTGACTCTTAGGCTGCATAGCTAATTTATTTGTATGATCAAATCCACATTGAAGTAACAACAATTATACGTCAGGACACTGGAAACTATAGCAGAGCAGTATCTAAGCAGAATTTTAAATCAATGGCCATTGATCACAAGCATGAGAACAAGTTAACTAAGTCTGGGGAAAAAAAAGTACTATGCAGGAATGGCAGAAGCTGATTTTCAGAAACAGTTGGTGCATGAAAATCAGTATCAAAGAAACAAAGTTAAAATTGCTACACATTTTTTACAGAAGGACAATAAGGAAAATTTGTTTTAAAAGGTAATCAACAGAGTTTTGAGAAGAATGTAATGGTTCAGTTTTCAGTGATTTTATTTCTTCTTTTTTCTTTTTTCTTTTTTCTTTTTTTTTTTATATGTACTTTATTCTTCATCTCTTAGATGCAAAAACTTAGGTTGTAGGCAGAAGGGTATTGTACATGGTAACTAATAAGATGAAAGATGATGATGTAATGGAACAATAGTATATAAATTGGAACTAATTCAAATTTCCTTTCACCCATCTGCAGAGAAAGATAACATTATTTTTACATTTGCAGATGTTTCAGTTGGAGAAGTTGCATTTTAGCCAACACATTAACATGGTTTCATTTATGTAAATAAATAAAAGTGTAACTAAAGGATATTTAACATATTGGTATTCTTTCCTTTTATTCCCTTCTTCACTTATAGGGCCAGCTTTGTGCACATACAAATGACTGCATTAGAAAAGTACGTATAAACAGACTTGAAAATAGCAGCTGAAAAACAAGGAAAGAATAAATAGCTTCATTAAGAAGCAAAAATCTTCTGAAGCAGACTAACATCTCTGTTGAAGCAAATAACATAATTATGATGCAAAGAATAGGAAGAAAGACAGCTTTCTTGCTTAAACACTGAAAGACAGAGCAGGGGCCAAATTCTTGAGACTTATGCCAAGGATCAGCTCTCAGAGCACCAAATGCAGGATTCAGGCTGACTTCCACAAACTCCAGATCCAGAAGGTTTTCAGGGCCCTTCACTTCAGCTCTGGCACAGATTTTACTGGCTATGATGGAAGTTTTCATCACTCGAAAGCCAAACATGTTTTTTCTACTGGAGAAGATTTTAAAGGCTCTCATGAGAGGCAGCTGAGAAGTTCCTTACAGAGGATTCGTAGTATGGCCATTAGATGCCTTGCCGTGGGAGTTCTTTTATTATTCAAATAATATCTTCAAGGAAGGCCTTACTAAATTAAATCTATAGCTAACTTCATCCATGTTTGGTACATGCAGCGTCTCAGTCAGACACACAATAAGAAGTCATAATTAAGGCAAAACATTTTAGACATTTTGAAAGGGAGGAGGATGGACACAGGCTATGGGTTTGTCTTCAAGATGGAAGCAGTCGGTTAAGATTAAGGGATTGCAAAACGCATGAAATGTGGGATATGTGACTTTGCCTTGGGTTTCTGATTGGTCCCTCTAGCAAAGAGGCACAAGAGATAATATATCTGATGTTAAGATTATGCTACTATTAATTATATACCAAGAAATACATGACATTTCTTTCAAGTGTGTGCTAAAATTAGCTCAAGGTATTAGCCTCCAACAAATATATTATAGCATCCACTGGCCTCATTAAGAGAATGAGTGACATCAAGAAAGGACACGTGTGTAGCTTAGCTTGAGTTTAATCGTGTGTAATAGGGTATTTAGCAAGTTTAGCAAAAGGTATCAGGATATGATATTGTTTAAGAGATACACTCCTTCTAGATATTTGTGCATATTTGTGGGCTTAGTAGTACATAACAAGATGTGGTGAAATAGATAACTTGAAATTTATGTTTAAAGAAAGATTGTGGTTGTAAGTAAGTCTGAAATGTTTTGTGCTTTGGCAATCAGGCCTCATGAGAAGAGAGCATGTGCCAAGCAGTATACCAAAAGGACATGATGAGGAAAACTATTACTTACCACTAGAGACCACCAGAGGATCACCAACTCATTTAAACCTATAGGATACAGCATGTGTAGAGAGTACTATTACATATCATAGAGACATAGAATGAGTTGGGCTTGAAGAGACCTTTAGAAGTCACCTAGCGCAAATTTCTAGATGTAGGGTGGTACATCAACTCTTTTTTTTTTTTCAAAGAGAGGTTTCCGTAGTGTAGTGGTTCGATAGCGTAGGTGATCAGGTCCAGGCCACATGGGCAGGTCTTGCTTGACTATTGCAGAGTGGCTAAGAGAACAGGGACATGGATCAATAGAGGTGTTGTACAATCCAGGCTTTGAGCAGGAACAGTTAGAACTGAATTAGGCCTGGGAATGAAGGCCATGGGAAGCAGCTGGTGTGATGATTAGACGCTGAAGACAGCATGGACGACGAGATTATGACCAAGGATGAAGCCAAGGACTCAGCAAAAGTCTTGCAACATTGTATTGAGCAAGGCCAAGGTGCTAGGACAGGATGCTTTTGTGACTTGTAGTCAGAACAAAGTTTGATTTTTGTATGGTATCAGGTCTTTTAACCAGTAAGTGCTTGAAATTGTTATGTCAATCATATAGCGATAGACTTAAGAAACAATAAGCTTAGAACACGCAGTTAAGCCTAATTCTATATAAACTAATGTGTAGGTATAATAAATCGGAACTTGCTTTACCACTCATATTGAGTCGACTGCATGCTTCTCCACACCGCCCCCAGCACTTGACCAACCTGATCTCCTTCTGTGTCCAGGTGACCCAGGTAGTGAAGGAGTGGGGAAGGCTAGACTGTGGATGTTGTTTATCTAGTCTTCAGTAAAGCTTTCAACACAGACTTCTACAGCATTCTCCTAGAGAAGACAGCAGTTCATGGCTTGCTGGCAACTCAGGGCTTAGTCAGGTGAACTCAGTTGGGTGAAAAACTGGCTGCATGGGTGAGTCCAGAGAGTTGTGTTAAATGTAATTAAATTGAATTGGCAGCCAGTTGCAAGCAGTGTTCCCCAGGATCAGTACTCACGCCAGTCTCGTTTAATGTCTTTATCAGTGATCTGGATGAGGAGTTTGAGTGTCCCCTGAGCAAGTTTGCAGATGACACCAAAAGGGGTCGGATGTGTTGATGTGCTTGAGTGTAGGAAAGTTCTGCAGAAGGACCTGGATCAGTGCGATGAGGTCAATTGTATGATGTTTAATAAGGCCAAGTCCTAGGTCCTACACATTGGTCACAACAACCTCGTGTAAAGCTATAGGCTTGGGGAACAGTGGCTGGAGAACTGCTCAGTGGAAAAGGACCTGGGGATCTTGTTGACAGCCAGGACTATGACCAGGTGGCCAAGAAGGTCAACAGCATCCTGGCCTGCATATGAAACTGTGTGGCTAGCAGGACTAGAGAGGTGATCTTTCTCTTGTACTCAGCACTAGTGAGGCCTCATCTTGATACTGTGTTCAGTTTGGGGTATCTCAACAAAAGAAGGACAATGAAGTGCTGGAGCATGTCCAAAGAAGGGCAAGGAAATTAATAAAGGGCTTGGAGGGCCAGTCTTAGAAGCAGTGACTGGGAGACCTGAGGTTGTTTAGACTGGAGAAAAGGAAGTTGAAAGGAGACCTTATTGCTCTTTACAACTACCTGAAAGGAGGTTGTAGAGAGATGGGGGTCAATCTCTTCTCCCACTTCACTAGCAACAGAACAAGAGGAAATGGTGTCAGGATGCACCGGGGAAGTTTACATTAGACGTTAGGAAAAAAGTCTTGTCTGAAAGAGCAGTTAGGTATTGGAACAGGCTGCCCACAGAGTTGGTGGGCCATCCCTGGAGGTGTTCAAAAAACAAGCAGATGTGGCCCTGGGGGACATGAATTGGTGGGGTCAGGTTGACAGTTGGACTGGATGATCTTGTGGGTCTCTTCCAACCTTAATGGTTCTAATGAGGACCACTTCTCAGGCGGTCCTATTGACCAACTCCTTGAAGAGCTGGAAGTTTGCTTTCCTAAACCACTTATGATCACTGCAGCTCAGGCTGCCTTCAGTCTTAACATCCCCGACCAGTTCACATGCATTGGTGACCACCAGGTCCAGCATTGCATCCCCTCAGATAGGGGTGTCTATTTACTGCCTGTCANGGAGGAAAATGTAAACATCCCCGCAGCCGAGATCGGTTAACTCCTTGTATGCCAAAAGAGAGTTCAATGCAGGAATACCATAACCAAATATGATTTCACCAAATCCAGAACACTGCCTTAAGAAGTTTCAATTAAATCACTCCACGAGTCTCCTTGATTACCTACACCTCACCATATTATATTTCTAGCAGACATCCAGGTGGCTGAAATCTCCCACCAGGATGAGAGCTTGTGAGCATGATGCTTTCTGTAGGTAGAATAAGAGGGGTTTGTCAGTAGATTCCTTTGTCAGATGATCAACAAGCAGCCCATTGTAGAAACCAATCACAAGGTTCCCTTTGTTGCCTGAGTCCCTAATCCCTATCCATAAGCTTTCAACTAGGTCTTGGCTATTCTTTAGGGATATCTCTTCACTCTATTTCTTAACACAGAGGGCAACACTTCCACCCCTTTTTCCTCACCTGTCGCTTTTAAACAGCCTGTAGCCATTAAGTCATACTCTACTCGTGGGTTTCATCTCACCAAGTTCCAGTAACAGCCACTACGACATAGCTTTCCAGTAGCACCATGGCTTCCAGCTCCTCCTGTTTGTTGTCCATGCTGCATGCATTTCTGTAGAGGCACTTCAGCTGGGCTGTCACCCACTTTACCTTCTTGGTGAAACACTCCTTAATTCTCTTGACTTGCCTTATGGACGTTTCCCCATTGACTCCTACTACCTACTACTAAATACATTAACTAGTTTTAGGGAAAGTTATGAATACATTAATGAACTCACAGAAATCTGATAAATATTAATAACCTATGTTCTATATAAACTGTGTGATTTCAGGGTCCAGGCACATTCATTTTCATGAAGTTATTTGCATGTACGCCCAGTGCTACAATAAAGAATGTCTGCTTTCTACAACTGCAAAACCAGTCTTAGAGAGTTCCTTTCAGCTGACTTTATTGTAACAGTACCTAAATGTCACCACCACCATATGTAAAAGAACCATTTGAACTGAATCCAGTGCTAAGTACAGATCCAGCTCTCTGTGAACACAAATAGCAACTGGGACCAAAACAGTAGAATAATGAGAGAAAAAACCTTTTAGATGGTTGTGCTGGGTGTAAGGAAAAGGAACTTTCAGGAAAGTTTTTGGTTGCCCCATAAGAAACCAATGTGAAAGTCTAAAATAACAAGGCTCAGTTTAGCATGAACACTCCATAAGATCACCTTCACTTTTCCTCACATTCTTCATCTGTTAATACTCTAATCTAGTTTACATTGCAATGTAAACACTAAAGTTAATTAGATTACTTTCTAAGAGCCTTATTTGCTAACAAGGTATAAGGCCATGTTTATCCCAAGACAAAATCCACCCACTAATTTACTTAATGTGCTTATGGGCTAAAATGAAAAAACAAAATGAGGAGAGTTGAAAAACCAATTAAAAATTGCAGGCAACACCCAAAATTAATTTGATTTGGGAAAAAAACAAGACACATTTAATTCACACAACATAAAAACCCCACACAGACACACAGAGATTAATCACATGTTCTAACAAAATTGGGCCAAGCAGATATCTTCAGTGCCCCAATGGGAAAAGACTTACAGTAGTTCTTGCTTCTTGTGGAAACATGAATCCCATTCAGCCCTGTTCCATGTAGTTCCAAGTCAGTCCTCCACTTCCAGCATGCCAATTCCTACAGCTATGAACAAGGTAAGAACTGTCTCCACAGACACAACCTTCCTTCTCCTGATCTTTGAAGTATCAGTCTTTCTCTCGGTCTCTCTTCATGCATCACATTCTCAGGGTAAGATGGCTGCTGTGCCTCAGTCAGAGCAATGCTTTCCTTCCAAACCCCAGAGGAAACTGAAGTCAAAGAGGAGACAGAAACACAAAACTGGAAGCTCCAAACTCATCACTCTAGTTTTGCAGAGTTGAAAAAAATTTCACAAGTTGCCATAGCAACTTCCCAATGTTTCAGGCCAAGAAACTTCAAATTTCAGACTACAACAGGCCAGTTTGGATTGCAGCATATCTTTTATTTGCTTTTTGACTGTGTCCCATTTATTTAAATAATGATGTCCTCAGGTGAGAAATCTGCTTCCTTTTAGTTCTTTAAAGAAAGATTCAAAGGAGTGAAACAATAGCTGGTCCGTATGCAGCACATACTAACACTGCAACCAGACCCAAAAAACCCTTTTAGACCTTGTAAATAATTTTCTGTAATTTTTATAAGGAGTGAAAAAGCAAAGTGCAAAACTTAGTCATGGTTTAAAAAGATAATATATCCTCTATCCACAAAACCAGAAAGAAGTAAACTAAAGAAAAATCACATATGTAAACAGACAGCAAGCACACACCAGGTAGCAAAATGGAGATGAAGCCAGCATTTGCAACACAGTTTTCAAGGCTGTAATTGATTATCCTTGTTGATTAGAGGAAATCAGTGCCATGGCCCTGTGCAATGAAGTCTATGGTAGCCCTGGTATACTATGATACTAAGAAAACAATGAAAGGCAGCCACAAAGCCAAAAGGGTCTAATGTGCAGGACAGTTTTAAACAATTTTTTAATGACAACAGCAGTTTAAAACCGTCTGATTCTTAGCTAGCACTTAGCATGGTGTTTTCTGATTTATTTATAGCTGGTAAGTAGTAACCATGTTATTTCTAACTAAATAATACTTGGATAAACAAGAACAACAAATATATTTGAGTAAATAAATACTACATCTTGCAGTAAATTTACAATAATTTGTTGCTGCACTAATACAGACGACATAGTCTAGGCAGCATTTATGCTACTGATATAAGCCACACTTCTCAGATATTTTGTTCAACTGTTGTTACTAGAGGAATTCAGGTTGCATGATTACACCTGGAATTGCACTAGTCAATACAGAACAAATAAAGTATTCCACATCTTCATGTAATTATTTTTCTTCTTGAAGTGGTATTTCTTATCCACAGCAGAGAATAAGCCAACTCTGAGTCAATTAACTACTTACTTTTCTCTTTACAACTCTAAATTGCACTGCAGAAGAGACTTGCATCTTGAAAGTTACCTTGGAAAAACAATGCCAACATACTAATTGATTCTCCTTAAGACATGAAAAAGACATCACTCTGACAACTGTGTTTTTAAAATTATCAGCAATTCTACATTTCAGAGATACAAAGAGATATAAGAAGGGCAAGTTCCTGTCATCACAGCTCACAATAAAGTATTACATGGGTATAGTAGACTGCACTCTGAGGGAGTAAGAACTGTCCACAATATCAGCAATACAAAGTCCTTCTTCCCACCTAAGTCAGCAAAACTTGTATCTG
The DNA here is from genome assembly GCA_013400115.1 of Rhinopomastus cyanomelas. Classification (NCBI taxonomy): domain Eukaryota; kingdom Metazoa; phylum Chordata; class Aves; order Bucerotiformes; family Rhinopomastidae; genus Rhinopomastus; species Rhinopomastus cyanomelas. Next base: position 35,124 of record VXBP01006046.1, on the reverse strand, counting down.
TGTTTCTGTTAGGTGTACATAAGACTATAAGCTGAAGTTTTCAACGATGACTGCTAAGTCTTTCCTCTTTCATTTAAGTGTTGCATGCCACTGCTGTCATCTCTGTTCTTTCCCTAAAACTGGCAGTGACAGCAATGCACATTCTAGCAACACTTATGATCTTATCTCCATCAAAAACTAGAACCACACTGTCTGAGAGGCTTTAAAGAATGATCTGACAAACAGCCTCAGAAGGAAGTTGTTATTCATCAACTATATACTGCTGAAACCAGGTGTGAAGGATGTTTCTTCAGGTAGTTTAAGGATGCCAAACAGCGTAAGATAGCAAAGTCAGTAGGAAGTCCTGATTGCCTTAGCAGGAATGCTTACCAGGTTTCACAGAAAGGCTGGGGTCCTCAGAGATTTCATTTTACATACAGTGAGAATGAGCCCTGTAGACTTCAGGCAGAAGCTCATTTACACACAGACTGAGCTAAGACAGTGTCTTTTGAGTTTATGACACCACAATGCCCAATTATTTTTATCAAAAGGCACATCCCTAACTGTGCTTTTCCTCAGGGGGCTGTGGCGGCAGATTGCCTGTGGTGGTACAACCACTTCTTCTGCAAGCTCTGATTTCCGGCTGCAACACAAAGGCTCTGGTTCAAGCTGCACTGATGACACAGTGCTGAGGTGTGCCCTGTGCCCTGCAGTGCTACCCATAGGTTTTACTGCAGCTGTAATAAAGACACATTATGTGCCTAGCCTGTCCACTTCAGCCTCAATACAAAGTATGTCAAAAGCAGTCAGTAATCCCTGCTCTGCTGTGTCCTGCAGCAGTCAGAGTAGTCAGGCCATTTTCATGAGTACTGTTGAAAGGCTGCAGAGCAGTGCTGCACAGCCCATGTTAGGTTCTTGATCTTCAAGTCCAGAGGAAACTACAATACCTGCATTGTAGAAATTTTACAAACCACTATCCGTGAAAAGAAATAACTTACCAAATAAATGGGGAGGGGGGTGGATTATTTAGGAAGCAGAATAGTGATGGCAGTATAGCAAGAGTCTGTGCATAGTCGAAAGTTCGATGTAGTAAAGGGGTTAATCTGTCCTATGTGCTCACTCCTGGTAATGTAGAAGCACAAGCTTAACACAAAGTGTAGGGCATACAAGTGTGAATAAAATTAATATTACAGAGACTGGGACAATTTGCAAAGAGACATCCTGAAACATCATCAGAATGCTTCACAGAAAGATAATTATAGAAGCATAGAACAGTTAAGCTTGGAAGAAACCTTAAAGATCATCACCTTCCAATCCCCCTGCTACAGCAGTACACCTCTCACTAGATCAGGTGGCTCAGAACCTGGTCTTCAACATTTCCAGGGTGGGAGCACCCACAACTTCACTGGGCAACCTGTTCCAGTGCCTCACCACCCTCACAGTGAGGAATTTCTTCCTAAGATCCAATCAAAATCCATTCTCTGTTAGTTTTAAACCCTCTCCCTTCGTCTAGCTTTCCTGTAGACAGTACCTTCCGCAGACCTGTCCCGACACTTCGTCTCTGCCCTCTAAGAACCGGAAAGTGCTCTCCTCGTGAGCCTTCTGCTGACACAGCAATCCAAGATGCTGTGTTACTCTTCAACAGTCCTCCGGTTTTATTAAGATCTGTTCACCTTTTTCTGTGAGCAATCCATACAAGGTACCCGCACTGCCAGCATCCTCTGCTATCCACGTGCCAAACCTTCGCTAAGTTCTGGTTTTACTCCAGGACGGAAACCGTGTCTAGTTTTAACCATACAGCACTAACACCACTCTTCCGACACAGTTTGCTGCCTCCTACAGTCCTTCGAGATGCTACGGCATCCTGTGAGACGGACCCTAACTCTGAGACCGTGTACCGCTGTCACCACCCCTGTAGGCAGAGCCACACACCCACGTCTCCTCCGGCAGCGGGAAGGAGCCTACAGCCTCCCGCCCATTCCGGGCGCGCGGAACCTTCCTCTACAGCTCCGCCCTGCTCACCCTTCCTTCCCGGGCCGGGCCGAGCTTGCCGTAGTGGCAGCGGCGGCGGGCATGG
>VXBP01006046.1:0-33047 GCA_013400115.1 Rhinopomastus cyanomelas | reverse complement strand
GGGAGCCGCCAGTCACGCAGCAGGTGGGCCGCGGTGGGAGCGGCGGGCAGCGGCCGGGGCAGGGGCCGCGTGGGCTGCGGGAGGCCGCCCTGTGCCCGGTGGTGGATGCGGATGGTCGGAGCGTCCCATTCCAGGCGCTGTACCGGGAGCGCAGGGCCATCGTGGTGTTCGTGCGGGTGAGGAGCAAGCGGCGCGGCCCGGCGCCGCTGGGCAAGGGGTGGGCGAGCGGAGATGTGGGAGTTCACATAGGCCGAGCAGCGAGGAGACACAGAGCAGATCGGTCCTGCTGCTCAGAACACCCGTCTTTCGGAGAAAGGTTCCGCGTTTAACTGGAAGGAACCAGTTTACCAGCCGTGCGCGTAGGAAAACGGCAGCTGTGTCCCCAGATTTGCTGCTCTCACGTTCATCCAGAGACAAAAATATTAGCAAGGCCCCAAGCTCGGTGTCCGTGTTCAGGACTAAACCCAGATTCTAATCCAGATTTGATGGCTGCAGTGCACTTTAGTCTCTCCTGTTCATCATTTCCTCCAAAACACTTTGCGCCCGAAGTCAGAATCTGATGCTGCATTGCTGTGCAATCGAGTCTATGCAGTTATGTCTGTTCTGACACGTCCTGCCAATTGTGTTGCAGAGCTTCCTATGTTACACCTGTAAGGAGTATGTAGAAGACTTAGCAAAAGTCCCCAAGGCATTTTTAGAAGTAAGTGCTCTTCTGTTAATATGTAGATGGAAGGTTACTGTAGGCTGAGCAGTTTTATGATGTTTTGGTGTAGACTATTGTGAGGCTTACACTTTTTACAAATACAAAAAAGGAGTCAGAATAAAGTTAGCACTTTCGTTGATTGCAACAATCACTGCAGCGTATCTGCGTAGGAGACGTGGGAAAGGATAGCTCTACATACTCTGCTGCAACAGCGTTATTTCTCCCTGCCTTAGCTTGCTGTTGTTTTTTTCTACCATGTTCTGAACAGTTAGACAACACCTGACATGCATTTCTTTTGGTATGAATAGTGCCATGGGCAGCTGTCCTTCTCCTAACTGCTGCCCTTTCCGTTATGCCTGTATGGCTAACTGATGCTTGTGCATCGAACAAGAGCAGAAAATGGATCTGGATTAAAAATTGTCTTGTTTTCGGAGCTTATTTGTAAGCTGCATCAGTTGTGTGACCTGTTGTCCAGGCAGCTGCACTAACTGGAGAGACAGTGACAGAAAGAAGAAATGGAGTGGGAAAGGGGTTGCTGTGGAAAGATACTTGTTGCACGGTAGAAAGATACCAGAGAAAGACAATGATCCCCTGCTAGAAGTGGAAGGTCTTGCTGGCTGTTGATTGAAATTCAGTCACATTGTATTGCCAACGGCAGCATAGCTGATGACAGAGACTGCAACCCTCAGGACAGAGTTTTCTGAACTTTTACTGGCATCTAGGTGAACCTACATTTTGGCCTCTGTTAGACTGAGGCCTAATGTTGCTCTGCAAAAGGCACCAGTACTTGCACGTGCAAGTTATTTCTATTAATGAGCTTCCATATTTATAAATCACAGACGTACTTGTAGGTGCACTGTGCTGCTTCTTTAGGTACAGATACAACTGAGTGGGAATCCTTGCAAAACCATATCAAGTTGCAATCAACTGCAAAAGTGATAGTACCAATTCTATAGAAAACTTAAAATTTACACATATGTAACTTAAAAGTAATCTTTAAAAATAATTGTTACTTAGGGGATATTAATTTGTAGCTTTGAACTGTGGGTGATAGACACAGGTGTAGACTCCAAAAAGATGAGTTGTATTAATTTTAAGTAATTTTAACTCAGTGTGCTGTGATCATTAACTCAGGACATCAGATCCTGCTATTGGTTTGCAGCTATGCAGAAGCACAGAGTTGCTTTTTATAGTTTCAATACCCGTGTTCTGTTCCAGGAAGCAAATGTGACGCTTATAGTTATTGGACAGTCTTCTTATCATCACATCAAGGTAAATGTAATAGACCTTAAATACAATGTGTGCTCTATTTTATCTTAATGCTCTGCATTGAGGGATTTCACTCCAAGTGAAAAGTAGGTCATTTGCCACCACAGAAAAACATGACAGTAGTATTTTTCATTAAGCAAGCCTAATTGTAAATTAATAAAGCAAATAACTAAAACTTTAAAAGCCACTGGGGCTATCTTTCCTTGATTTCACTTGAAGCTTTATTTTAGTAAAAGCTTCAGGATCTACAAATTTTTGGCCTTTAATTTAACATGACAAATCCAGAGGCTTCAAAGTTATGTGTTGGTGGATTATGGGTGTTGATATTTTTTCAACTGACAGTAGATCCTAACATTATTATCTTAACCTTAAAAATATTATCTTTGTATGCATATGTTTTTCAGCCTTTTTGCAGTTTAACTGGGTATCCACATGAAATGTATGTAGATCCACAAAGGCAAATTTATAAAGCACTTGGTATGAAAAGAGGTGAAACTAATGGTTCAGGTAAGAATAATTTTCTTACCTTGTTTGGACTTACACTGAAAAAAAACAAGAGCACTCTGGTAAAATAGTATGATTGCAGTGTAAAAAAGGAGGAAGTTGCCCAGCAGACTATCTCTCGTAGGCTATATTTTGTCAGAACACTGATAATCATTAAACTCCAATTATTCTTAGCAGATTTTTTATTTTTGTTGTTCTCCTTGTGTATTTTTGTGTTTCTAAATAACAAGTATTTTGCTATTTTGTTTAGTGCAGAGCCCTCATGTGAAATCAAACATGCTTTTGGGAAGCATTAGGAGTACGTGGAGAGCAATGACTGGCCCGGCTTTTGATTTTCAAGGAGACCCTGCTCAGCAGGGAGGAGCTTTGATTTTAGGCCCAGGTGGGCTTCTTGGTTTTGTGTGAAAGTTAGAGTCTTCTCCTTCAGCTGTTTGCTTTAACACTACCATCTCAGCTGCTGTCCCTGTGGATTTCAAGGAAACTGTTTTGTTTTGAACTGTGAGATTTTGGTGGCTGAAGGAAGTGTCTTTGTCTCCCACAGAGATGGCACAAAGCTGTCATGCAGAAAATGCTTCGAAGTGTAGCTTTTCTCTTTTTTTGGATATTATACTAACTTACATTGTGCTTTTGCATTTTAATGTAGGCATTTAATGTGGTTTTAGTAGAGGAATACAGAATGAAGGAAGGCTTGCACCATGACAAAGTCATCAAATCATTAGGAAACACCATGATACAGCAGACCTAATTGGGTTAGATGCCCTGATGTTCCTTGGTTCTACAGTTTAATTGAAAACATCTGTCAATACAGTACATTGTGCAGTCTACAGAGCTAGTACACATTTGTACACATTTGTACAAGAACGAGTAGGAACTCAAAATGCTTCTTTGATTTATTTACATCTTTGAATAAACAAATGTTTTACTCCGCTGTTTACTTGTTGTTCTTATTCTGTTCCAGGCCATGAAGTTCATTTTTTCCACCTTGATAAAAACAGATTGGATCATGTTCCCATAAACAACATTTTGCAACTGGCAGGAGTTAAACCAGTAAATTTCAGAAACAAATTCCAGATTATTGACATATGACACTGACAAAATGTTTAGCTTTCTTTATCTGCATACCACAAGAAAATTCTCCAGTGAATTCCTACCAGCATTGGTATTTTTGTGTCTTTATGGGATATACAAAACCGTTATCTAGGACATCGGAGCACAGAATAAAGTGCGTATCACTGAAGAGGGACGTGAAAGTGCTGTTCCATTGCATATACAATAAAAAAATCAAAACTCACCCTAGGCTTACTGCAAAAAAAAATCCTGTAACTTGGTTTTTTTTTAATTAGGACATCTTGCTAATATATTCTTAAATTCTTTGGACTTACACTAGACAAAAAAATCTAGTTTTGCTCAGGAAGAATGTGGGATACTTGCCTTCAGCAGAACACACTAGCTTTCAGCCCAGTACTTGTCAGTGATGTTTTAAAGCTTCAGCACCATATGACAATCCTGTATTAAAATATACCTTGATAAATCACAGTTTGTAATAGCAAACTTAAGCTTAGCCTACTTTTGCATCTAGCAGCAGCAGACACCATGAAATATATTTTATAGTTTTAAATAAATATTTTAAGTACATCACCCATTGTCTGCAGTTCTTTTGTGTGATACAAAATGTGGATCTGTAAGACTGGAGAGAGAAGGATATGTCTTAAGCTTATCTTTCTGATCAGGTTGTCAGTTTTGGAGTAGGCCATCTTCAGTTGTTTTTCTGTGAAGATTCACAGCATAATGTTCTCCCATGTATGTATGTACTCTATTTCAGAACAAGAGGTCTCTGAAAAAAAAAATCCTTAGATTTTTTTGTCATAGACAACTCAGCTAAAGATAACAGCGTTTTGGTTTGCAGTTTGTTAGCTTTCATATTATCAATTGTTCTGTAGATGTTTATATTCACAATACTGCTTGCATTAAAACAGATGTGCCCTGTTTAACTCATGAGCCACTTCTGTTAAGCAATTTCAAAATGAGATTGTCCAAGATTATGGAGGGGCACATCCCCCCTCTGCAGTTTCTGAATTTTTGCCTTCACTGTAAAATGCTGCTCTTCATAAATATCTCACTTGCAACATCTCTCCTGTTGCACTAATGCAAATGTAAACAGGAATTCTTTGAAGAAGTTTGTCCCCATGTCAGTTTAGATCACTAGAGCTCTACAAAAAAACAGCATGTGAAATGAAATGTGGTGCTCTTTGAGGAACAGTAAAAGGCTAAGAATGAAACCAAGCGAAATAATTCCATTAAAAGCACTATGTTTTGGCATCTTGTTATTACAAATTTAATACAGTTTGTTTAGAAGAAGGATATTATTAATGTAAAAATACAGTGTTCGTTTCCCTGTTATGACTGACTAGCACTTGGCATGGGGCTAAAACTAGTCATGTGCAGACTCTGAACCCCTGTGATTTCAGGGCTAGTTGGAGGCTTCCTTAGACCCTGTCATAATGAGCTGGGACCAGCAGCTGAGGCTCACAGAGGAGGAAGTCTTCTTTTCTTTCACTGCTGTCCCAGTATTGATAAACAAGGAGCTGACCCTCTTACAAGTTCTTTAGGAAGGACAGGCAGGGAAGGAGAGGAGAAGGCATTGCCCTCTATATCAATGACCAGCTGGAATCAGTGGAGCTCCACCTGGAGAAGGATGATGAGCTGGTCGAGAGTGTGTGGGTTAAAATAAAGAGGATGACAGGGGAGGGTGATATTACTGTAGGGGTCTGCTATAGGCCACCTGACCAGCAGAATCAAGCAGATGAGGCCCTTTACAGGCAAATAGCAGTGCATTTGAGTCACAGGCCCTGGTCCTCATGGGGGATTTCAACCTCCCTGACATCTGCTGATGGGACAACACAGCAAACCACCAGCAATCCAGGTTGTTCGTACATTGCATAGATGACAACTTCCTCCTCCAAATGGTGGAGGAACCAACAACAAAAGGTGCTATGCTGGACCTTGCTGTCACCAACAGGGAAGGGCTGGTAACCAATGTGAGGCTCATGGACGGCCTTGGCTGCAGTGACCATGAAGCAGTTTGNCTTTAGGCGTGCAGACTTCGATCACTTCAGGGATCTGCTGGCCAAAGTGTCATGAGATGAAGCCCTTGAGGAAAGAGGGGCCCAGGACAGCTGGTCAGTATTCAAGGATCACCTCCTCTGTGTCCAGAAGCAATGTATACCAACAACGAGGAAAGCAGGGAAGAATGCTAGGAGGCCTGCCTGGCTGAATGAAGAGCTCCTGGACACGCTGTCACACAAAAAGAAACTCTATAAGGAGTGGAAGGGAGGACAGCTAGAATGGGGGGAATATAAGGATGCTGCCCAAACAGCTAGAGATCTGGTTAGGAAGCCAGGGCACAATTTGAGTTGAACCTAGCCACGGAGGTCAAAGGGAACACCAAGAATTTCTACAGGTATACGAATGGTAAAAAGAAGACGAGGGATGGTGTGGGCCCCCTCATAAAGGAAACGAGTGAGGTGGTTACAAGTTACATGGAATAGGCTGAGGTTCTCAATGATTTCTTTACCTCACTCTTCACTGCCAAGGCCTCCACCCACGCTCCTGGACTCATGGAAAATAATGACAGGGACTGGAAGGAAGAACTGCCCATCATAAGTGAAGTTCAGGTTTGTGATCACCTGAAGAACCTGAAAGTGTTGAAGTCCACGGGACCTGAGGGGATACACCCAAGCGTACTGAGAGAACTGGCAGAGGAGGTTGCTAAACCCCTATTACATTCCAAAAGTCATGGTGGTCTGATGAAGTCCCCACTGACTGGAAAAGGGGAAACGTGATTCCTGTTTTCAAAAAGGGTAGGAAGGAGGAGCCAGGGAACTACAGGCCAGTCAGTCTCAACTCTGTGCCTGGTAAGATCATGGAGCAGATCCTCCTGGAAGGGCGATTGGACTAGATGATCTTTCAAGGTTCCTTCCAATCCCTAATGATTCTATGATTCTATGACATTGGATGTTTGCAGTTACTAACACAGATAGGTGTGCAGAAATGCTCTTACATTTTGTCCTGTGATGACCAAGGTCACTGCTAAATCTTGTATACCAGGTTGGAGTGCAGTAAATAAGAGCTACACCTGCAGAGTAGATCAGATAGGACAGGTGAACTAAACTGACTAACAAGATGTTCCATGTCATTTTCAGTATGAAGCTAAAGGTTCACAAGTGTCAGCCGTCTTCTTCAAAGGCCAGTGTTAAAGCACAACTCTGGCCATTCTTCCTCCTATCCCAATGTGTTCTTTGTTGAATGCAGTTCTGGAATTCAGCTCATGTGTTCAATTCCTGTCTGATGCTGTGAGTATTGTGGGACTTAAATAGTACCTGCTCACAGTATTAGTGGTGACATGATGTAGCTGCCATCAGGGGGCTGGGTTTGATATTGTTTTTTATATATTCATATACATATATATATGTTGGGTTTTATTATTTTAATTAAAGCAGTTTTGTTTTATGTTCTGATCTATAAGTCCCTCTCCCATATACCCTTTCTCTTCCCCTTTGGGAAGGAAAATAGAATGTGTCTGTAATTCATCTAGTTTCTGGCACATCCCTAACCCTTGACATTATTTCAATGAAAGGAGGCTTTGATTGATTCTTTCAATCATTAGGGAAGCTGAATTAGAGATAGACTAGTGAAATCAGGCTCCTCAATCTGGGCAACAGTCAAATAACATCCAGAATCAAGGGTCCCCTGTATCTTGCACCTCTCAGGTGGAAGAGAGAAGCCGAAGAAGAAGGGGTGATCAGAGCTAAGTGCAAACTGTGGCAGAAGGCAACAACTCCCTTTGCCTGCCTTACCTCCCCAGGTGTCACCAAGAAATAGATATAAGCCCCTCTTGGAAGACAGTCTAATAGGCATATAGATGACAAGCAACCCATTCTGGAGGTCTTATCGCAATTGCATAAATCGGATAGGTCTTCCAGTAATACAACAGCCTCATCCACAAAGAAGAAATAGAGAAGGATACTGGTTATCGGAGACTCACTCCTGAAGGGAACTGAGGGCCCAGTATGCAGAGTTGATGCACATCACAGGGAAGTCTGCCATCTACCTGGAGCCCGAATCGGGCATATCACTAGGACAGTCCCTAACCAGGTGAAATCACAGTATCACAGTATCACAGTATTACCAAGGTTGGAAGAGACCTCATAGATCATCAAGTCCAACCTGTCACCACAGAGCTCAAGGCTAGACCATGGCACCAAGTACCACGTCCAATCCTGCCTTGAACAGCTCCAGCGATGACGACTCCACCACCTCCCTGGGCAGTCCATTCCAGTGGCCAATGACTCTCTCAGTGATCTTCCAGACAGGTGGGGTGGAAGCTGCATCCTGTAGCCTGAAAGGAATGAAGGAAGACTTCAAGGCCTTAGGGCAGTTGGTGAAAGAGTCTGGGCCACAAATTATATACTCTTCATTACTTCAATTTTGGGTGAGGACTTGGGCTGGAAAGAATGATTCAGTCCATAAATGCCTGGCTAAGAGACTGATGCTACAGGTAGGGCTTTGGGTTCTTCCATAATGGCTGGTTTAATAAGACATCAGACCTGACAGTTACACATGGAAAAGGCTTATCTCAGAAGGAACAAAGGGTGAACAGCAGGATGACAATGAGCCAGCAATGTACCCATGTGGCCAGGATGGCAAACAGCATCCTGGGGCAGATCAGAATGGGGTGGTTAGCAGATCAAGTGAGGTTCTCCTCCTACTCTGCTCTGCCCTGGTGAGACCACATCTGGAATATTGTTTCCAGATGTTTTCTAGGCCCCTCAGTTCAACAAGGACACAGAACTGCTGGAGAGAGTCCAGCAAAGACCCACAAAGATGATGAAGGGACTAGAACACCCCCCTTATGAGGAAAGGCTGAGGGAGCGGGGTCTTTTTACCTTGGAGAAATGGAGTGAGGGTTGACCTCATTAATGTTTATAAATATGTGAAGATGGGAGGAGGGACCCAGGCTCTTCTCGGTGTCATCTAATGATAGGAGAAGGGGCAATGGGTGTAAGCTGGAGCATAGGAGGTTCTACATAAATATGAGAAGGAACTTCTTCATGGTGAGGGTGACAGCACTGGAACGGGCTGCCCAGAGAGTTGTGGAGTCTCTTTCTGTGGACATGTTTAAAATGCACTAGCACATGTTCCTGTGCTACTTGATCTAGGTGATCCTGCTGTGGCAGCGGGATTGGACTAGACGATCTTTCAAGGTTCCTTCCAATCCCTAATGTTCTGATTCTGTGATTCTGTGAAAACATTTGGCGAGCTGTTTTTATGCTGTTTTGCTGTCAGCAGAATTAATATCCAACAGGGAATTTGCTTTGCGGCCAATTAATTAACTATAACTACAGCAAAAAAAAATGAATTAAATTGTAGTTTGCCAGCTTTGTAAGTTGTCCAGACTCATAATTTTAACAACAGCAGTAAGTATACCATGGTCTCTGTGCTATCCCAGCAAAATCACTTCTTCAGAAAGTGCAAACAAAAGTGCTAAGTGCAAACAATAAGAGGGAAGGAAACAGAGAGTATGATTCAGTGGCAGTCTGCTTCATTTTACTACCTATAAGCCTGACCCCAGATGCAGAACACTGCTTTAAGTCTGGTTACTTCTAAGAAGCACTTAATAAAGGAAAGAGAATAGTATGTATGAAGACAATAAATTGATGCCAGATTCATGAACACCCTGTTTTATCTAAGTCCAGCTGCATTTAAGGAACAAGCCAGGTACACAAATACCACAGTTTATTTACATGCAACATGTATGGATTCTTTTAGATTGCCAGCCGTGCATTTATAAGCTGCAAGACAGCTGTAGTTTCTACAAACAAAAGTTGCAATTTGAAATACAAGCTTAATTTCCCAGGTAAACACTCAGCAGTTCACAGATCGTAGCAAAACCGTCCCTCCTTAGGGGGGGAGTGTGCAAGCAGAACACAAGCATCTTGAGATTCATGTCTCCTCCAGATTAGGTGGGTTATAGGGGCAATATTTATACTGCGTTACTTAGAGTTACATGAAGAGTGCAAGTGAGGAATATTGTCAAAATACCACTTGCTGTCAGCAGTCACTGAAAACTAAACCAGCATCAAAAACAGCACCTTTTGTGCTATTTTTTTTTTCTGGAAATCTATGCAAAGCATAGCTGCATTCTCCAGCCTCTTGGTTTAGGCCAGTCCTTGTCACCAGCCTTTGCATAAGAACAGACCACAGCCTATTCCAGTGCTCTGTCACCCTTATAGTAAAGAAGTTTATCCTCATGTTGAGGTGGAGCCTTCTGGGTCCAAGTTTATAATCATTAATCTTTGTTGTATTACTACGCCTCACAGAAAAGAGACTGGCCCCCTTCAGTTGACAGCCACCCCTCAGATATTCATAGACATTAATAGGATTCCTCTGTTAGTGTTCTCCAGGCTAAACAGCTCGAGTTCTCTCAGTCTTTCTTCATAGGGGAGGGCTGTATGAAAATTGTCACTGGGGAGGTGATTCTCCACTGACATTCTGCTCTTGTGAGACCACACCTGTGTCCAGTACTGTGTCCAGTTCTAGAGTCCTCAAGATAAGCACATAGAACTGTTGGAACAAGTTCAGAAGAGGGCCACGAAGACGCTGAGAGGGCTGGAGCACCTCTCCTGTGAAGACAGGCTGAAGGAATTTGGGCTCTTCAACCTGGAGAAGTGAAGGCTCTGTCGGGACCTTATAGCTGCCTTCCAGTACCTGGGCAGGGAGGGTATGGTAAAGCTGGAGAGGGACTTTTTATAAGGGACTCTAGTTATAAGACAAACGGGAATGGTTTCAAGCTAAAACAGGGTAGATTTAGATTGGGTCTTAGAAAGAAACTATGAGGCTGGCAAGGCACTGGAATGTGTTTCCCAGGGAGCCTGTGTATACCCTCTGCCTTGAAGTGTTCAAGGCCAAGCTGGATAGGCTCAGCCAACTTGGTCTAGTGAGAGGCGTCCCTGGATGATTTCTGAGGTACCCTCCATCCTAAACCACACTATGATTCTGTAACTCCAGAAGCTGCGCCTCCGCACAGCCCACCTGTTAGCGCAGCCCCGGCCGCTTCGCGCTTGCAACCCCAGGCGACGGTGACCCAATCACACTCGGGGCGGGGCGCGGGAGAGCGGAAGGCGGCGGGGCGTTATCTGCCGCGCGTGTCAGCTGTCGTCAGGGGGGCCCCTCCCTCTAGACTGTTGGGCTCTGCGGGAGGAGGAGCAGGAGAGGCACGGCGGGCATGAGCCGCGGCCACAGCCTCAGCCTCGCACCCGTTGTAGCGGCGTGGCCGGCTCAGCCATGAAGCGGAAGAAACTGGCTGAGGGCCGAAGCCGCGCAGCCCCGGTGCCGCTGCCGCCGCCGGATCTAAAGAGGACCCGGGGCGCAGCGGCGCGGCGACAGCCCCACCCTGCGCCCGGCGGGACGGAGCTCTGCCTCAAGATCACCGGTGAGGGGACGCGGCGGGGGAGTTGAGGCGCGGCGTGGGCCTTGGCTGCCGGTGGCGGGACGGGGCGTGGCGGGTCTGGCAGGGTCCCGTCCCGTCCCTGTATCTCTCCCGCGGCGGCGGTGAGGAAGGAGAACGCGCCAGTGTCGGTGCCCCCGTCTCTTGTACAGCCCCGCGGTGCCGTGGTTTGCTGTGTCACAGGACCGTTCTTCTGGAGCAGAGTTAGTTGCTGCTGGCTTTGGATTCGAGTTGTTACCCGCTGAAAGACGTGTTTAAGTTTAGTTCATGTAACAGAAAAAAAACCCCTAATTTTTGTGTCCTGCGTTAGGATGTGAGAGTGTCGTGTTTACAAGTTTTGTTAAAAACCGTCGAGAAATTAACCAAACTTACAGCTTCTCGAGGAGGGACACGGGAAACTGTAGACAGAGCAAGAGGAGGAAATGCAGAAGGCTGCTTAAGCAGTGTCTCCCAGTTAACGGAGTGCTTAGGGAACCGTAAAGGTTTCGTGGGTGCAGCCAAGGGGGAAGAGTGGTGCTTCACAAAGCATACCGTATTCTTCTTTCTGTAAAACTCTTGACACTGCCCGGGAACAAAATCCTGAACACTGCAGCCTGAAATACCGTGTTTCAGGCCTAATCCACACAGGAAATCAGAGCGCTGGGCTTACATAAATAACTCTGTTATGTAGTGTTCTGTAACAGCGGCCGTTTGTGTAGAAAGTTGTCCTGGTAGTTTTAAGGTGAAACATAGGAACCCGTCTTCTTGAATCAAAGTAGTGTCCCTACTTAGAATACCAGGGAGTCCCGACCATTGCAGATCTCCAGCAAACAAGCCTATCTGCCCGTGCTCATCTGATAATAGATGTCTGGCATCAGCAAGCCCCTGAAATCGTTCTTCTTCAGATGTTCACACATTTAAGTAAGACAGTAGAGCACCTAGGGTTTTATTTGGTCGGTTGTTTGTGAGGTTTTTTTAGTGGCATTTTATATGTAGTAGTACACAGTGAACAAATTTGATCGAAGTGCAGCAGTTTACTACAGGTAATAATAATTTGATTTGTGCATAGTGACTGCTGTTTATGAGCTTATAACAATGGAACAATTGCAGTCTAGTTTTTACTATGTTTGGTATGTCATACATTTTAAAAGAGAAACCTTAAGGAGCCTTTAGGCTTGCCTTTTTATTCAGCTGATTTAAAAGTCATTTCAAGTTTTCAGTTGTCAGTTCTGACTTCACACGATAGAATTTGGAGAAATTAATGAATAGTTCTGTACTAGAGGTAGATTAAAACAAAAGGCCTTACTCTTGCAAATGCATGTAGGTAAATATTTTAGCCTCTGTAAAAGCTGAGAGATAAGCTTTGGCTTTTTCACTTACAGAAATGGTGCCAAACTCATTAAGAACTTTGCAGGCTACTCTCATTTTCATCTTTCATAGGAGCAGAAAACAAACCCAAATAGCTGCAAAGATCTTTTTGTGACATTCATAAACAGTAAAGGGTGTAATCCATTATTTGCGTGGATTTTATATTCAAAACAATTACTGCATTTCTTTTTTTCCTAATGAATTGTGTACATAAGCCAGATGTCAGAATAAATTTTAATTGGAATCATCAAAATATTTTTGCTTGCTGTTAGTTCAGGAAAATCTTGTGGAAAATGATTTGGTTTTGTCTATTAAGCAGCATAGTAGGTCTTATAATTTCCTCCCTTTCAGGTAAAGCGTGAGGCTTGCTGGTATGTATTCAGTTTGCTGGAACTGAACGCATTTCTTGTGTTTATTAGAAGCATATTCCCATATCCTTTTGATCTCCAAAACGAGTAATTTATAAGATCTAAGGAAAGTGCGGCGACACTGAGGTGCTTGAAAGCTGTTGATTTCCTTGGCAGCATTTCTTTGTCATTACTCTGATTTTATAAAAAACATTTCAAGAATGTGGAATTACAGTGTGTAAACCTGGAGCAAACAGACTGTGTTCTAACCTCTTTTCATCAGTTAATTGTAAAAGGAAAGAGCTACAGTAACTATATCTGATTTTAAATGATATGACAACATACAGCATTGTTTTTGCCCTCCTGCTAAATGTACCACCAGTTTGTTTGCAATAAGTAATATATCTTTAAGCTTTCCAACATTTTGACTATCAACACTTCTAGTAGTTTCTGTTACAGTACTAGTTCAGTGCAAACATTCTATTTAGTCTTCTGTCAATATGATGTCACTTGTGGGTCTTCCTGAAAGTTAAGATTTTAAATATGAGTTTAAGGCTTGTAGTACCTAATCCAGCGCTGACAGTGTACACACATATGTAAAGTAGTCTTCTGTAGCAGACAAGCAGCAGAGTGCAAGAACTCTATTTATAGAGTGAAGTCTCAGTCAGTTCTGATGTGGCCCTAAAAAGAACTGTTTTTCATAGATTACTGTTAATTAAAAAGTTCTTTTAGCTTTTTAGTGCACTTTATTTTCTTTTTCAGAGGGCAGACTGTTGTTTTCATTGCTAACTTCATAATCGCGTAATCTTGAGGTACGAAAGGGGAGCGAATGAATCTTATCTTGACATTGCAAAAGAATTTGTCATGTCTTCTCATATGTCTTTCTGATGTTTTGGAGTCTTTTAACTCAAACATGGCAAAATGCCAGCTCTACATTTAGAAATACACCCCTTTTAAAATAGTAAAGCACTCTCCAGTTACATTCCTGGTAATTCAAAACAGACTAATATTGGGGTTTTTATTGTACTGCCAGATTTCTCATCCAAGGCATCTGTTTAACAATAGAACTGCAGAATTTCTCTTTTTATGAAGTAATCATTGCTGATCATTTGCAGACTTGTCCTGCAGCAAATGCCTGTTTAGTGTTTAGCTGTGTCTTGTATTACTGAACTGTCTTTTTCGAAGGCCTGTGCAGCAGATTCCAAAAAGCATCAGGCTGATTGAGAGTAAAGGGAAGATTATTTTGTGGGTGTTAACACTAACATGTTTTTGAAGTGGCAGCTCTCAGTTTTCTATGCCTCTATTTCCATGTAGTGCTGTAGATATGAAAAACAAGCAAAATGCTTTTTTCTTCTCTACGCACACTGCAATCAGATGTGTGATTGCTACAGCTTGTGTAGACATGTTTGTGCTTGCTCATGCTACCAACAGTAGCAATGCTGTGATAACAAGACATAGCCTTTGGTTAGGGGTATGCAGGCTCATCTTGTTGCATATTAGGTGTTTATGCAAATTAGTTGCCTTCAGTGGCTTCCATGTTTCTGCATTTGAACCTTTTTATTTTATGAGGCTAACAAAACTAAGGGTAGTCGAAGGGTACAGCTGCAGTTGTATCTCTTAATTACAGTGCAAATGCAGCCTGCAAAGGTTCTACTCTCTTTTCCGAAAGATTTTTAAAAAGGTCTGCTGTATTTGATAGATTTAGGATGACCTTTTATCAGAAATTTGCAGGAATCTGGAAGTGCTCCAGCACAGTCTGTGTAAATGAAACACTAAAAAACTAAAATTAGCAGAGGAAGCATGAAAAAAGTGAAGTGGAATCCTTGCTTCTGCAGAAACATTTGTGCAGTCCTAGTGAAATCGATGAATTGTGCTCTGGTATATTTTATACATAAGCCCTCACTGTGCAGTCAGATACTTAGTGAAGGAATTCTCTTTCCTCAGCCTGTGTTACTCCTGTTAAAAAAATTGACACACTAATCCTTAGCCAAACAGAGTGGGGAACATGTTTGGGGAAAAAAAAAAAGTAGAAACAGGTATGGTGAGTAGTACAGAATTTGTCCAATATTGGAACTGTAAGCTTAGAGAAAGGTAAATACACTTATGGGGAGGAACTTCTCTGTATAGCTCATTTTGAAAAGCTCTCTGTAGGAAACATGTTGAAAAGATGGAGACTGCTGTTTACATAATGTGGAGCAATTGTTAGCAGTGCCCAGAAATGGACAGCTCGTCAGGATATTGGCATTTGACTCACACTGCTCATATTGTGAGGTGGTTCTGTAAATTCATTAAACTGAGTTTCTTTCAGATGTTTTAAGAATGGCAACAATTAACATGCTCCAGAGATACCAGTGCAGAATTGAATGCCAACAGCAATTCAAAAGGCCTCATACACACTGCTCACTCAAGATAGAAATTCTTACTTTTGTTGGACTTTTTTGCAAAAACTGCTGAACAGTTTCAGCAGGAGTAGGAGTGCTGAGGCAGCAAGAGGTTCTGTTACTCCAAGTCCTGTTTAGGAGCAAAATGTTAAATTATTTGAAGTCTTTGACCTATGCAAATATTCCTTTTTGATGGGACTTTTGCATGTGAAGGCTTTAGGTTACTCTTTGTGCTTTGAGGGCTTCAAAAGTGAAGGTAAGGTTTTTGTGAAGAAGCTGGTATGCAAGTAGCTAAACAGTTTGAGTTCCCCAGCCTTTCTACCCAGACTTTGATGTCAATGTTTTTTATGCACATAGGGAGCTGCTTGGTCATTCAATAATTAGACTGGATCTAAGGGACAGATGCCATCAAGAGAAAGATTCTGGCTGTGTATTCCCACCGTTAACCCCCAGTAGTTCAATGAGCAAAATCAGAAGAAAACTGTTCCTTGCAATGAACCTAGTGGCAGGTAGTCCTTAAAATGGTTTAGAAGCAGTGTGAAATTATAGCTTGGGGCTGTAGTGTGACACATGTTTAGTCTATCAATGCCAGTTTAAACACAATCCCTAGATATCATAGTCTCAGTTCTCCTTTCTTCTTTCTCTTTGCCCTCAGTCGACGCACAGAGACATTAGCTCTCGTTCGTAGGGCAGAAGGAAGTAAACTAAAAAAACCAGCTTCTTTTTTTTTTTAAAATACTTTGCAATGGTGCCTGTTAAGAGTTTCTGATTCAGACAAATCCACCTTGATGCAGCACAGGGAGTAACACGGTGACGAGGACAGATGCAAGGGGATTGTGAAAAATAGTGCACCCTCTCAACTCCTAAGGTATTGGAGTAAATGCTGTGCCATCACTGCCATTCTGTGGAGTAGCTTTGCCCATAGCATTATTTTCTGTCCCGGTGGCATATTGGTGCACTTGCTTCTCCAGTTATATTTTCCCTTTGTGGGCCAGTTTAGGCCCTTTGAGGAAATGCACAGCATGACTCTAAATCCTTTACCATGTTTTCAGAAGATACTTTGGTAAGTGCTGGGAAATACAGAAATTCCTAAGCAGGTAAAGCACTTCCAGTGCTAGCACTGTAACTGCTGTGCCTACAAGGTAGAACTGTTTAGAAACCGAATAAGCAAGTTCATTGCCTTGCTTCTGCTGAGAGAGTAAGGAAGTCAGTGCCCAACTTGCTCAGGAGTTTTTGTACATCCCACTGGTTGCTCCTGTCCTGTAAATGTTTAAATCAAACCATTCACATCGGGCCACTGTTCTGTTGAAGTGTGCATTTAGCAAATAACCTCTCTTGTGATGGTGTCTGCCTCCATGTCCTGGATTACTACTGTACAGTGGTGAGCACTGAGTGTGCGAATGTTGAAATACAGATGTGGGGTTTCCTTTCATGCCATACTTTAAGGTGTTTTTTCAAGATGCACAAAATGATTTCTGAGTGCTAGCCATGAAGGATTTTGTTTGGAAGCATAAAATATTTTTGGTTTTCTTGCTCTCTGAAAAATGAGATACAGTTTTTCTTTGTCAGAAATAATGGCTTTGGAGCAATATGTTTGTATGCAGGTGCTCAGTTTTGATAATTCAGTAATAGATCTGTTCCGGGAAGCTAGCTTGCTAAAAGTAAAATCTTTCCTTTTAGGTTTGAATTTTGGTCCATATATCCTATGATTTTTTTCTAGCGGGAGGAAGCTAAGTATTGCTGAGGTGCGGCAAGGCCTCAGTTTTTATTGACCAGTTACTGCAAGCACAGCAATTTACAACAGCAACACAGTCAGTGTTTAAAGTTCACCTGAGCTAAGGTTCTCCCAGCTATAAAAATAATTTATTTCTATGTGAATACCGCTGGCATTTGTTTCCCCCCTCAGCTTAACAAAGGAAGCTGGGACAGGCACAGGATGTCTCCTGCTTGCATGCATGCAGGCTTTGAAGTCAAAGCCAGGGTGGGGATGCAGATGGAGATGACTGATTAGTAGCTCAGGGGACAGCTTTGGGTTGCACTTCATTTAGTTTAATGTAGGTACTGTGAGGTGCTGAGGGATTTGTTGCTTAGTTGGGACTATGTATGTGGTATTTGAAGTGCAGCACATGGGCTCTGTTGTCAGGAGGTTCTGCTGTGTGTGTGGGTACAAGTCAGGCTCCTGCTGTGTTGCAAAATCATCAGGCAGGTACCTTTCCTGGGAACACTCTGGGAAAGAAGCTAAACAGCTGCAGATTATGGGTGCACTGCTGAGCAAAAAGTGTTAATCTCTGTATACCTTGTTGCTTAACACTGGAGAAATAATAATAGAATCATTAGGGATTGGAAGGGACCTCGAAAGTTCATGTAGTCGAATCCCCCTGACACAGCAGGATCACCTAGACCAAGTCACACAGAAACACATCCAGACAGGTCTTAAATGTCTCCAGTGAAGGAGACTCTACAACCTCCCTGG
This sequence comes from Rhinopomastus cyanomelas, assembly GCA_013400115.1. Classification (NCBI taxonomy): domain Eukaryota; kingdom Metazoa; phylum Chordata; class Aves; order Bucerotiformes; family Rhinopomastidae; genus Rhinopomastus; species Rhinopomastus cyanomelas. The sequence continues at coordinate 15,517 of VXBP01006046.1, read as the reverse complement.
GCAGCCTGTTCCAGTGCTCTGTCACCCTCACTGGGAGGAAGTTCCTTCTGTTATTTATACGGAACCTCTTAGGTTCCAGCTTACACCCATTGCCCCTTGTCCTATCACTAGATGACATTGAGAAGAGCCTGGCTCCCATCCTTCTGACTCCCACCCTTCACATATTTGTAAACATTAATGAGGTCACCACTCAGTCTCTCTTCTCCAAGCTAAAGAGACCCAGCTCCCTCAGCCTCTCCTCATAAGGGAGGTGCTCCACTTTCTTCATCATCCTTGTTGCTCTACGCTGGACTCCCTCCAGGAGCTCCACATCCCTCTTGAATGGAGGGGCCCAGAACTGGACACAGGACTCCGGATGTGATCTCACCAGTGCAGAGTAGAGGGGGGAGAAGAACGTCTCTTGATCTGCTAACCACCCCGCTTCTGATCCACCCCAGGATGCTGTTGTCCCTCTTGGCCACAAGAGCACACTGCTTAAAAGATTTGTTTCACCCAAACCATTTAAATTCTGTTGAAAAGGTAAAATTTAAGACTTTTAGCAGAAGAGTGTATTTATGAAGGCTTTACATTTTCTTGCATTTCAGATCGCCTTTATTTTGCGATTCTTAACCGAAAACCAAAGAGTGGAGCTGCAGATGCCCATTATTTCTGCATAGATGATGAATTTGTGTATGAGAAGTAAGTACAAACTTATTTTTTCCTGCTTTTTAAACAGAAATGAATTAGAACAACAGCAATGAGGAACCTCTTTAATTGACTTGTTTTTACAATGTAGCTGAAGGAAATGTACCCTTCCCATTACAGAACTAATTACATGAGTTTGGTCCTCCCAGATGTATGTATCATGGTGATTTACTGTCTCAGAATGGTTTATTGGCTTCCCTTCAGAATTTCTTAAACGTTTCAAAGCAGAAGTTTTCATTATACCCATTCTTGTTAGAAGACACTGGAACATGCTGCAACGATGTACATTCAGAAATGTGCACTGAGCACTTCAAGCTGATGGGGATGTCTTTGATGTTCAGTTATTAAGTGCAATGTCTAAACTTCCTAGAATAAGAGAAAAAACTGGGCAAAATCAACTGAGGACTTTATTACCTGACAATGGATTATTATTTCTTCTGTAGTGAATAGTGTAAGCTTTGTATGTCATCTAGAATGCTGCTAATTTTGACCAAGGGCATGCTTACTGTATTTGAAAGAACTGATCAGTCTTTATTCCCTTTCGTTTTTGTCTATCAATTATGTCTTCTAAAGGGAAGCTCTATAGTTGCTCTTAAAATAGCATTTCTAAACATGTCACAGAATGATAATGTGAATTTTTAAAACTATTCAGGTTTTGAGTGGTGTGGAAAACATATAAAAAGTTTTAGTCCCTGTTTAAAGTTGACAAAACTATTTCCTCCAAGTGAAAATAGTTATGTATGTAAGATGGTACTTTTCTTTTTAGAATTAGATGTGTATTACATATATATTGTGACTCCTTGCTTTGTGCATCTCATTTTAAAAAAGGCATTTACACAGGTGGTGTACATTTTGGTTTTTCCTACCAGCTTCTATGCAGACTTTGGACCACTCAATCTGGCGATGGTCTACAGATACTGCTGCAAGCTAAATAAGAAACTGAAGGTAATGCTTAGGGGTTTTATTAATTGTTCCCATCCTCTAAAGAGCAAAAGCTAGAGGGCCAAAAGATTTTTTTGTTTAGGTGCTTTCCTCACTTCCTAGTCCTGTGAAGTTTTGAATGCAAATGTTATCAAGATGGATTTATGCAGGAGAATCAGGAGGGAAAACCCCTTTGTAAGGTCCAGAAGATGTACTTCTGTGGCTGTAGTTAATGTCCAGGTCCTGAAAGATCATTTGCTAAATGGGTATAGAGTTCTTAAAATGAAAAGTTCTGCTCCTGCGTTTGAGTCTTCTTAGCAGTCTGCCAGCATTGAGTGAACTTGAATGTGTAACCCAACGCATTTGTATTGGAGATAGGTTTTTGTTTGGCTTGGGCTTCTTTTCTGATCCTGACATTTATTTGATATGAAGCAACATTTGGTCATTGATACCGTTTATGATGTCCTGAAAGATACTGCCATGCTCCTACTGGAGATTATCTTCTCAGGGATGCTCAGTAATTTTGGGGATTGGGCACTTGATAGGACACTGTGTCTTTAAACGGTGAGTTCCTGTATTAGTTAACATGAATGACTTTGAGATAGATGACCTCTAACAGATGTTAGAGTATAAAACCTGTTAGGCAAATTAAAAAAGCTTATTAGAATTAGTATGAATCAGAGTTTGTCTCTTCAAAACTGTTTAGATCTTGAAACTGTCACTGGTGTTAGTTTGCATAAATCAGGCTTGCACTGTGAACAGTTTTGTTAAAGACAAGATTCACTGAATTTTTGTTTACAGGATGTTCCGAAGCAACATAGGTTTATAGGCCCTTTGAATATCGTGGGTTTCATATTGGAAAGACATGCAAGGGTTGCTGAGTGGGTGCTACTGCTAGTGATCTGGGGTTTCTCTGTGTTGAGCATGTTTAATAGTATCTGAGCAAGTAATATTGATATTCAAATTAATGACATTTAAAGATAGGTTAGCAGTTGATCAAAGTATATCGTTTCAAGTGCATCAAAATTTGTTTCAAGAGCCAGTTGGTGAATAGTTTTTGCAGCCGCCACAGATGTGTCCTTTCTATTGGCAATGCCATTCCACTCCCTTTCTAAGATAACTGGAGAAACTATATTCCAGGCTGAGATAAAATTTAAAATATTTATGAAAATATTTTGGAAAGACATTCAAAATACTTTAAATCTGAGCATATATTTTCCAGTGATTCTGATCTTTAGATAAATCGACTAGTAGTTTTTTCTAAAGTTAGCATTTCTCTTGGCGAAAATCTAATTCTGTTTTTAAAACTATTGTGACTTAGATATACCTGTGATGTTTTTGAGAAATGACACTGTGTATTTATTTCTTATAAGTGCCTGTCTGTTACATAGAGTTTGCAGTCAGAAATACTAAAGGAGAATATTAAAAATATTGAGTTTGGATACTGGGAAAAATACAGGAACAGTCTAGGTAGGAATGCAATAAAGTCTTGCAAAGCATTTTTATAACTTGTCTACAGTATGCTTGGTCATCTGAATACAGGTAGCTGAAATTAGGTGAACAGGCCCTTACATTCCTCTAATTTTATAAAATAATACATGAAAAGTCTAAAATACAAAATTATAATCTTGTGCATTTCTTGATACAGTCATTACCTTTGATAAGGAAGAAAATAATTCATTATACTGGCTTTGATCAGAAAAAACAAGCGAATGCTGCATTTCTCATAGGCTGCTACGCAGTAAGTATTTCTTTTTTTATATGACACCAGGTTGCTAAATGTGTTCAGCTTTTCCTACTCAGTTTTTGAAACAGTGTGATAGAGATTTCTCTTTAGTAAACTATTTTAAAGTAAGGTACCACATACTAAGACAGTTTTAAAAGTCTAGCAGGTATGAGAATTGAGTTTTATGGTTTTAGTGGGATTTTACTCTCAACTGCAGACTGTGCTTTTAAGAGGCAAGAAAACAGTTGGAAAAGGTCTTTATTAATATTTTCATTTAGAAAGTATGACTGACTGCTACTTGATGGTTCTCATTTCCCAAACATACTCTTTTTCTTTTTGAATAAAGTACTGTGTTGCACAAAGTAGAGTATAACATCTCCTGTTATGTGCACTTTGAAATACACCTTTTCTTCCTCTGCTGCTTCTTTTCTAATATAATATCATCTCCTCAGTTAGAAGTAGAGAGAACACAGTTTCATTGAATCACAGAATGCATTGAGTTGGAAGGGACCTTTAAAAGTCACCTAGTCCAAACCCCTGCAGTGAGCAGGGACATCTGCAACTAGGTCAGGTTGCTTAGAGCCTCATCCAGCCTCACTTCGAATATCCCAAGTGATGGGGTGACCACCACCTCCCTGGGCAACTTGTTCCAGTGTTTCACCACCCTCATTGTAAAAATCTTCTTCCTTGTATCTATCCTAAATCTCTCCTCTTTTAGTCTAAAACCATTACCCCTTGTCCTGGTCACAACATGTCTTGCTAATTCTCCCCACCTTCCTTGTGGACTCAATTTAAGTTCTGAAAAGCTGCAGTGGCTTCTTGGAGCCATCTTGTCCCAGGGCTAAACAACCCCAGATTTTGCAGACTGTCCTTTTCAGAAGGATGGAACACCTCCACAATTTTGAGTGGCTCCTCTGGACCCACTCAAAGAGGTTAATATCCATCTTGTGTTCAGGAACCCAGAGCTGGACGCAGTATGCCAGGAGGGATCTCACCAGAGTGGAGTAGAGGGGGAGAATCACCCCCTTTGACCTGCTGGCTACACTTCTTTTGATACAGCCCAGGATTCAGTTGGCCTTCTGAGCTGTGAAAGCTTTGTTGTGTCATGTTTCGCCTTTTGTTCACCGGTACCCTAAGTCCTTCTCCAGAGCTGCTATCAATCACATCGTCTCCCAGCCTGTATTGATGTCAAGGATTGTCCTGACCCAGGTGGAGAACTTTACACTTGACCTTGTTGAATCTCATGAGTTTCATACTTTGCCCACTTCTCCAACTTATCCAGCTCTCTGTGGATGGCAGCCATCCCTCTGGCTTGTCAACCGCACCTTAGAATTGTCTAACTTCCTGAGATCCTGCTCAATCCCAGTGTCTATATCACTGATCGAATTCTGAGCAGCACTGGACCCAGTACAGACTCCTGAAGGACACCAGTTTTCATCTAGACATTGAGCTGTTAACCACTCCTCTCTAGAGGAGACCACCCAACCAATTTCTTATCCACTGATTTGTCCGCTCATCAAATCCACATCTCTCCAACTCAGAAGGATTTTGTGGGGGACTGTGTCACAGGCCTCACAGAAGTCCAGATAGATTACGTCTGGAGCTCTTTTATTTTGTCCGCTGCTATTGTCAGTTCATCCTGGAAAGCCACAAGGTCAGTCAGGCAAGGATTTGTCCATGCTGGCTGTTGGAAATCACCTCCCTATCTTCTGTGTGCCTTAGCATATCTTCTAGGAGGATCTGTTCCATGGTTTTTCCAGGCACAGGGGTGAGGCTGACAGATTAGCAGTCCTCATCATGTGTAGGTTTAGGAAGTACTGAGCCAGTTCCCTGGCTGCGGGGTGGAAAATACAGTCTGGTACTGTACTGAAGGTACATCACAGCTGTGTGTACAAAAGTGTGGACAAGGAATAGAGTGCTTCAGAATGGAAGATGTGATGTACTATATTCATATTCTGCTTTGACTTGTGACACACCATGATTGTAACCACCTCTCTTGTTTTCTGAGTCATAAAGTGAAGTGAGCACTTACGTGATTTTGATGTTGGAGATTTGAGTGGTTAAAGTTCATGTAGCCTTAGGTTATTCCTGTTATCTGCAAGGCTGTAGAGTACTTGTCGTGATGCTAGCACTCTCCTTGCTACCTTTCTACATGAAGGGTGTCCATTTTCTGCTCCTCAGAGTCTTCTGTTACCAATTTTCCACAGTACTTATTGAAAATTAATTAGATTTTTAAAAAGTGTCGCTCTTGGTATTTGAAATGCAGGTACTGAGATATGTTGCTGTAGGCTTTTGAATTATTAAACCACACAGAAACTGGCAACAAGAGTTGCTAAATTTTTTAGCAGTTAAGGCATTTTGTTGACAAAACAGTCTCAGCTTTTGGGAAAACTATTTTTTCCTAATGACTTGAACACAGTGGAGGCCCAGAAAGTAAGAGGAGATTAGCTTCAGATACCAGCCGATACCAGCCATTATTTGGAAGGAAGTGGGTTTTATTTTCTTCTAAGCTTTTTCTATAAGTACATATGCTAGTATTGTACAGCACAGCACCTGGCATTTTGAGCAGAAACAGTGGCAAAATAATCCAGTACAAAAAAACCTGATTGACTAAAGTGTACAAAAAAAATTGTGACACAAATATTACTTCGGATGATCCAGTAGCCCTGCCATGTTGCAGTAACATGCAGCTGAAGAGGAGTGTTGGGACAGATGTGTAAGATAAGTGTATGGATTGTGATGAGAGTCCAAAACACAGTAATTAAAAATAGAGGCTACTGGACAGACGTATGGCAGTTTTTTCTTCAGATTGCTGCAGTGAAGAAGGTGAAAGAGTAAAGAAAGAATACTAATACGGATCCAGCTGTCATTGACTGACTAGCCAATTCATGTGGGAGGGCTGGTAGCAGACAACTGGTGTATAGCAGAAAGAGGCTGGTCAAAATCACCAGTAATTTTCAGAGTAAAGGAATTGGCGTAGGTTATTGCATTGTACAGAGTGAGTATTTCTGCAGTTTCCCTTAGGAACCCATGGCAAAGCGAAGGCTATGTGAGTATCACTCTTCCTCCCTGAATAGGTGCATGTCTGTCTTGTGTAATTGCAACTCCTAGATGGCAGGGTAGCTCTAGCTGTATGCTGATTTTCTTTAAGTGTAACAGACTTTGTGTTTGATACTGCTCTTTCTATAAAGCGGAATACTATTTCTCCCCAGATTGATGTGGGAAGGATTCCAGTGAAGGAAGTTCCCAGAAGAAAGACTGTGTTCTTGAGACTCAGCTTTTTTACCTGGCAGACTTTATCTTTCATGAAGAGAATCATAGCATCATAGAATCATTAGGGATTGGAAGGGACCTCAAAAGATCATCTAGTCCAATCTCCCTGACACAGCAGGATCTCCTAGACCAAGTCATACAATCAGTCAAGGTTAGAAGAGACCACAGGATCATCCTGTTCCAACCCCCCTGCCATGGGCAGGGACACCCCACCCTAGATCAGGCTGGCCAGAGCCTCATCCAGCCTGGCCTTAAACACCTCCAAGGATGGGACCTCACCACCTTCCTGGGCAACCCATTCCAGGCTCTCGCCACTCTGACAGTGAAGAACTTCCTCCTCGCATCCACTCTAAATTTACTCATCTCCAGCTTTGCTCCATTCCCCCTAGTCCTGTTGCTACCTGACATCCTAAAAAGTCCCTCGCTGGCCTTTTTGTAGGCCCCCTTCAGATACTGGAAGGCCACAATAAGGGCACCTGGGAGCTTTCTCTTCTCCAGACTCGGCAGCCCNATGGCATCCCTGCCCTCCAGCATGTCTGCTGCAGCACACAGCTTGATGTCGTCAGCAAACTTGCTGAGGGTGCACTCAGTGCCTCTGTCCATGTCATCGACAGAGATGTTGAACAAGACTGGTCCCATGACTGATCCCTGAGGGACTCCACTTGTCACTGGCCTCCACTTGGACATGGATCCATTGACAGCCACTCTCTGGGTGAGGCCATCAAGCCAGTTCTTTACCCATCTAGTGGTCTACCCATCAAAGCCATGTTCCATCAGCTTGGAGACCAGAATGTGGTGCGGGACAGTGTCAAAGGCTTTGCTCAGGTCCAGGTAAATGACGTCAGTCGCCCACCCCTCATCCATTAATGTTGTGACCTGTTCATAGAAGGCCACTAGGTTTGTCAGGCAAGATTTGCCCTTGGTGAAGCCATGCTGCTTGTACCCAGTCACCTCTTCACTCTTCTCCTGTCTCAGTAGTGTCTCTAGGAGGATCTGCTCCATGATCTTACCAGGCACAGAGTTGAGACTGACTGGCTTGTAGTTCCCTGGCTCCTCCTTCCTGCCCTTTTTGAAAACAGGAATCATGTTTCCCCTTTTCCAGTCAGTGGGGACTTCATCAGACCACCATAACTTTTGGAATATAATAGGGGTTTAGCAACTTCATCTACCAGTTCTCTCAGTACCCTTGGGTGTATCCATCAAGTCCCGTGGACTTCACTTCCAGGTTGAAGGCCTTAATAAGGCCACCTGGGAGCCTCCTCTTTTCCAGACTCAACAGCCCCAACTCTGTGTAGCCTCATAGGAGAGGTGCTTCAGCCCTCTGATGATCCTCGTAGCCATCCTCTGCACTTGCTCTTGGTGTTCCCTTTGACTTCCCTGGCTAGGTAAAAAAAGGCAGGTTTAAGTTACAGCACTGACTGCTGTAATGTTCAGAAATACATGTCCTGTCAACATGTAGACAGAAAGCTGGTTAACATTCCAAGATTGCCTCTTCCAACCACAATAGCACTGCATCCCTACAAAAAGAAGGTCAGGCAAAGATGCCAGGAGGCCTGTGTGGATGAGCATGGAACTCCACGGAATCAAAGAATCAGAGAATTATTGAGGCTGGAAAAGAGCTTTTAGACTATAAAGTGCAGCCTGTGACCTCCAGAACACAGACACAAGAGGAAGCCTACAGAGGTGTCCTGGGAGGAGTGCAGAGGCACCATTCATGCAGCCAGGGATAGGTTTAGGAAAGCAAAAGCCCAAATAGGATTAAGTCTGGCCAAGAACATGAAAGGCAACAAGAAGACCTTTTATATCTGTGAGAAAAAGAAAACTAGAGAAAATGTAGGACACCACCAAAAGGAAAAAGGTGGCCCAGTAACCTGAGATACAGAGAAGGCTGAAGTGCTCAATTAATTGTTTGCCTCAGTCTTCACTGGCAAGTCATGCAGATTAAGGGCTGGGACTCGGAGACAGAATAACCATCCACTGCAGGGGCAGGTTTGTGATACTACAAGGAACCTGAAGGTGCACAAGTCCATGGGACCTCCTGAGGTACACCCACAGGTCCTGAAGGAACTGGTCATGAAGTTGCTAAGCCTTTATTTGTCATGTTTGAGAAGTCATCGCAGTCTGGTGAAGTTCCCCTTGACTAGAATAGAGGAAATAAGACTCCCATTTTTAGAAAGAGCATTTGGTCTCACCTCTGTGCCTGGCAAGATCATGAAACAAATCCTCCTGGAAACTGTGCTGAGGCACATGACAAACAAAGAGGAGATTGGTGATAGCCAGCATGACTTAACTATGAGCAGATTGTGCCTCACAAATCTGGTTGCTTTCTAATGACAGGGTTACAGCATTGGTGGGTAAAGGTAGAGCAACCCGTGCCATCCATTTGGACTTGCATGAGGCATTTGACACAGTTCTACATGACATTCTTGTCTCCAAAATAGACATGGATTTCACAGGTAGACCCCTTGGTGGATAAGGAATTGTGTGGAAGGTCATGCTCAGACTTGTGGTCGATGGCTCACTATCCTAACAGGTGATCCATTAAGAGTGGTGGTCCTCGGGGTCTGTTTTTGCACCAGTACCGTTTGACATGTTTGTAGGTGACATGGACATTGCACTGAGTGCATCCTCAGTAAGTTTGTTGATGACACCAAGCTGTGTTTTGTGGTTGACACACTGGAAGGGAGGCCAACCAGATGGAACTTACCTGAAGAAGTGGTGACCACATGCAAACAACATGAAGTTCAGCAAGTCCAAGCGCAGGGTCCTATGTCTGGATTGTAGTAATCCCCAGCAGAAACACATGGTGGGTGGAGAATGGTTTGAGAGCAGTCTCAACAGCAAGGGCTTAGTGGTGTTGGTGTATGAAAAGCTCAACATGAGTCAGCAGTGTGAGTGCAGTCCAGAAGGCTAAACATATCCAGGGCTGTGTTGGAAGAAAGTGTCACATAATTCTCCCCTTTTGCTCTTGTGAGACCCCAGCTGGAGTATTGTGTCCAGTTCTGGAGACCCCAGTATAAGGACATGAAACTATTGGAGTGAGGCCAGAGGAGGGCCATGGGGATGACCAGAGGGCTGAAGCACCTCTGCTGCAAAGTCAGGATGAGGGAATTTGAGCTGTTCAGCCTGAAGAAGGGAAGGTTCTGGAGGAGTACCTGTGACTTTATAGCATTCTTCCAGTACTTGAAAGGGGCTTGCAAGAAAGCTGGGGAGGAGCTTTTTACAAGAGACTCTAGTGATAGGACAAGAGGAATGATTTCAAGCTAAAGGAGGGTATATTTTAATTAGTTGTAATGATGATGGTGACACACTGGAAGAAGTGACCACGGAGGCTGTGGATGCCCCCTCCCTGGCAGCGTTGAATGCCAGGTTGGATGGAACTCTGGGTAACCTGGTCTAGGAGGAGGGGTCCCTGGCCATGGCAGGAGAGGTGGAACTGAATGATCTTTTAGGTCCCTTCTAACCTAAACCGTTCTGTGATTCCTTGATTCTGTTTTCTGCAGGCAGAATTGGACTGCTCTCAGTGGAGTAAGCAATGCAACGTTCAGAATGCATTGAAAGGAAATATGCTAACACTTTTCTTATTTAAAGGATATGTAGGCTTATGTATCCACTTCTTCAGATCAGAGTGCTTTGGGCTTTGATGAAAAATCCATCCAAAACATGAAGAATGTTTTCTGTAATTCTAACAAGGCACTATCCTGTTGGCAGTGCTTTTTGCTGCTTAAACTGAGCATTATAATTTAATTTCTGATCCCTTGCAGTGTAATTGATAGGTTGTTACTGTTTTGTTTTCTGTGTGTTTAATGTGTTTTATTACTTGATTTTGATTTTTTAGCTTCATGGTGGGTTCCCTTAGGTTGAGGAACTTCATGTTGGAGAAGTTCAGGTGGGAAGTGCAAGGAAGCAGAAAAACAAAGTAACCTTCACAGAGTTAGTCATGAAAATAATTCTGGTGCTTGTCTGTGTGTGTTGTAAAGAATTTGATAAGCACAGTTTTGGGTGCAAGGGCACTCTGTAGATGCAGGTGCTTTACTTTCCTCGGTAGGAATAGTAGACTGCCAGGTTTTCAGAAAGAGGCACAGTAAGCGTGTGTGCTTTCTGGTTTTGCTGACTTTTTATTTTTTTAATGACAGTCACTGTTTTGCTGTAAAATCCTGCTGTGTCAGGGGGATTGGATTAGATGATCTTTCGAGGTCCCTTCCAATCCCTAATGATTTTATGATTCCGTGACATAACTAGCTCTTCTCTAGAGTAAATTTTCATACATGTTCAATATTTTTATTGAGTGTAACTTCCAAGCGTGTCATTGTAAGAGATTGTTGACTTTGAATTCATATTCTTAAACAATATTAATTCTCGTTAAAGAAACTGGGATATATCAGCACAATGTACCATTTGGCATTTTCTGTTTAACTCTGTATCTCTGTGTACATACAAATATCTCACGTGGGGGTATGCTCATTTTGACTGTTAAGTAAATTGCTAAAGTCTTCATTATGGTGAAGCATGTGAAAGGCAGTTGTTAGGGTTTTGATTTACAAAAAAAATCTATTCCTAGTGTTTTCTTTTGCAGTTACTGTGTTTTAGTATGCATTCCTCCATTGTCTGACTTGTCTGTCTTTCTCCTCTTCAGTGGAGGTAGTTTCTGAACTCTCCAGGCTACACACTTCTTTCTCCCCTCTCCCACATCTGCTTCCTACCATAGTACACCTTGATGTGACATCACAGCCTAAATCAAGCTGTAGGGCTCTGCTGTATAACATGGGCTTAAAAGTGAAGATCAGAGTTTTCATGTACATTTTTATTATGTGTAGTTTTAGAATAAAACATTACTTTTAGAATAAATCTTAACAATTTAGATTTTAATCTTTTCATTGTTCATCTTCCATCTATTTTAATTCTGTATTTCATTTTTACAAATTATGTATCCATTTTATATTATATCCCATTATATATAAATTTACTCTTCTGTGTAGATTAGCATAACTTTGGCACATGTAGCTCCTTCTATATTAAGAAAGAAAATGTGCCCTCTGTGTCCTGTCCACCCAATTCCCAAGCTTCCCCCTTTCCCCTTGGCTGCATTAACTTAGTGTATTTTTTTCTCAGGCTTGGCACTAATTATCTACTTGGAGGTTGACCCTCCGAGTGTTCCGCCCCATGAACTGCTGTAATTCAGGTCACCTTCTCCAGGACTCACCTCTGTACTCTGTCTATTTTCTCATCTTCTTTCTTCAGGGTAAGCAGCGTTTCCTTCATCCGTTCTGCTCTGTAGTACTGTGTTTTTGCCTTTTTAATTTGTTAGTATTCTTCCTAGCTATGAGAGTAATGCTGTTTAGAAGCTAGAGGTTGTAGAAGCTATTAGGACCTCTCTGTATGGTGTTGACTGCTCCGTTCTTGCTATGGCATTTGCAGAATTACCTTGGGAAAGCAGGCAAACCTGTTTGTTTAGTGGTCAGCCTGAGTGGTGGTGAATGGGTAACTGCAGCCATGCTGCAATTAGAGGTGGATTAAACAGTTTTGCTGAGAGGTGCATTGTGCTTGCAAGCAAACGGCATAAATGAGTTAGCCTTTCATTTAAACAAAACTTGAGTTTTGTTTAAGATGATGTAGTTTCTAACAGTACAGAGTATTTAAATATCCTATATAATTTTCCCGAAAAAGCAAAACTTATGTAATGGATTATTATTGTCAAGCATGTTTCATCTTATATGTGTACTGAAGATTAAGATGTCTTTTTCAACCAGAGCCAGCTTTTCTTCCAGGAGTAGTTTTCATCCTATTGTGAATAGCATTTTCATGAGTGTAACACTAATTTAGGAAACCTTTCTTTAAAAAACAGGGCTGGCTTTTAAACGGTAATATAAGTTAGACAATAACATGGCTTGCTAAAAGAACTCTCATTCTGTGGTTGATTTGAAGTGCTCATAAATACTGGGTCACCTAGCCCTGGCAAGCCCTTCTGTTTTGTTCATTGAACATGACAGCAGCTGTTTCATTACACAGCAGTGTTGGCAGGAGCAGTCCTTGAGTGCACCTTTCCCAGTACTCAACACTTGGATGATTCTTGACTATTCACAGAGCTGTGTGCAGCTTAATTAGAAACAGATGTCCTAAATGAAAAGGATTATTAGAGCAATGTTATTGGTTCAACTGCTCATTGCAAATTTCTGGGTGTATTTTGAAGTTGAGTAGAAATTTTTTTTGTGCATGCAGAGAAAATTTTCTACGTTGCTGGTACAGCACTGGTGTGTTGATGTGATAAAGGCTTGAAGGATTTCAGTTCCTTATATTAACAACTGTTATGGAAGGTACTTAAGTAAAGGTTTTGTAAAGAACTTAAGAGTTTTTCTGTGTATTTGTGTGTATGTAGATCTTTGTGTATGCCTATCTGCATATGATTGAAGAAAACCTTTAAAACCTTATGCAGCTGTACTTGCAGATTATTTCAAGTCTGCGGAATTTTTTTAATTTTTTTTTTCTGAAAAACAGGTTGTTATTTTGTTTGAGTTTGCTTTTTGGCTTTTTTCTAATCTTTGCCTGTCCTGCCAGAAGGAAGCCCCTTGGGAAACCACCATAATATTCTAATACACTTTTTACCATTTGTGTTTAAAATAATGGCCAGAAACTATCCCAGAAAATTCCTTGTTCTGCTAAATAACAGTAAATATCATTGCTTGAAAACTATTTTAATATTTTTCATCTTTTTAATAGAACTTTTTGTTGGTTGTTTTATGGGCATTACCTTAATGAATTGTAGTTCTTGCTGTGTTAGTAAGAGTCTTCTCTTTCAAGTCTTCTGTCTACTACAGGTCTGTCTGACAACTTTCACTTTCTCATTTACTAGAGTTTAGTCTTTTGCTCACCTGCATCATTCCAATGAAATTGTTCATCTTTAAGGCTTTGGTGGCCTCCTCCTGGTCAGAAACACTGTTATATACAGTTATGTGTAATATATGTAGGTATATAATAGTTTTAGTTTGCATCAGGAATATGTTTTTTAACTTAATCTTTCCTTAAACCCTGCTCACTGCCTTTTGGTTCACTTGACAGAGAAGTCTAGGAGCAATCTCAACACATACTGGGTTTTCAGTCTGGAGGATCAGAGGAGTACTAGCTGTTAAAAGCTGCTGGAACTGGGTAGTGCAGTTGTCAGATCTTCAGTACTGGCTGTACAGTTCTACTGGGGCACACTGCTTCCTAATGCACATGAGGCCTCTGTTGCTTCCTTGGACTTCAGAGCTCCTTCCCTCACTCCTTCAGTCTTACCTATTTCCACATCTCGAGTTTGATTCACGCACAACCTGAACGTAGTCCTAACCTTGTTCAGCCTACACCCAGCCTTGCTTGCGTCCAAGATTTCTGTCTGGATGATCTTTTACAGTCTTAAGCTATGACAGAAACTGATCCTGTCTCCGCTTAGACTGTCACAGCTTCTTGTGTTATTGCCAGCATACTTTCCTTCTGAAGTAAGTATCTGTTTATGGTCTTTCCTGTTCTGTGTAGAAACTGAATGCCATTCTCCCGTTTGAAGCACTCCACACCACTGCACCTGTCCAGATAGTCTCATACTACCATAAGTCTTTTGTAAGCCCGTTTTAAATGAGAACACCATCTGACCATTTCATCAACCGCTGTGTCTGCAGCTTTTCAGACGTTGTCTCTTGGTGTGTAGTACTGTCATAGCTGAAGTGTAGTAGGATTCACTTCATTTCAGAAAACTCTTAGAAGTCGAACTTGAAAAACTTCCTTCTTCGTTGCTGATTCACTTGTATAGGAAGTGCTGTGTATTTTTCTTAGTAGATTGCCTATAGTGAAAAAGACATCTTGCAGTTTTTTTTTTCATACGTACAAAATGGTGGTGGACATTGATAGTCTGTGGCAAAATGGAGTTGGCTTTTTGAATTGTTCATTTAACTGTGTTATAGAAAGTTGACACACATACATGTAGGCTAAAATGGTGTTTCTAGCAACTTCACTGGGAATTAAGTTGGATCTGCTTAAGAATTACCATGTTTCAATATACTTCAATGTTATTTAGACTTGCTTTAATACAACAGTGTTATGGAGAAGACTTGCCTCTTGCAGCTGCTGTACTTGGAAAGTACAGCATTGTACTTGGAAAGTTCCGCGTTGAAGTTTGTTTTGTCTAGGAAGCTGTTAACACAGCTCAGCTGAGATACGAGAGAGGTTCTTGTCCTTTCGGATGTGTGTGTGTTTGCAGGATTAGCTAACAATAGCTGCATTTTTGTTGCCTGTTGTATAAGCAGTGTTCTCTGTGAGTTACCGAGCCCTACAGCACACAATCCCAACTTTTTTTCAAGGTGCCTCGTGTCTGGGTGTAAACTCTGCTTTTTCTGATTGGTAGTTCCATTTCATGTCTCTGGTTTGCAGGTTTTTCTGATAAGCAAGCAGGAAATAGTTGCTAGCATGTGTTCACTCTGCTGGAAGATGCAGAGTATGGGTGTTCTAAATCATGCAACTTTAAATTTCTTGGAACATAACCTTTATATCTGATTCAGGCGTTGGACATGCCTGCAGAATCCACTTACCTCTCCACAATGAAAGCATGCACACACAAACCATGAAGTTTTCAGTACTTAACCAAGACAGATGTTTGGGTTTTATTATTTTGCTAACTGCATAGGAAGAATTTTCAGAAAATACATAACACAGTAATTGAAACAGAAGAGTAAATTAAAGGGACCACCTGTGCATGTTTTAGCTGTCTGGCTAGGATATACGTCAAGCTGGGTTGGTTAGGGGTTGCTGGGGTTTTTTTTAGCGATATCTACCACCTCCTGTTCTGACTTCACAAGAATGCATACATGGCAGCGGTGGGGGTGCCTCTGGCTATGGGGAGAGAGGATATTGAAGTTTCAGACTGGCTTTGCAGCAGTATCAAAGGAA
>VXBP01006045.1:40615-58643 GCA_013400115.1 Rhinopomastus cyanomelas | reverse complement strand
TAAAGCCCTCTTGATGAGGCCTGCCAACCTGTGGCTTAGTGGCCATCTCCAGAACTGCTTTGTCTTCTAGCCTGGCTTCTCTCTCCTCCACTGGCACGCTGACTGTGTTAGCCACTTGATGACAGTTAATCTTTTTACTGTTGTATTAGAGTAATACAGTAAAAGGGCAAAAAAAATCAATAGGAAAGTCCTCACAACCCATCAGTAAATCAGATGAGAGTCTCAGCAAGGCAGTGAGTAAAGCCTTCAACAGACTGTAAGCTTCTTTTGAATGAAAAACTAATGAGGAATAATAACTGGAAGACTCTAAATTAGGTGTAGTAGTTCCTGGCAACAAAAAGGCACTTTGGAGGAAGCTGGTTTGGCAAAGGAATTTAAGTACCTTTCTACCATTAAACAACCCCTCAGTACTGGACCTGTGCTGCCCTCTCCTCATGGTCAAAATGTCACTATAGAAGACAAGGCTGCCCAAAAGCAAGTGTTGCTGCTTGTGAAGGTCTCTTGGAGTTGGTTCCCTCAGCAGTTTTCCTCTGTGTTGACAGAAAGGTCCAGCTTGTCCCTCCTTACCTGAAACCACGACAGTGCCATGGGCAACGGGCCTCCAGAAGAGCTCTGCATTGGGTACCCTCCCAGGAAGTATTTCTTCTTCACAGAAGTATTTATATCACGGGATGGGTGGGATGAGCAGACCTCAGCTCACCTCTTTTATTTCTTCCTACTCCTCCTCCTCCTCTGTCTTTTCTTTTTTCTCTATAAAAAGCCCAGTAATTTCACAAGCTGAAGCAAGCAAACATTGAGGGTCCCAGTGTCCAAGTAAAGACCTTTGCCTAATTACCTGCAAAATGACTATGAAAACACCCTGAATGTGGTAATGAACTAGTACATGGCCAGCATTACGACCGTATTAATCAGCTTTCCACACAAATCATGTCAAACGTCACATTAGAGGCAGAAACGAACCAAGTAGGGCTCTCAAAAACAGGTGGGGTAATAATTCCTCGCTGAGGGATAAAGACTGAAGACCTATGAGGGACAGTTACCAGGCTTCCTCCAGCAAGAGTGGGACATCTTGGTAAAACAGTGACCTCACCATGTGGCGAAAACAACCGAGATCACTGCATTTCTGTTGGCACTGCTATTGCACGTTACTTACTAGCAGTGGTTCAGTGAGCGAGTTCATGAGCAGCGACTCCAGTCTATCGCACCTGTTGCTTCAATAGTTTTGTTAATATTTTTTGGCTTTTGTTAATATTTTTGGGCTCTGGCAGCCAGGCACTAGACTCTTAAATTACCTTAAATTGTTTTTGTGAGACTGTTTCAGTGAAAGTCCTTTGGGGTCCAGCAGGCAAAACCTAAACTCCTACCCTTAGCGCAATGGATCTGTCTCGAGTCACAACACTTGTGGGAGACTTTATTTAATCTTTGTAGTTTATAAAAAGACAACTTTTCTTGTTTTGTTCTCGTAATGAGGAATTGTTCTCAGCAAATACATGTGAATTCATTCCATGATCTGTGAAGACTCTTTTGCCACGGATGAACCGGCCAAGTAGATGACTGGTCTGCTAAGACAACAGCCAAGCGTGTTGCTGATCCTCTCTCCTCCTTCCTCTGTGTAATAACGTGGAGAGCACGTGTGCACTCAGCTGGGTGCAACGGAGCTGCAGCAAGGCCAGCTCTGAGCTAGCTGGTGCTGCTCTGCCAGAGCAGAAGAACCGCAGCAGCACTCACATGCTCCAGTCACCCTGAGCGCTCCACTGGGTTCTCAGGGACTTTTGCATCACACGCTGGACGTAGTCAAGGCTAGCGCTGTACTTGTGTTACACTTCCAGGGCTTCATATACCTGCAACACACTGACCCGTGCAAAGGCCTGCACCCCCCACAGTCTGCAGACTTTGAGGGGACAGCGGGGGCTGACATTACGGTTTGGTGTTCATATGGCCCTCACTGCAGTGGGGTCCTGGTCAGCGGGAGGGTCATCCCTGCTGTTGGCACTTGAGAGGTGAAGAATGACACCGCATTAATGATGGTCTGCACCAGGCTGACGCACAGGCAGAGATGCGACAGATGGTGCACAAAAGTAGTTCCTGCTGCTGTGGTGAACGTAATCTGCTAAAATCTGTAGGTTTTGTCACGTAAGGATAAATAATATGCTTTTGCCCTGGGGCAATGAGATCTGGCAGGATAGCAAGTGCTGCATGATCACAGATGGGGTTTCTTGGGCATTGAATCTTTCTTATTTTTCTATGACCCATCTTCCAGCAGATTTTCTGGCTGAGCAAGCACTGAGATCTCTGTTTAGGATCCCCTGTTGGCTCTCTGGCCTTGCTGATGTCCTCTTGCTAGGACTTGCACATCAGGGCCACATTTATACTTCGTTAGCTGTTTTTAGAGACAGACTACTAAGGGCACTGAAGATACTGTGCGCGCATTTTAAGAGCTCTCCTACTTGGCTGGCTTGTCAGTGTGACTACTTCCGCCCGGTCCTGTGCTACTAATTAGTAAGTAAGAGCACAAAGCTGTAATGGTTCACGCTGCAGGAGCCAGGGACCAGCATAGTGCTCTCCAGCTCTTTTGGACTTCGGTAAGCAAATGTCCTGTAGCTCTCTTGATTTACTTGAAGATCTTTCCTGACCACATACAACACTCAATTTACATCCCTGCTCAGCGAAAATAAGAAGAGCAACGAAAAGGAGCAGATTAATTTGATGAGGGAGACCGCATAAAGCAGTTGTGAATGGAAAACCCCCCAAACTAAAGCATCACAGCCCAGAACAGCCATGTGCTGGCTTTGCTGTAAAACTAGAGTTTGTTGGACTGAGAGTCCAAAATTTAAACGGGTGGAGGCTGAAAATTAAAATGGATGAAGTTCTAAATAATGACACTGATGCAACAGACGTGCCAGAAAGTTGGAGAAGAAGCTGAGGCACAAGGTAGTGGAATCATAGGCCGTGAGTGATAAAGGAATTAGAGCTCACATTGTGCTATGGAGCATTTAGAAAAGCAGCCTGGAGTCAAACCAGGTAACTCAGTCCTTGCTTACTTAGCTTGTGGCGTCAAGGCACTGAAGAATCCCTGCAGTTTGAAACACTGTGCCTGAAAGGGATGAATGTTTAACGGAGGGCTGCTCTCCGCCGCCTGACCAGGCTGGTGACCGTGACTAAGAAAGGGGAAAGGCAATAAGAAAGCATGAAGTGGCAGAAAACAGGGGAGACTGGAGGTCTCAGCGATGTCCTGGAGCCTGGATAAACATCATAAGAAAGTGTGAGGCAGAGGTTGTATTTGCAGGTGCCACAAATAACCGCTGCTTGCAGCAGCTGGGCTGAGTGCACAGCCAAGGAAAACGCCGTGCCTTATTTCGCCCCGAGCCACGAGAAGAGCATCGCTGTGCGTGCAAGGGTCACCCAAGCGTTTTAGCACGGTGACCACAGCTCACCTAGACATGGCAAGTCCACAGGAATAAAAGAAAACACCCCACAGTGCAGAGGTCCGGAAAGGGCAGGAACATACAAGTGAGAACAGGTTTTAGAAAACAACATCACAGTTAAAAAAGTGAAAACCTTGCAGACCTGTGGGCACACTCAAAGTCATCTTGCTGAAAATGCCGAGTAGGGAAGGTGTGTTGGCAGTGCTGACAGCCTTTTGTCACAGGTGAGGAGCAAACTAAAGGAAATTAGAACTAAAAAAGAGATCTTTGCAATCAAAGGGGAGGATTCGAATGAGAAAAAAATTGTAAGAAAATGTTAGAGCATATCAGAAGCAGAAGGTCAGCGCCAGAGACTCAGTAGAGCTGATGAATGACCCCAGTGTAAACGAAAGTCAGAGCAACTGCAGGAAAGGGGTTATTTGCACCGGTGTTCACTCCAGTTTGGGGGTTCAACCGAGCTGCCACACTGAAAACTTTAACTGGACAAGTCTGATGAAAGGTCTTAAACTGAAGTGACATTAAAGGCCTTTTTAAAGTGAACCAATGAAACAGACAGCAACAGACCAACAGGAGCAGATGGCACTCACGCAGGAGTTTCAGGGCAGCTCTGAAATTGCCAAACTATTAACTGCGGTGAATAAGCCGCTGCTTCAATTGGCTTTGCCTAAATTAGCCTCAAGGTCAGAGGAAGCGGAACACATGACGCGCCCTTCTGAAAGAGCCCCTAGAAGAACCCAAGGAACTACACTCTCACAAATCTGATTTTGATTTGAGGAACACTGGCGAGAAGCATCACAAAGAAGAGAATTACTAGGCACAGAGAAACAGAAAGTAGGAGAAAAGTTGGCACAGCCTGGAAACCACGGCTTGTAAATCTATTGTTAGGTTCCTTTGTGAGAATCAGCATGTGCATAGATGAAGCTGATCCAGCAGACAGAGCACACTTGGATTTCTCAGAGCTTCTGGTGGAATCTCTTCCTTAAATAAATCATGTTGTCATATGGGTGAAGGTTGTTTTATGGATTACCAACCAAATTAAAGGGAAGAAACGAGGGGCAGGAATACCTGTTGGTCTGTAGACCAGGGCAAGTGCCCCATACCAGGTCACACAGGGACAGGTGGTAGCAGCTCAAGACACTTCTGAGGTGACTCAAAAAATTATTTTTACTGGAGCTGTCAAAATTTGCCAACAATGTTCAGTGACTTGGAGTAATCAAAATATTAACTGGTTGTGAAAAGTTGCATGAAGATCTCATGGCTGGAGAGTAAAAGAGCAGATGACAGTCAGTGTTAGCAAGTGCAGAGGAGTAGGGTTAGTTCTAACGCGTGCAGTTTTACGTGCACAGCGGTGGGCCCTGAAGAATTTGCACTGAGAAAAACTGTCTTGATGTTCAAGAAAGTTTCAGCTAAACCACAGCAGCTGTCAAAAAGCTAAGTGGGTAATGAAAGAGCAGCAGGGAAGAAAGGTGTGTTGGGTTCGTGTCTGGTGGGGTTTTGGCAGTGGGGAAGTGGGCTACCGGTATGGCTTCTGTAAGAAGCTTTCAGCAGCTCTCCCAGCTCCAAGTGAGACCTGCCTCTGGCCAAAGCTGAGCCAGCTGGCACCTCTGTGAGAACAGATTTAAGAGGGGAAAATTTGTTGTGTGAATTCCTTTGTTTTGGGGGTTCTTTTGTATAGGACAGGGGTGAGACATGGAGAGAGACAACTCCCGGAGGGGGAGAAAAGAGGTAAACACACATCTGGAAACTGGAATTAGAAATATTCCACCTTATTAAACTTTATTAAAGACTTTATTAAGTAGGAAAAAAACCACAAAAAAGGGAAAGGAAAGGGGGAAGGGGGGGGGAAGTGTGTTCTTCCTCAATTCAAGTCAAGGAAAGGCAGACTTGAGTCACCAAGTACTGAAACATTTAGAAGTTATTCCTGTGATATGTCCAGGTGCAAACATAAACTGGCCAGTGTCGTGAGTTCTACCAAGGCTAATCTCAGGCATGTAACATGCCAGCATGATAGGAGGAGGAAGGAGAAGTCAGAAATAAATTGTTCCCATGGTACACCGCAGACAATTATTTTAACAACATTCAGTTTGAATTCTTAAATTTCAGTGCTGCCTTTAACAGTTCTGTGACTCCAGATGTATTCAAGTGAAAACTGTGGGATGCCCAGAAACTAAAAGAAGTCTGACAAGGAGAGTTTCCTCCAGTAACTCTGGGAGTGCTTCCAGCCACAGTGTTTTTTGGTTTTCATAGAATCATAGAATCATTAGGGATTGGAAGGGACCTTGAAGGATCATCTAGTCCAATCTGTTTTGTTAGGGCTTTTCCACCAGAGCAATTACTGAACTGATGTAGTTTTACTATATGTCAGCAAAGATTGTATGCAACGAAAACTAGAGGAACATCCATTGCCCGTTGTCCTATCACTAGGGGCAATGGGTGTGAGCTGGAACATAGGAGGTTCCATATAAATATCAGAAGGAACTGCTTCACAGTGAGAGTGACAGACCACTGAAATGGGCTGCCATGGGGGGTTGTAGAGTCTCCTTCTCTGGAGACGCTTAAAACCCACCTGGATGTGTTCCTGTGCAACTTGGTCTAGGTGATCCTGCTCTGTCAGGGGGATTGGACTACATGATCTTTTGAGGTCCCTTCCAATCTCTTCTTTGTGATTCTGTGTAACTGAAATTTAATATGCAAAATCATGGAGAAACCGCAAAGAAAAGCAGGTTGGGCTAAGTTGGCTATTGTTATGTTGGCTGTTTTGGTGTGCTTAAAAGCCTAATAGCAAAGCGGGCTTCGCAAGTCTTTGCATCTTTGATGTAATGGTAATACAGAGTTTGGATCTGAGTAAACGCAAAAAGAAGTTTAGGAAAAAGGCTTAAGGTCATCAGAGGATAGTAACAGCCACAGGCCAGGCATTAAGGGCAAACAGAGAGCCTATGGCAAGATTGATGGCTTCAGGTTAACTAAGAGCAGGAAGAAAGTAAACCTTGCCAAGAAGCAAGCTGAGATAGATGTTATGAAGGTTATTAATAGAAAGAGTAACAAACCCAACCAAGTAGAACCCAACAAAAACAACATAAAATCATTATACATCAGGAAAGTGAAGAAGCAGGGCTGTCATGTGCTGAGGAGAAAATACACACAGCCAGCTTGTCACCAAAATTAAATGACGATTCTGCTTTTGTTCCCAGCAGAACAAGCGAGGATACAAGTAAGGGAAAAGGGTGGCTAGTGGGAATGGGAGCAGAAGACTGATTTCTCAGATGAAAGCTGATTAGAAGTTGCCCAGTGTGCTTATTTCCAATAAATCATAGAATCATAGAATCATAGAATCATTAAGGATTGGAAGGGACCTCGAAAGATCATCTAGTCCAATCCGCCTGACACAGCAGGCTCACCTAAACCAAGTCACACAGGAACACATCCAGGTGGGTCTTGAACATCTCCAGTGAAGGAGACTCCACAACCCCCCTGGGCAGCCCGTTCCAGTGCTCCGTCACTCTCACCGTGAAGAAGTTCCTTCTCAGGTTGAGTGGAACCTCTTATGTTCCAGCTTACAACCATTGCCCCTCATCCTATCACTACATGACACCGAGAACAGCCCAGTGCCATCCTCCTGACACCCACCCCTCAAATATTTGTAGACATTAATGAGGTCACCCCTCAGTCTCCTCCAAGCTAAAGAGACCCAGCTCCCTCAGCCTCTCCTCGTAAGGGAGGTGCTCCACCTCCTTCATCATCTTTGTTGCCCTACGCTGAACTCTCTCCAGAAGCTCCACATCCCTCTTGAACTGAGGAGCCCAGAACTGGACACAATACTCCAGGTGTGGTCTCACCAGGGCAGAGTAGAGGGGGAGAAGAACCTCTCTCCATCTGCTAACCACTCCTCTTCTAATCCACCCCAGGATGCTGTTGGCCTGGTGGGAACCGTGGTGTCTGAGGTGGATGAAGAAATGATACAAACTCTGAACATCCTCGCTCGGGGCAAAGGCAGCACAAAAAGGAAGGATCTATTGGTCTGACGTTACAGTACGCAAGACTTTAGGTGATTTGGTTTGGTTTGGTTTACTGATAAGTATAATGAGAGACTTCGTATTACAGCAAAACTCAGTGCTCATTTGTCACAGCAATGTGACAGCACCCTTCCCTGACAGCTGCCTTGGGAGGATGGTGGTATTACCCAGCCAAGAGAAATGCAGCAGAACTGCCTGGAGTGCTGCAGGGTATGATGCTGCATTACATGCAAATCTGCAGCTTTTGAGCTTAGTGAGGGTTGCCAGGGCAGCCAGTGACCAGGGGAAGGAGGCAACTGGCTGAGATGAAGAGGGAAACACGATGCTTTCCTAAATCCTAGGAATTGCTAAGATTTCCCTGAAATCCACCCAGGACACTGGTACACCCAGGAAAAGGGAGAGGTGCTGGGTGGTCAAAGGCAAAATGGGACAGCAGAACGTTAGTCCTGTGGTCACAGGTGACTCCCACATTTGGCACCTGAGTCCCATTAGTGTGTCAGTCACATGATTGTGCTCTTGGACCCTAGCTGAGCGTTGGCAGAATTCCCACTTGAGGAAATTTAATGTTGTTCAGCCTTGAGAGAATAAGGCTACAGCGTGATTGCATTGCAGCCTTCTGGGATCTGAAGGGGGCTACAAGGAAGCTGGAGGGGGACTTTTTACAGGGGCTTGTAGGGACAAGATGAAGAGTAATGGCTTTAAACTGAAAGAGAGTAGATTTAAATGAGCTAGATGGAGGAAGGTCTTCACTGTGAGGGTGGTGAGACAATGCAGCATGTCACCCCATGGTATCTGTGGGTATTTCAATACTTGATGTGCTTGAGGTCAGGTGGGATGGGGCTTTGTGCAGCCTGGTCTAGTGGAAGATGTCCCTTCCCATGGCAAGGAGGTGGGAACTAGACGATCTTTAAGGTCCCTTCCAATTCAAGCCATTCTATGATATTTTAATTGTGTCCTTCTTTCTTGCCTTCTCCCATAAAATTTGTTTTAGAAGGCTAGGAGGGTTTCTTCTGAGAGGTGTAGGTTTTCAGGGCATCATGCTTCAGAAATCCTTTACGCAAGAGTCTTAAAACTTTGCAGAAATATTTTACTATTGTTTCACATTTGACTTCATCAGTTTTGAGACACCCCAGAGAATAAAGTACTGTCAGAACAGAGTGCACACCACAGAGGCCATCACCAATCCACAGGAGCACTTAAGAGTGTGAGGTTTTATGGTCTGCATTGGCATGTTGGCTAACATGATAAAATCATTTTCCCTTTTCTGGAAAGGAGGGAAACAGCGTTTCCCCAGCCTGCCTACGTAGGACAGCAGAGCAGCCGAACCTGCTGGGTCTGAAAGTTCCTGCCTGGTGTCTGTTGCTCAGCATTGTTCAGCTCAGCAGGATCTTGAGTCTTGAAAAACGGGTTCTGGTTTTCTATAATAGGCATAACCAGGTGGATGGATGATGGCAGAGCAGTGGCTGTTATCTATCTTGACTTAAGTAAGGCTTTTGACACAGTCTCTCACAGCATCCTCGCAGAGTAGAGGGGGAGAAGAACCTCTCTTGCTCTGCTAACCACCCCCGTTCTGATCCACCCCAGGGATTCTGAAGCACAGCGCATGCTCCCATTCTGGAAAATAATCTTTCAGACTCTTAAATCCAAAGAGCGGGATGGAGGGATCCCTGAGGAACAATCCGCAACCCCCCAAGCCATCGGCGCCTCCCCTCGAAACTGCACGGTGGCGATGATCCATCCGCTGGACCCTAACTCGTTTGATCCCTTCCCTTTACAGCAACAAACCCCGACCCATTGTGTAACGTTGTATTTACTTATAAGTTTGCTTGCAGGTGGACAATGGAGTAAATGGTTGTTGTTATTATCGTTATGTGTGTCACAGCAAAGTAGGAGAAGGCCTGTGCATGCTGAAGAAATGAGAGGAGAGGAAACTTTGAAATTGTTCAGGTTTCAGAAAAATTCTCAGAGTTATAAACCTTAAAGACTCTGTATGGAACTGTCATGTGAATGTTGCTTCATGATTTTTCCACCGTGCATCCACAGTGTTTGACTAGTGGTCAGCACTGGGGCTGCATTATGTACGCATGGTATTGTTGTTTTAGGAATGTGTTTTTACCTCTTTTGCCTATGCAGAATGTTAGGCTAACCCTTGCCCAAGCTATAAATCAATCTCCATTGTGCCTGTTGAATCAAGGTTGATTAGCGAAAGGACGCCCAAGACCCGTGACTGACTTTTAGGTAGGTAAGTTTACTGCCGGCAAGACGTGCAGGGGCTAGTGCCACAAAGCTGCACGTCCCGTCTGTTATTGGCTACAGGTTTTTATACACTTACAGGTTTGCACAGAAATGTTTACTCCTCAAAAATCCAAGGGTCTGGGGTTCCAGAACATCTTAATCTTGTTTGACTGAATTGTAAAACATCTTTATCCTGTTTTTCTTTCTACCCAGTGGTAAAACACCTTATCTCATGTTCTCTCTGTCAGGTCCTTATCTTGTTGTTTCTCTGGCTGTCAGTTGCAATACATCTTGTCTTCCCTTGTTTGACTTTCGATGGCTTGTGTCTTCCTCCAGATATTGGTATTCCGTGATCGATACCTTCCTTCAGATACCGGTGTTCTGCCAGCTTGCTTCCCTCTTTACATTTAAAAAAACACCAGCTACTACTGTTACTGTATACAAAGGCCTGGTCACTGTTTCTGGCTACTCCTGAAGATCCTTTTCACACTTGTTTGGTGAGAATTCCTACTGATTGGAAGTCACGGTGTAAAAAATTCAGAAGCAAGTCTATCATACTGCAATAGCAATGCTTTCATCAAAAGATGTTTTAATTAATTGGGTCTTTGGGACAACTGGTTGCCACAATCTCCAACAGAACCACAGGAGACTGGCCTCTTAAATTCCATTGTATGGATGGCTGTGTAAAATTTGATTACAGAAGATATTATCCAGATGAGACTTATGTGCAGGATGTAACTCCTATACATTTTAACACCTCCAAGTGGTGCAATTGGTCTAAATTTATTTTTTCTGATTTGCAGAGACTGTGTGTGGCCGGGTATAATTTCCAGACTTGTAGGGAGTCCTCACTCTCTTGATTGATTAACACTGGTAACACCAAACCTTATAAAGATTGTAAACCACACCCATGTTAGCAATTTTCATAGGCAAAAGAAAATGATTCATGCTTTTTCTCCAGATTGTAATGATCAAGCAGTCTTTTCTTCTAGCTCACAGACATGGATGTGAGGAATTTGATGGTATATGTTACATCAACCCAGCAACTCACTCTAAAATCAATCAATGAGTGCATATGAGAATTGATCAAACTACACAGAAAGTTTAAGAAGATATGGAAATTTTGGGGGGATAAATTAATAGTTAAACAAGTGGGAAAAAAAAGATTGGTTAATGGGACTGGGAAAATTGGATTGTGGTACTGTTGTACCATGTTTGTTTTCCTATCTGCAAGGGTCTTACAGAAGGACAGTAAACACTGTCCTCATTGTAGGAAAAAAAATGGGGGGGGGGGATAAATGGGTTGCAGACAGGTCTGAATTCGCAAATTCACAGCTATGCCTTGGAAGTGGATCCAAAACTTTGGGGAAACAGGCAGCGGAGAAGGGAACCTGATAGAACGTTGTATTTCTACTGATATTTTACTGAACTACTAACAACTAGTAACCTATAATAACACATAAAAATTGCTAAATTTGCTGGTGTAAGTTGAAAAAGACAGAAAATGAATGAGTAAGTTGTTGAATGGTAGAAGTTTGACAGAACAGATGAAAACAGTAGTTAAAGCACAATCAGCAGTTTATGTGGTTTAGCCATCCTTCTGTTTTTACTGTGTCTTATCCCATGTCCTGTTTAGCTAATTCAGCAGGTTGTGCCCAAATGCAAGATACTACAATGGCAAATACTGATGGTCAGAAACTACATCAAGTAATTCATGTATCGTCTAGCCAAAACGAAGCCTGTCCGCGGCTTGTTCCCATGGCAGGCACTTGCGGTTTTTACAGACGGATCTGGTCGGACAGGAAACTTTAACCTGGAAATCAGACATCCAGGTTGTGGAGGGTTCATCCCAAATTGTAGAGCTTTCTGCTGTGGTTCGGGTATTAAAAACATGTCATGTTCCTCTTGTTATGTACCAGGACTGGCAGAGTGCATTGAAGGAGCGCTCCTGAGAGAGGTTGCCAGTCTCCAATTATATGGGTTGTTGAAAATGTTCTGGGTGTGTTTAATGAGCTGTTTGCCATCTTAGTTTGTTAGGCACATTAGGTCACACACAACCCTGCTGGGACACCTGCTTTTTGTGCAAACAGAATGGGGAGATTCCCGTCTGCAAAAGATCCAACAGCGCTGCTGAGCTGATGCCTGGCGAACTGATAACAGACAGTGCTCCAGCAGATAACACTTCCAAACCATCGTATATCACAGGTGCTTTGATGTGCAGCTTGCATAAGTGATAATAGGAGCTAGTTAGCAGGGATAGTGTTTAGAGGAACTGTTAGCCAACCACTGCTGTTGTAGAGCACGTATCGAATCATATATAAGGAACTGTTGTATGTCTAATAAACAAACATCTTGCTTGTATCAAGCAGCGTTTCCATCTCTCAATCGCAGCAGGAGGGGACCGAGGTCACAGTTCAACCAGTCAAAAAGAAACTCAGCTGGACTAAGGCAAAGTTTCCTATGATACTGATGAGAGCTGGGACATCCAAGCACTTGCTTTCTTTAGAGAAGTGTGAGAAGCTTGCAGACATTCTTTCTGAGCAAGATCGTAATAGCCTTAATGTCTTAACAGTTGTTGCGTTAAGGGGGGCAGTGGATTTGGCAGGGAGTAAACCCCCTTGCTTTACAGGTCCAAATCCTGAGCAATACCAAATTTCACACTATGGGTCTGATAATTAGGTCGGGTTCACTCGATAGTGCCGCACTACGAGTCCGTATAACTCGGATTCACTCGACAGCGTGTTCTGCTCTCCTCTAGCCACAATCTATGGACTCACGCGGTGTCCAGTGAGAAACGGCAAGGCTAGTTCACGTGAACAAGAGTAATTTATTAGAGCAACAGATTTACAGGTTCTTTATGGATTGTCGGTGATGAACATTGCATGCAAAATGTGTGTACGCAAGTGTTAAAATTACCAAAGCATTAGGTTAAAAAAAAAGAAAACAACTCTATACCAACACGTTAGATTATAAAAAGTAACTCTATAGAGATTTATAAAGTTCTCGAGAAGATTTGTGTCACACCCAAAGGCATCCCTATGGGGGGGGAAGGAGGTCTCAGCCCGTCAACTGATTCTGAGGAGTCAGAGGTCCACGAATATTCCCCGACTTGTTCAAGATGGTATCTTCCCTCCCAATTCCCCCTTTTTGCTGGGCTATTTTATATTATTTTTTATTTTCACGGTGGAGCTCGAGTGACTCTAGTCATACATATTTTTGTTTCTGATTGGTATAAAATTCTCCCGCTTTGCTTTTAAAGATATAGACTTAAAAAATTAAGATGCATGCTCAGTAAGGGGGGGCTCACCCCTCGGAGGCGGGTAGGTCTTGGGACGGAGGTGTGTTTTGGTATTATAATGACATTATCATGAGCAAAGTTCAGACAAGGATAGCGATTCATCAATAAGATGACAGAACGATGGCTCCGGGTTGCAGAAGTACAGCTTATCACCTTCAAAGTACCACTAAGTTCCCATCCTTGTACATCTTATCATAGGGCTTGCCACAGCTGCACTTCTCATCACAGGAGTTGGCCACGATATCTTCATATCGTTCCACCCACCGTGGTTTCCAAGGTGGCAGGTCAAGTTGGCTGGGGAACCATCAGAGGAAGGGATTCCTTGCCTTCCAGCTGACTCCACCCTAGAGGCTTAGAACTTTCCTTAATGTGTGAATAATGCTCCATTTCTAATATAAGTTTCATTTTCAAGTTAATTTCAAGTTAATAGTTATCCCACAACAGTGAAATGACCAAATTATATGAATCAGTGTTTTCACACTGGGGCACTGGCTAGTGTTAAAATGTGCTGAGATGGTACAAATAAACCACTCAAAGAGTGGTGGTTTTTTTAGGCAGAATGAAACATTTACACACATATGTGTTCCAGTAAGTGGGGAAAAAGAAGTGAGGGGGAAAGTAAATAGGTGCATTTTAGTTTAGCTGGAGATTAAAGTCCTTGCAGTGATACTGGCCAGGTGTTTGGGTTTGTTTTCTTCCCAAAGAGTGAAAAAGCCCCTTAATTAAAAGTATTGAGAAAACTTATTTGGGTTGAAAAGTGATGTGGAATAGCCTGTTGTTCTTTGTAGCACGGGCAGAGGAATGAGACAGAACACATCTATGTTCTAGCTCAGAATTCTAAGTCACTGACCCTTTGCTGTACAGATCTGTTGCAGATGACCTGTGATTCCTACAACAGTAGAGCTACCAGCAGCTCAGCTGCAGAAAACACTGTGTCCAGACCTCTCCCATTCCGTGTTCAAATGTTACTTGGCAGTTTAAAAGGTGAAAAAAACACCCAGCCCCTCAGACAGAAGAGGTGTCTCTCATTGTATCTGCAAGCCTACATCATGTCTCTGGTAGTTGGAATTAGCAACTTGCTGTAGTGTGGGTTTGCTAACACATGGTGTAAAACAGTTGCAACTAATACATCCTTCCTATTATCCCAGAAATGTGAGTGCTAGAAAGATGTTTCTGTCTTCGGTGCCTCAGAGGAGTCCTCGCTATTTGAAAATTATGTTTTTTAATTTCAAATAAGCTTAATAATATGGAAGGGGGAAAATACTCTGTCTAGCCAGAAGTTCAGTAGCTACCACAGGTGACTGTGTGGTGCAGACTGGTAATACAGATTATGAAAACTCAGTAACACTACTGTGTAGCCTAACTATTAAATAATTTATACAGATTCTGATAAAAATAGGCAGAAATGCCTTCAGCTTGTGGGGGCATTAGTTCTAATGCCTCGGCTAAGCTGAGCCCTGGCTGTACCCCCACTTAATAATAAGTATCAATATTTTCTGAAGTGATGTACTGCCATGTGCACATAAATGCTTGAGATGAAATGGTACAGTTGCCATTCTTTCTGGAAGGACCATCCTTGCTGTGATGGAAATAACCCACTTTTGCAGAGCAAAGACCACAATTTTCAAAGCCAGAGCTTGCTTCTACAAAGCACCCAGCAAGTAAAGCCATTCTTACTGACTGCTGTGAGCTGTATGTTTACACTTACACAGCCTGCTTCCATTTCTGCACACTCATGCTGCTTGCAAACCAAATTGCACGTGTGTTATTATTATTACCAGTAGGTGAAGGGGGGCACAGTCTTAAAGCAAGTCTGTGAAAATGATTGGAATCAAATCAGGAGGCTCTTCCTCCTCCTATTTGTATTTATGAGAAGATGCAGCACAGATATAAAGCACAAAATCTCCCAGCAGGCATAAAATAAGGATCCACATGGGTGGTTTCTGCCTAGGCTTGTCTCGGCTCCTTGTGACTGTGTTCCACTGGGCAGCAAGTAAAACCTTGAACAGGTTTACAGGTAAGAGGGCAGGAAATCATGTAGGGTCTCAAGCTGCTTGTGGAGGACTTCATAAGGACAGAGAGGAATAGAGAGGCCTCTGGACAATAAAGAATAAAGCAGAGTTCTTTCAACAAGAGGAGAGAGATGGTGAATTCTGGATTGCCCCAAGGTGTGAGGAGATAGGGGAAGATCTACAGTAACCACAGGGAGTTGTGGGTCACTGGTCAGCAGCTGGGCCCAGCTCAGTGTGTCTTACGTAGGGAGGTCAGCTCTAACCCTCGATAATTGTCTTTGTCCCACTCCAGCTATGCCGTGCTCTTGCTTTAACTGCTTTGTCATAAAAGCATTTTCACACCTCACATTAAAAGATGACAAGATGCCCTGCAAGGTGCTGGTTGTTCTCTAATGACCCTGAATCTAAACTTCTTCTGGAACGGGGAAGAGGCACTGAATCCAGGATTACTCTCTGTCAGTGAAGTGGGAAAAAATGACCAATAATGCAAGAAATGGGTCCAGTATATAACTATTGTGAGGTGCTGGAGATAACATCAAATATAATGAAGATTCGGGTCAAAACAGTCTCCTTACACTGAATGTAAGAAGGAGACCATGCAGAAAGTGTTTGTTTTGAAAGGCAATGAAAAGAATCTTTCAGAGGGATTTAGCAGCTGTCAGCCTGGTGGTCTTGAAGGAAATCTGCCTTCTGGTGGAACAGCTTCAGCTGGTTTTTGTTGCTGTCACAAGATGAAGACAGAAATGGGAAATGCTTAGAAGAGGATTGTTTACTTCATTGCTGTGGCAGTTTCCAAATGCCATGGTCCATAGCTGAGATAAGGGAGGAGAATCAAGAACCTGGGACACAGCCCATGCCTTCCAGTAAAGCAGCAGAAGGAGAAGAAGACCTGGGAGACGGAAGAGATGGACTTGGAAAGATGCCAACTTTTAAACCTTTTCCACCTCTTCAGGTACTCTGGGTACAGACAGATGAGTGCTAATGTAAAAATCAGCTAACTTTCTGTGATTCTGCGAGAAACACTGCCATCAGTGTATCATTGCTGTCAGTTTGTCCTTGGGTTTGTGCAGATGCTGCTCTTTTAGCCCTTATCTTGCTCATTTTTGTGGTGCTTTCATGCACACACATTTCAGTTCATGCTTCAAACCAGACATGCCTGCTACAAACACCAAGGGAGCAACTCTTGCTTGTCAGTGGGTACGTTCTGTACACTTGGATTCCCCATCACTTCTCAGGAGAGGTTTTTAAATGTCCCTGGGCCTTTTGTATGTTGTTTTATTGGGTCACTGAATAATTTTTTCCTCCTGGTTGAGGATAATCAGCTCTGTTTTAAGCAATGATTTCAGCGGCTCTGTAACTCAAGCTGTATCGCCTTCCTGTGCTTGCACAGTTTTTTTAGGGTGCAGTTTGGTCATTTTTGATCCTTTTTGGGTGGATTTGGTTGGCTGGTTTTGGCAGACTGACGTGAGGTGTGTTTGCCTCATGCTTGAGCTGCAGCGATGAGCTTGAGGTGAGGCTCAGATCTTCAGTTAAGGTTATTAGCTTGGGCACAACATAGTGCTGGCCTGGCCACAGCAGAAACTGTTTCTGCCTTAGACACTGTGTGAGCATCGGGGAAGAAGTAGGCAGTAGGAAATGCACGTTCATAGTGATTAGTAGATGTGAGAGGGGCTGAAGAAATAAGAGAGAGAGTGACGTGCAGAGGACATAAGGAAGGAAACAGGAGATGTTTTATGAAGAGCAAAGAGTAGGGTCGCAGGATGCAAACACATAGAAAACCAAGCATCTTCAGATCTGCTCCTTGCAGAGCAATGTTTATTTTCCTTAATGTCAGCTAGGGAGCTGCAGCTACACAGCCCATACCTCATTAAGGAACATGACTCAGAGGCACAGGAAAATTGAGGTATTTGGTCTCAACATTGCTGAGTCTTTTCTGCGTGTGCAGAGGCACCATTCTAACTCAGAGTAATGTTTGTCTTGTTTGCAGTAGGATAGCAGGTTTGAAGTAAGACACTAGTTAATGTAGTTTTGCCTTTATTAGGAGACTTGTCACAGTGAGAGAGAGAGACTGATTTTCAGGGAAGTATGACTATAGATCTACCACTAACAGCCTATCACTCAAGAAGGAAGTGATGAGACTATGGCTTTTCACTTTTTTGAAAAGCACAAATGATAGCTTTTTTCCCCCAGTTGTCTTTCCTAGCTAGTCAGCTCACATTGCCCTTTTCCACTGATGAGTAAGCAAAGCATATGTTCTGTGACTTTTTTCCTCTGGCTCCTCAGAGATGTGATTAGATAGAGTTTGAGCCCCAGTGCCTGGGTACAAGGTGCTTCTCAGCTTTGTTCTCTGAATACTCCTCTTTGCTGCTCTTTTTGCTGGGACAGATTGCTGAGGGCACTTCTACCTTCACGAGGGGCTCTTGGATTGGTATTGCCACAATTCCTGTTTAGAAATCTCTGCATGATTTCATCTGTGTGCTCTGAGGAGAAACACCCCTGCTTAGTGACTGCAGGGAAGGTCAAGGTAAATAGCTGTATTCCTCTGCCCCCTTTTCTTGTGGGGCAGGGACTGTACCTAGGTAGTTAAAGATTGGTTCTCCCTGTCAGAACTGCTGAGATGGTAGTAGATGATAGATAGAAGATATGACCACTTTTACACGCAGAGCAGGGGGTGAGCAGTAGGAAAATGTATCACTCTCCAGATAGTTAATAGTGCTTTTTGGGATGGCTAGTGGTGCTGATGAGCTCTTCTTCAGGGTCTGCTGAAGAGCAGGGCTGGGCTTAGAAGGCTGTTGCCTGCTTTCTACCCTCTTTCCCTCTACAGATGTATCATGGGTTGAGGCACAGCTGACCACTAAGTGAATGACAGCCACTCTCTATTAGCACCTCTCCCTCCTCAAAAGAGGAAGAGAGTAAAGAAGAGATGTTTATGAATTAGAAAAGAAAACAAAACCAGCTTTTTTTGCAGTTTGAAAATTACCAGAATTCCCAGATGTACAGATTTGTTATGAAGAAAAAGTTATTTGCTTTAAGCGCCCCCCCCCC
>VXBP01006045.1:0-40585 GCA_013400115.1 Rhinopomastus cyanomelas | reverse complement strand
CCCCCCCACCCAGTGACCTGTCCTGGGAGATGGTGACACTGTCCCAAGTGCCTGCCCTTAAGGGGTGTCACTAGGTGAGAATATAAGAGGAAAAGGGGCCAGTGATCTGAGCCCTGCCTCTTTGTGCTACTGCCCCATGCTAACCCACACACACACACTTCCAGGGTGGTGGGGGGAGGAAAGACAGGCCTGCTGTGGCCCGGCCCGGTGCTGACCCTGGCTTGCCACAGCTCCCAGAAACTCCTTCCCCCATTTTCCCTGGGATGTAGGGGGCTCAGCGGGTCCGCTCTGCTCCTGTAAATGGCAGGGGGGAGGAGGGCGGCTCTGCACAGCACCAACCCCGGCCCAGACCCCTGGGGCCACGCTCCGCTGCGAGGAGGAGAAGCAAGACCTCAGTGCTGAGGTGGTAACCTTCCCCCACCACAGAGCAGCCATTCAGCGACTTGCAGTAAGCTGAAGGGATTACTTTTTTTTCCTCCTGGAGGAGGACAGAGGAGAGGAGAGGGTTTGGAACCCTCTCTGCCATGTTTTGCAGAGTGTGGGGGGGCCCTGCTGACACAGCCATGTGGTTGGTCTCCATCTTGGGTCCCACACGTGGCCGGAGCCAGGGTCCGTCACTGCCATTTTGGACAGCACTGATCAGCAGGGAGAGAGACTCTTTATCATTTCTGCCGATGAGAAAAACTGGGATGCTCAAGTACTGGGGAGAATTCCTCCATGCTTAGCTGAAGGACTTCAGAATCCTTAAACCTTGGGCATGAAAGACAGAGTCTAGCTTCTTTGTTTGAGAGCATGTCTCCTGCACCAAGGGATGCATCTCAGGTGCTGAGGAGTCAGGCCTGCCCAGTGACCATTGAACTGGATAAGCTATGCTGAAGCATTGAAGAATTCACCAGTTTGTGAAATAGCCTGGGTGCCGCTGTTCTGCCGTCAGGGGTGATACATGAATAATAGAGATGGTGGTAGTACTCATCTCTGCATCACTGACGTGCTTTTTTCCCCCAGATCTCTAATGTGAAGAAGAACACAAGGACTGATACGATAGTGATCTCCCAATGTATTTTTCTCAGAATATGTGATGGCATTTGTGACACAGTTTCTTGTTTGTGTGCACTAAGTTGCTTAACTTTTCTTGTTTCCTGTACACAGTTACAGAGTTAATAAACCCTCTTCCATTTTCCCAAAGCTATCCATTGTCTGGCAAATTCTGTCCAAGAGCTCATCAAGACATAACTGCTTTGTTTTCTTTTCCTTTACCTTTAATTGTGGTCTTGAACCCACCACAAGCTTTAATGCAAATAATAATATGAAATATACACAAATATATGTAGAACCAGTATTGAACACAACCTTCACTGACACTGTAGGTATATGCTAGAGAAGTCCCAGACTGGACTCATCAGCAATGGGGACTAGATGCAGGAGCTGGATTCCAGAATGCAGGGATTAGAAACAAAGGCAAAAAAGTCCTCCTCAGATGTTAATAGTTGAAAAAGATTAATCCATCACTTTTATATCAACTATGATGTATATGAGATGGCCAGTTCAGGGCTAACTGTCCTGTCTGTTCTTCCCTGCAGGTGTTGCCTCTAGGGGTAGAAGCAGACACTGTTGGCACAAATATGCTGTGAACTCCATAAGTGCAGTTACTTGGAGACTGAAAGTTAAAATCACTGAACAGAGAATTGGTTCTGGACTAGCTCAGATCAGGACAAGACCTTGTAGCTGGTGGGAAGTGGGCTCCTCCTACATAAAAGCCATCAGCCTCTGCCAAGCCTTGGCCCTGTGATCAGAGTACAGTGCGGTTTCTGAAGACTACCACAGAGCTTTATGTTTAGGCTGCTTGCTCAGCTGCAGTTGGAGAGACTGCCCTGGTGTGCTGCTGCTCAGCCTGGCCCCAGCTGTGTGCCTGAACTGCTTCTGGCTCCTGCTCCAGCCCTGCCTTGTCCCTCCCTCTGACACGACCTTCTTTGTAGGCCTATGACTTTGCTCCTTACTTCTGGCTCACACTGACTCCACTTCTCCCTACCCATCGTGTAGCCTGCACAGATTCTTGGGATTATTCCCCCTGACTTCTGGTCTGCTTTGTATCTCCTTCCTGTCTGCTTTCGACAGCGCCAGCAGTCTCACAACACTTCCAGGCTTTTTAGAAGCTGGGCCTTCTGGTGGGTGTGCTTGGCTTTCTTATTTTTATTGTTTTGTGTGCATGTGTGTCCTCAACACATATCTGTTGAGCCTGCTTGTTCACCGTGGTTGCAACCTGACAGAAGACTGTGGCCAAGAAAAATGCGGCAACCCAGACAGAGGTCCCACACAAAAGTGTGAGTGTCCAGGCCTGTGGCTGCAATGAGTGCCCGGGCCTGGCCCCTGCAGTGCAGAATGACAGAGACGACTGTTTTCAGTGTGACCAGGTGAATGATCTTCTCAAGGAGGAGGTAGAGATGTTGAGGATTATTATGGAGTGTGAGGGGGAGATAGGGGAGGTGTCACCAAACTCTAGTCAAACTGCCCCATGCATGAAGACCTCCTTGATAAACAAAACCAGATGAGTCACTGGCAGGGGGGCTGGACTGGAAGATCTTTCGAGGTCCCTTCCAGTCTCCAATGTTTTGTGATTCTCTGTGATTGTCATTGGTGACTCACTGCTAGAGGGAGCAGAAAGCCCAATATGCAGACCAGACCCGCTACACAGGTCCCCAAGTCACAGAAGACAAGATGACAGGATAGGAGGCTGTAGAAGAGCAGTTTGGCTGAGCAGAGAGCTTTGGCTGGAACTCAGGAGTAAAAGGAGGGTTTATAATCTCTGGAAGGGGTGGCAGGCAATTTATGAGGATTACAAATATGCAGTGAAGTTATGTAGAGAGAAAATTAGGAAGGCTAAAGGTCAACTAGAACTAAAATTGGCCACTGTGGTGAAGAATAACAAGAGAAGGTTTTATAAGTACATTAAAAATAAGAGGTGGGGTAGGAATAATCTCAACATGTTAGATGCAGAGGGGAACACTGTGACCAATGATCATGATAAGGCTGAGGTGCGTAATGCCTTCTTTGCCTCAGTCTTTAATAGTAAGATTAGTATTTCCCTGGGTGCACAGTCCCCTGAGATGGAAGATAGGGATGGGAAATTGAATAGGCCCTCCATAATCCATGAAGAAATTGTTATGAACCTACTTCTTGAACTGAATGCTCATAAATCTGTGGGGCCAGATGGATTACACACTAGAAAATTGAGGGAGCTGGTGGATGTGGTTGCCAAGCCACTCTCCATAATCTTTCAACAATCTTGGTTAACTGGGTTTGTCTATTGGACTGGAGGCTGGCAGATGTGATGTCCATCTTCAAGAAGGGCTGGAAAGAGGATCCTGATGACTACAGGCCTGTCAGTCTCACCTCGGTGCCAGAGAACGTTATGGAACAGATGATCTGTAGAGCCATCATGGAGCATTTAAAGGTCAACCAGTCGATGAGGCCCAGTCAGCATGAGCTCATGAGAGGCAGATCCTGCTTGACAAACCTGATCTCATTCTATGATAAGGCGATCTGCTTAGTGTATGAGGGAAAACCTATCAATATAGTCTCTCTGGATTTCAGTAAGGCCTTTGACACTGCTCCCCACAACATCTTCATAAATAAGCTGGCTGGAACACAGGCTGGATGGCTGGGCGCAAAATGTGGTCAACGGACCTAAATCCATTTGGAGGCCAGTCACGAGTGGTGGTGTCCCCCAGGCTGAGCTCAGTGCTGGCGCCACTCCTGTTCAAAATCTTTCTCGATCTTGATAAGGGGATTGAGTGCACCTTCAGCATGTTTGCAGACAACACCAAGTTAGGTGGGAGTGTGGATCTGCTGGAGGTTAGTCAGGCTGTTCAGAGGGACCTTGACAGACTGCATCGATGGGCTGAGGATAAGTGTGTGCATTTCAACAGTGCCAAGTGTCGGGTCCCGCATTTTGGTCACAACAATCCCATGCGACACTACAGGCTTGGGGAAGTGTGGCTAGAAAGCAATCTGGCAGAAAAGGACCTAGGGGTTCTAACTGACAGGTGGCTGAATATGAGCCAGCAGAGTGCCCAGGTGGCCAAGAAGGCTAGTAGCATCCTGGCCTGTATTAGAAACTGTGTGTCCAGCAGGAGTAGGGAGGTGATTGTTCCCTTGTACTCAGCACTGGTGAGTACAGTGTCCAGTTTTGGGCACCTCAGGACAAGGGAGACATCAAGGTGCTGGAGTGAGTGCAGAGGACGGCAACTAAGCTGGCGAAGGACCTGGAGAATAAATCTCATGAGGAGTGACTGAGAGAGTTGGAGCTGTTAATTTTGAGGAAGAGGAGGCTTAGGGGAGACCTCATCACTCTCTACGACTATGGGAAAGGACACTGTAGAGATGGTGCTTATCTCTTCTCACAAGTAATTAGTGACAGAACCAGAGGGAAAGGCTTCAAGCTTCAACAAGGCAGGTTTAGATTAGACATCAGGAAAAAGTTCTTCACGGAGAGAGTGGTCAGGCATTGGAATGGGCTGCCTGGAGTGGTGGTCGAGTCATACGTGTGAGTCAGATCAAAGTGCTGCCTAGCCTGATACTCTGTCTTTGGCTCCCGATAACAGCAGATGCTTAGGGAAATAGCCATAAGAAATGAGGCATTCACATATATTTAACATGGTTAACAGGCAGATTCTTTGCAAAGGTTGTGAGCAGTTCTGTGGGTTGTTACCTGGCCTTCACTCAATAATTTTGACTGTTAATACTAATTTTCCTTAGTGAGTTATTTATTCATTATTAGCAACACAAATCAAAGGGGAGCAGTGACTTACTGAGAGTTGAAAGTCAAGTTTTCTGTAGTCTTATGTTTAATGCAGAAGCAGGATGCTCATAGAGAGAAATATTGCAAATATATATAACACAATATAGTGCCTGCTCAGATTGTCTGGTCTCCAGATATCAAAAATACTTGTACTTCTTATTGCCACTCTTGTGTTTCTACAACATTCTACTGAATCTTTGTATCCTTTCATCAATCACTGTCACAGATTGTGGGTCGAGGCTAATAAGGGCCAACTTGTGGAGACCTCCACCACAAACAACTTACCACAAAATTAAGCTAAGTATTTATGGAATTGTTCGTTCAGTACTTTGGAATGTGTGCATAGAATCTACCAAGCTAGCTGAACCCACTAGGAAAAGAAAAAAGTAATTAACCTGCTGCAGAAATTACTTCAGTGCAAAATTACCTTAATGCAAACCGGGCAAGGCATGGGAATAGGATCTTACCATTAGTGCTGCAGTCTTTGTAGTTCAGCACGCATTTCTAGTTTGTTACACAAATTTGGGAATAACGACAACACTGTGGTAGGTAACAACAGAAAGTCATTGTAAAAGGCAGGCAAAAGTCAATGTACACAATCCTAGCATTCATCGGGTTCGCGGTATGATAGCTTTGGGGTCCCCTGATTTCTACAGCCCTTCAGTATCTCTCGGCATGAGGATGACCTTGCTGTCTTTTTGCAGTTTTATTTACAGACAAAGCTCAAAATCTTTTTCTTTAATTAACAAAGTCACGTGTGGATTTTCACTTTCCATGTCTTACAAACCCCCTCCTCACTATAGCAATATGACAGTAGTACAGGAGGCTTGTTTACTGGATGTCAGAGATAAGTGACCAGATGAGCTTGTGGGAAGAGTCCACTGTGTTTAGAAGTGCATCTGTGTGCAGTCTTGTGACTTTCCATTGTAAGGCCAAAAGTCAAGCTAATGTTTGCCTGGCTTTCTGCTTAGTGGGGGTTGAGCTGAAGTGGCATCCCTGCAAAAGAGGACAGGCCAACCGCACTGTGCCATCTGATTGCTTTCATTGCACTCAGCCCTTCAAAGCCAGCGGAGAGTTTTACTGGCTGCTGTGAGGCCAAGGTTTCACCAGGGAAATGTATCCAAATCACAAGATCTCTGCAGTAACTGGCAATACTTGGTAAAAATACACCCTCTCTGCCTTTTTTTAGCCTATGCATTCTAAAAGTCCTTTACAAAGGAGGAAACTAGTGTGTAGCTATAACAAAATGAAAGAAAAAAAAACTCCCACAAGTGCAACAGTGAATTTTTTCTGTTACATTTCTCTTTCTCTCTAGTGTCCACGTTTAAATAGCAAAGCAGGGAAATTCTCTCAAGAGCCTTGAATAACAGCCAGTTATATGCAGAACCCTCCATATGAATCTACTGAGTTGATGACAGTGCCACCTGTATTGCTCTCAGGGGAAATACCAGAGTAACCCCTCCATAGCTATCCA
This sequence comes from Rhinopomastus cyanomelas, assembly GCA_013400115.1. Taxonomy (NCBI): domain Eukaryota; kingdom Metazoa; phylum Chordata; class Aves; order Bucerotiformes; family Rhinopomastidae; genus Rhinopomastus; species Rhinopomastus cyanomelas. The sequence continues at coordinate 34,313 of VXBP01006045.1, read as the reverse complement.
GCCCTCCCAATGCATAAGCGACTTTGCACCAGGATTGTTAAATGGTAAATACATGACTTTGCAATCCAACAGCAGGTTTGCATTCATATTCCTAAATTATTGTTTAGATTGCAGTCATTCCCAATTGAGAGCAGAGGCCCTGCAGTGCTGCTCAACTGTAGACTACAGTTCAACTTAGGCCTTGGGGAGTGTGCCTCTAAAGCAAAAAAAAGAGAGTCCCCGCCGGTCTACAGGCAGAAGTTTAATTGCCTTCTGCTTGGGTGTACTGCTACCCCAGCTGATGGTACAAGCCAAAGGAGCTGGGATGGTAGGGACATAAATGCTATGGGCTTGGGCTGGTTCTACGGACTCCTCCTTTATATGTCATATCTATATCATTCTGTCTCATCCACCTGTTCCTCTGTGTCCACTTTGAATCTCCATTCTCCAGCTACCCTACATGTGCTCACTGATTAACTGCTTGCTCTGTACCTAACTCCAAATGCCCCCTACCTATTGAGGCCTCCTCTAAACATGATTCTGTCTCTTGCCCACAGGGCGAACACACTTTGGCTAAGTCCTTTCCCACCAGAGCTCCTTCAAACAGGGATTTTGTGGCAGCATGCTGTCAGAGCTCTGGACCCACACTCTGCTCCAAGAGACAGCACTGGTGTCTGAGTCAAGGTTTTGGGTAGTGAGTAGAGAGTATCTAGCCCTCACCACCATGGATTGCTGCAGTTAATCTAATAAATGTTCTGAATGAAAAGTAAATACCGTAACAGAATTGCTCAGCAGGCTCTCACCCTGGGAATCACAGCTTTTCTAATTGAGATAGAAGAAGAGAAATAAAAGGGGAGTTTGATTTCACTTTGTTTCCCCCCCAAATTAGATACAGCTCAGACATGACTGCTTACACAAGTTAGTAACCCCACTGTTTAAATGACACATTAAAGCTCCAGGGTTCAGCAGCCACAATGCTTAAAAGTAGCATAGTGCTTGATTTTAATTAACGTGGGTTTTGCAAATAGAGCCAGTAGAAATGTCTTATTCTCTATTCTCTCCTTGGCTGCTGGTGTGTAATGCTGTAAGCTAACTGTTCTGTTATATTCTTAGGAGAGGAGAAAATATTGGTAAGAAAATATCTCTATCAGACTATACTGGGGTAGAAAATAAATCTGATGCAATGGATGGAAATGTTCCTTCTCAAACTCTGACTGCTATCGCAATATTTTTCTGAATTTGTACAAGGTGCATAATTTTATCTTCCCAGGTGTACAACATCATCTTCACTACTGTCCCAGCAGCCCAGAAAATCCTAGCTATGCTTTTAGCACTGTTGCTTACCGGCTGTGACTCACACTACTGTTCCACTAATATTTTTTACAATCAAAGTTAAAAAAAAATTCTCTGTAAAGAGAGAAAGACACTGTCAGATAGGAAGACTTTTTATTAAGGAATGGGAGTTGGTCGAGGTGACCATGTATATTCTAGTGGTTTTTTAATTGTAGGCTAGTCACTTAGAGAAGCAGCTTCTTCTTGTTTTCCTGGGAGCAAATCAAATCATGCATTTAATTTCATTTTGAGCCTTGCTGTGCAATCAAGTCTGGAAGCAGTTCTCATGGAAAATTACTTCAATCTGAGATTTCAAATCTTAGAATCATTAAGGTTGGAAGAAGCCTACAAGATCATCCAGTCTAACTGTCAACCTGACTGTGCCATGGCCACTAAATCATGTTCCTGAGGACCACATTGACTCATTTTTTGAACACCCCCAGGGATGGTGACTCCACCACCTCCCAATATTTTGGCAAGCAGTTCCCACAAAAATGTACCACTTTAACATGTGACAAACCCTGCTAAGCACATTGAGCACATGTGTTTGCACAAGAGAGATTTGTAGATTATAAACCACATGGAGTTTCAGTTATATAGGGCGATTCACCTTCCCAAAAAACTTATTAGAACCTAGTCTTTTGGGAGAAATCCCACTCAATGCACTCCCCACCACCACCTTTGAACACAGCTGCTGTGTTTTTTTTCAATTTTAAGATTGTCAGGAGGAAAGCCACGATAACCATTGCTATAGCTTTCTAATGGATTGTCAGAAATGGGGAATTCAGCGTTAGCACAGCTTGGTAATGGTTATCTAGCCTCACATTTCCAATTTTGCATGTAATTTTAGTTTGAGTTTATAGCTTCAGCTAGTCAGTTGGTCTTTTTTGTTTGGTAGATGGAAGAGCCCTCACTTATCAGATCTCTGTTCCCGTGTAGACATATATTTACAGTCCATGAACTAATTATCATTCTCTTCTTATTAAGCTAAACAGGCTGAGCTACTTGAGAAATCCCAAATCTTATTTGCTACCCAGTAATCAAGAGCTGATGTATAGGAAACTAAAGACATTCTTCCTGTCATGTCTTTGGTGTCTCGACTGAATTTGTCTTCAGGTGTGTTTTTGTGCCAAACCAATGCTTATTTGGTTCTTCTTTCCTTTTAGTTGTTATCATGATTCAATCAGGCTTACTTCCTTTGAGGACAGGTCTTCCTGCTGCTGCAGTGAGGACACCCTGACTGCACAGCTTTCTGTCTACATACAAGTTGGAGCAGCAAAACTGAATCCCTCAGTCCACATGACACAACACTTTCTAAGTGTTCATCACTTCTAGGCCATTGACTGTCTGTGCTCCTACTCCTAATGAAGACATTATTTTCATTCTGTAGTCTCCAAATACCACCAAGTTCCTAAAATTTCTGAAGGATCACATGAGGCTGCGCTGCTAATATTCGTGTGTCCCCTTACAGATGAATGGCCTGATAAGCTGGGAAGGTTATGCCACAAGGCTCAGCCTCAGGAGAGGAAGAGCACTACTTCTGTGGTCTCTGTCTTTGTCTTGGTCAGGATGTTGGTTTCCTTTTTCTTAGAGTGAACTTCCCAACAAGTATTGCTGGTCTCTCTTGGGTAGCCAGATTGCTGTTTTGAAAGCAAGACCTGATTATTTCATGGTTTCTCTTGAGCAATCGTCATAGATTTTATCCCACACCACTCTGCTGTCTCTGATCAAGTGTCTCATCAGTTATTATTTGTTTCCTAATAATGACTTCTGAATGCAGAATTCCCCAGACTATTTCCCCATATCTTTTAGGCCTCTTTTCACCCCCAGTGCACGGGATACCACCACGTTCTCCTGGCTGCCCTCCTCCTTGCCCCATCTCACTGTGATTAGTTAATTTCTGACTTGAATTTGGGAGGACAGTAGGGTTAAGAAAGCATCTTCTGCCTTTCATTTTAATATGGGCTTTAATTCTGTCTAGTGGGTGAACTCAGGAAAGTGTCAAACAAACTAGCATATGCCTCATGTATTTACTGTAAACATGTTAGCACCTTTGCTGGCACATTGTAGAACATAATCACCAAACATATCCCAGGCTGCATCAAGAGACATGTGGCCAGCAGGCTGAGGGAGGTGATTCTCTCCCTTCATTCTGCCCCAGTGAGACATGCACCCCATCCCAGTAGTACTGTTACCCAGCTCTGGAGTCAAAAACACACGGACCCATTGGGGCAGACCCAGAGTAGGCCACAAAAATTATCAGAGGGCTGAACACCTCTACTACAAAGAAAGACTTGGTGGTGTTTAGCTTTGGGGAGCCTTCTAATACCTAAAGAGATCCTACAAGAAAGCTGGAGAGGGACTTCTTACAAGGGCATGTAGTGATAGAACAAGGTGTAATGGCTTATAACGGAGAGAGTGTAGATTTAGATCAGATATAAAGAGGAAGTTTTTCACTGGGATGGTGGTGAGGCACTGGAATAGGTTTCCCAGAGGTGGTAGAGGACCCCTCCATGGACTTATTCAAAGCCAGGTTAGATGGGGCTTTGAGCAACCTGGAGGTGTCCTGGCACATGTCAGCGGGGTTTGGGCCAGATGACCTTTAAAAGTCCCTTCCAACCCAAAACACTCTATAACACCATCATGCCAAATGCTTAGCACATAGAACATGGAGAAAAAAGGGACAAATGGAGAAGAAGGGAAATGGAGGTATTTTCTACATACAGGACTCCTTGGAGCTGCCTCTTGCACTCTGCGTGCTGTGCCGTGGCTGTACGCATGGCAGAAATCACAGCTGTCACTGTTTGGCACAGCCACAAGATCGTGGCCATCATTGCATCAGTCTCACTTAATTTCATTGTCTATCCCCTTGATTTAGGGCAAGAGAAAACCACGCAAACACGAATTCTCTTCTTCCTTTTGACTAGGCAATTATGCTGAATTAATCATTGTTAAGACCTATCTTAATTGTTTCTGGTTTTCTGCAGCACAACTGATTATGTTGCTGGGCTTCTTTTTTTTTTTTCTTTTCTGGGAGAAGCTGCTTTCAAACTCCTGATGTAATAATTTCTGGCTACTTTGTATGGCAGGTTTTGTAAAATAAAACTATAAAATTTAACACTGATGAGGAAATAGTTAGGTATGTCTATATATTATGATCATAAATACATACAGTCTTCAGACAGTGGGGCAAGTGCAGGCAAAGGACTGACAAAAACACCCAAACTACAGTGCTTGATGGTTAGTTGATATTTCGTCTCCCCGAGTCCCTACAGTCTGAGCCCCGCAAGCCCACTTTTGTCTACATCTATTTATAATTAGGATGACTACAGGCCACACTTGACTCAGGGTATAAACAGAGCCCTGCCAGCACTGAATTTTGAGCTGATCTTTTCAGAGCAGCAGATCCTGCAATAGAAGAGACTGTCCCCTTGGATCAGGACAATGTCCAAAGATGTTTCAATGGGATTAAATGATTCCTCACCTCCCTTTTGGAGTGGCTTTTCATTTGGGTACCCTTAGGTGGGAGATTTCTCCCTTGTACGTGTAAGCTCACACACATTTTGGACTGTCCTGTCTTAGAGCATTCCTTGAGGTTTAGCAATTCTGCTGTGTACTACTATATTCCTGACTGACATCCAAACTTGCACACTGTTGGTTGCAACAGATCTAGAATGATTTCAGCTGGCATCCTGTTCTCTTCTGTCTGTCCCCTTTCTCTCAAAGTGATTCACCTGGTGTTACTGGTGAAGTCAACTCTTAGCTAGAATGCTACTCTACACAAAACTTCTTGCCTACATGTTGCTTTGGATTTGCTTTGTTTGAGCTCTGAAATGCTGACTGCGTCTTTACCACCAGAAGATTTATAGCAGGCACATTAGTAACAAGCTACCTGGATGTATTTTTTTCTGTTCCAGCAAGGGTGTTTAGGAGTTGGTTCTCAAATTCAGTCTTTGGTTTCCAATGGGAAGTGCCTCTTCCATAAATCTTTTTATTGGCTTCTGTATATGATTTCATAGATGTATAATTCTTCCTGTGCAGTCAGCCACAGTTCTTGCACTTGGATTAAAGGGTACAGCATTTCTAGCCAGACAACCTTTGCATTAAGGAGTGCTTTCTAATCTAGGCTCCAGATTACCAGTCCCCCACTTAGCTATATGATCTCTCCATTCACAGTGTAAATATGGGAGGAAGCACAGTAAGAAGCTTTTGCAGTGGGTGGGAACATCTCAATGGAAACTAGTAATGCACCTGTTGCCCATTTTCTTTAAAGCAGATTATCTTACTTGGGCATCTGTTTGGTGTGTATTACACATAACCAGCACCTCGTGAGTCCCTGATTCTTTCAAATATGTTTGGATCTTTATTTATCTTACAGCAGGGACAATTTGCTTCATGTCATGACCCAGCTGGACCTGCCCCAGAGAATCCGTTTCTCTTCTGACACAAGTGCATCCGAGCATTTCTTCCCAGATATGCTAAAGCACTGCTGATGACACTGAGTCTGCTGTCACTTACTCTGATTTCCCTTCCTGGCAAATCCAGGCAGTAAGGAACATGACTGCTAAACTGACATTTATCAGAACTTGCAGTTTGTGGCAGTAGGTTTTGAAGCAGTGCTCCATCAGCCATGAGATTTCTAAGGCTGTGTGAATTGTAAATGCCACTCACGCTCGAGGCAAGGTGGAAAGGAGATGTCCGCTGGTTCCCCTCTCTTATCTATTTAGCTTTGGGAATGTGATGATTACCTTGAAATCTGCAATAAAAAAATAGCATGTACTTTAAATTGCACAACAATTCACCAGTGTTATGTAAACCTGAGCTTCAGTAACAGATGTACAGACCAAACAGATACTGTGACATTCAGTTTTCTTCTTGATGATGTCTGAGAAAGATTACTCATATGGAAAGATTGACACACACAGAAAGACCACTAAATCATAGAAATAAGCTTTTCTAACAGAAGTTTTACACAAACTTGCATACTAGTCCCCACCTGCGTTTTGGGGGCTTCTGTAATACTTGGCCGATGACAATAACTGATAGGACAAATAGAGTCTGGTTTTCCTCTGGGGTACATTGGTATAATACCAATCTGACTCCTCTAGCATCACACCTGAGAAACCAAGGTGTCAAATCCACAGAGCAGGGATTATATATGATGATGATGACAGATAATATTGGAGAATCTTCTCTGGCTTCATTCATACATTAATAAATCAATAAAGACCTATTTTATGATGCATAAAGCAGCACCACTAAATTCTTGTTCTTTTAAAACCATTTATTGAGTTTCGGGTTGGCAAAGTCATGCAGTGCTCCAGAAAAGCGTTTCGAAGCGTGTCAGAACCACAGCAAGAAAGCACATCCCCTTCCACGGAACAGCAGCTTACTGAACTGCAAATGCTTCCAAATCTAGAGAAAAGCAGTTTCTTCCACACAGAGGTAGGAATCCAAGTTGTCATCTATGTTAGGGATTTGGCATACTGCAATTCTTTTATCTTTTTGTGTTTTACATGTTTATACCTAACAGGGCAACCTGCCAGCAGCTCTGGCCAAAAACAGCAGCAACAGCTTAGCTCGGAGTTCTGAGTGGGTAGTTTTTTGCTGGAGCAGCACACAAAATAGGTACGTTGGTTTGTCAACATTCAGCTGTATGTACGGAGGCACTGCCTACAGTGCTGACCGCCAGTAAAAACATAACAGAACTTAAAAGGTATGTGAATGTGACTACAGCTAGAAACAAGGTACTGCAGATGACGGTGGAGCTCCCCTCACACAGTCCTTGGGCTAAGGAATCTCATTTGCATTCATGTGTTGGCCCTCATCCACCATTTTGAAAAAGCAAAGGAAAAGCAATTAACTAAGCTTCCTAAATTGCTTTAAAGACTCAAATAATGTCAAATCCACTTCTTAGGTCAACAGCAATTATCAGAAAATAATAAAGAGTCCCCAGCAAACTCGGCACTAACTCCTTGAGCCTATGCATTCAGTGAGGCTTTCATTACTCCACCCTACTTCTTTGTACAGATACATTCTGTACCACTACAATGGTAAAGCACCTGTGCTTCTAAAATGAATGAAGGAACTTTAAGCTGCCTTCTGCACCTCCCAGCTCACAGTGGTGCCCAAGTGTTTTGCTTACATTTTGCTTAGCTGGCTGAAGTTTTTTCAGCTATGCACATGGGATGGGATCATTGAGCAAAATGATCTGGCATTCCTAAAACAGGAATTCATATGTCCCTGTCTCACAAGCAACCCCATCCATCAGATCATAGAATCACACAATCACAGAATCATTAGGGATTGGAAGGGACCTTGAAAGATCATCTAGTCCAATCCCCCAGCCATACCAGGANGGCCCTCTTGGCCACAAGAGCACATTGCTGGCTCATAGTCATCTTGTTGTCCACCAGGAACCCCAGATCCTTCTCTCCACACTACTCTCCAGCAGGTCAGTCCCCAGCCTATACTGGTACCTGGGGTTGTTCTTGCCCAGATGCAAGACTCTGCATTTACTCTTGTTATAGCTCACTAAATTTTTCTCAGCCCAGCTCTCCAGCCTGTCCAGATCTCGCTGAATGGCAGCACAGTCTGCTGGGGTGTCGGCGACACCACCCAGCTTGGTGTCGTCAGCAAACTTGCTGACAGTGCATGCCAATCCCTCATCCAAGTCATCAATGAATAGATTGAACAGGACCGGTCCCAGCACCAATCCCTGGGGCACTCCACTAGATACAGGCCTCCAACCAGACTGTCCCATTGACCACCACTCTCTGACTGTAACCAGTTTACAGTCCACCTCACTACCCGAAAATCTAGACCACACTGCCTCAGTTTGGCTGCAAGGACGCTGTGGGAGACTGTGGGAGACGTTTTCAGTTCATTCTTAATGGATGTCCACACCGAGAACTGAGAGAAGAGAGGGGGAAAAAAAGCTGTAATGGAGAGACATCTGGAGGGGAACTGCTTATACAAACCCAACAGCTTTTGGAAAGCTGGCCCTGTAATGGACATTCAGTTAGCCACTCCAAGTCAGCAATCACTTCTGAAATGCCTGATATATATATATACACACAAACACACATTTTTAGCTTGTGACTTCTTTATTTCTAGTCATAGTTCTTATAACATACTGGAAGCATTCATAATTATGGAGCTAGGACTTTTTAAAGCTCATGTATCTCAAAAATGCTGGCTATGCTTTCCCAAAAGAAAAAAACATCGCCTATGCATTAAAAAATTTCAGCTCTAACAGCAATTAATTTTCTGACTATTGTTAGAAAGCTGTGTTCATATTACAGGGTCCTGTGTATTTATCAACACCACAACACTATCAAGAACACGACAAAGCAGAGAATGCTGTAATGATTAATAAAGGCGATGCTGAACATTTTGTAAGCTAATACATTCAGTTTGGTTGCATTTAAAGTATTACCCACTTCAGGTGATGAATTATGGCTTTCTATATCTTGTGTACCACATGGATATCAATGCATTGTGTTGGCATCTGGTTTTGGTTAAGATCTCAAACTAATTAGGGCATACATTTAAGACAGTGTCAAGGTTTAGCCCCAGTCCGCAAGTAGACACCACACAGCAGCTTGCTCACTCCTTGTCTTTCCCAGTGGGTTGGAGAGGTGAAATGAAAGAAAAAGGCAAAACTCATGGCTTGAGATAAGAACAGTTTAATAAATAAAATACAATAAAAATAATAATAAAATAGAACAATAACAATTATAAGGAAAAGAAATGTAATGAAAAGAGATATTAAAAAACCCCAGGAAAATACAAGTGATCCATAATACCACCCACTGACCAATGCCCAGGCAATGACTAGCCCCTCCTAGCCATCTCCCCCCAGTTTATGCACTGACTCTGATGTCCTAAGATGTGGAATATCCCTTTGACCGGTTCAGGTCATCTGTCCTGGTCATGATCCATCACAGCTTCTTCAGTTCTGCACGCTAGCAAAACATGAGAAGTTGTAAACCCCTCAATTTCCAAGCAACAGCTAAAAATATCACTATATAATTAACATTCTTCTCATACTGAATCCCAAACATGGCACTATTCTAGCTAGTGAAAGAAAAACAGCTCCATCCCAGCCCAAACTAGGACAAATAGAATGTGTCAACACTGAAAATAACAGTGTTATTGCTTTGTCATGCTTTTACTTGTGTGACCATCACTGCACTCCACAGAGCACCCTTGAATTTTCAGTTCCAGCTGAGATCCAGTTCAGTGGCACCTTCAGATCTCCTTGGCTTTTCAGCAGCTGACGTATGATGGCTTATGCAGTACCTCTTGCATGAATCTACAAATAGTTGCCTGGCTTCTCCTTACTCCAGAATTTAATCCAGGCTTCCCTGAGTTGATAGGATGCAATGAGCTGCGACTGGACCAAGGTGTTGAATATGACTCACACACAGCCCAGTATTGAAAGTTAACACAGAAACTTCCTCCAGTGATTTTTAACTAATAGTTTGAGAAAGCAGAATGAGATTTGGGAAGGAGGGGCTGTGCAGGAACACAAGGGATACATTTCAAAATTGAGAGTCTTTTCAGGTGAAGGGAAAATCTGCCTCTCCTAGTTATATTTACATTTTCAGAAAAACTGACAAGTGAAACTGAATGTAAGAGGCCTTCTTTCCAGCAGATCTGTTGGCTTGCTTTCCCAGTGCTCTTAAGGAGATTTCAATCGCTTTGATATGTTAAGTGGGGTTTGCTCAATAGAAAAGGCTAGTAATGCTTTAATTAAAATCTTGTATCATGCACATAACAAATGTTGCTTCTATGGAAGAGCTCATTTTAAGCCTGGGGATGACAATGGATAAATATCGGCTCAGTTGCTCTCAGTTTCACTCCAGAGGTAATAGTCAGCACTTCACAGAGCACCCTTAATGCTGAGAAAGAGATGTCACAACACAACTGAGCAGGAAGGTGGAAATTAATTTCTTGGCAAACATTACAGATGCTGCCTTTTGCAACGTCTTTGGTTTTTGTTTTGTTGGTTTGTTGTTGGTTTTTTTGGCTGCTTCTGAATTCACTATTTTTGTTCCCAAACTTTAAATGTTTTTTTCTTTCCTGTTTCTGTTTTGAGACACTCAATGGACTGAAGTCTCCTGCGATGATCTCTGGAAGCCATGGAAGCTGCTGTAATTAATGGGAGCCCACTAAGAAGCTACATTAGCACAGGAGAATGGCCAATGACTTTGTGATTGCCCATGCTAGCATAGGCTGAGTAGCATTGAATAAGGCTGATCAGAAGTGTCAGTAAGAGGCTGTGCTGGAGCTGCATACACACCACACTTAAGGGCAGAACTTCTGCCATGTAGTAGAACCCAAATGCAACAGTGAATCATCAGTGAGTTCTGCAATGAAAGTAAAAGCACAGCAATTGCAAGCATTACAAGTAAACATAGAATATAAATACTTAGATATTACTTGTGTGTACTTCTCTAAAGTGGATCAAGTCTGAATGCCATATACTACAGGTGAAAGGGGAATATTTAGAACCCAAGTAGCTATTAAAACCACTTTTTTTTTTACATGTCTCCCTTAACTGCTGAGTGCAGAATTTGCTTCACTGTAATGATCCAGAAGCACTACAACTACATTCTTTCCACGTTATTGCCTAACATGTTATTGTCTCCTCAAAATCCGTATTCTGGAACCAAGTAACAGGAACTGACTTTCAGAGGTAATGAACAATGCAATCTCAAACAAAAAGCTTTGCGAGTTGCAAGCACTCACCATCTGGAAAAGCAAATCAAACTAACTATTTGGTGGGATCAGTTAGGTGTTTAAAGGATAACGCTACGTACTGGTATTGAAAATATTGTTCCAATTGTAACCCGGGGGGATGTTTTTAAATAAAAGATTTGCAGTTTCCAAGCTTTGACACTGCCTTATGCTGCAACACAAATTAGGAGAGGAGGACCTCCTTCTCCCTACACATCACAGCCCTTAAAAACCTTACTAATTTCTCTGTCCAGGGTAAAGGCAGATGCTGCAGCCCAGCACACAATCCTGTCACACCTTCAGCAGAGTTAGTCAAATTACAAACAAAACTGTTATCTTTCAAGACTTATTCTGGAAAACAAGCCAAACTTCTGTTCCCTTTAATATAACCCGAATTCGCAGAATCATCAAATGGTTTGGGGGTGGATAATCTTGTTCCAACGCCCCTGTCATGGGCAGCAAGACCTCTCACCAGACCAGGTTACCTAGAGCCACATCCAACCCGGCCTTGAACACGTGCAGGGATGGAGCATCCACAGCCTCTCTGCGTAGCCTCTTCCAGTGCCTCAGCACCTCACAGGGAGGGATTTCTTCGTAAGAAATGTTCCTAACTTGCTTCTTTACAGTATATTTGGGAACACAAGGATATTCTCAGACTGTGGTGTTACCTTTGTTGGAAATCAGGTGAACTCAGGTGAGATCCTGTTTCTTTGACGAAGGGCTTCCACCAAGTCCAGCCCTCGACGGGGTACCCGATTTACCGAGCGTCACCCACAAGTCCAGAGTCCCCCGCTTTGCTGTTTTTTCCTTCATTCTGACGGGATTGCGTCTTGATTTACTAACAGCGTTACGTGGCGTTTTCCTACGCTACCGAGAACGCCAGTGACTGAACCCCGCACGCAGCCATCCGCTCGCTCCCTCCCAGACCACCGATCGCAGTGTCCCGCCCGTCGCCCCCGGAGGCGCGGGGCCGAGCGGAGGGGTTCCTGAGCCGGCAGTCCCGGCGCCTCCTAGCGGCCGCGGTACACTTGGGGGAGGCCGCAGGCAGCGGCTGAGCGCGGGGCGAGCAGCTCCGCCGCATCGCGTCCCGCAGCGGTGCGCTGCGGCGCTGCGGGCGCCGGCAGCGGGGTCCTGCAAGCGGGGCCGCGCTGGGGCGGGGTCTTGGCGGGCGGGGCTAGAAGCGGCGGCCGCTGCCACCCCCGTTATCTGACCCGACCTTCCCCCCCACCCCTCCTTCTCCTCCGCCCCCCGCCGCTCCTGCCCCCAGCGGCCCGGGAGGAACTGAACCGGCTCCGCACAGGAAGTAGCGGCAGCGCGGAGCTGCAGCGGCAGCTGCGGGGGTGCAGCCGCACTCAATGAGCGACGCTCCCGCCGCCGCCCGTCCCGCTCGCCCCTTCCCCGCCTCCCGAGGGCAGCGGCGCCGGTGGGGCACCGCGAACAGCAGCAGGCGGAGGCGGGCGAGGCCGCGGGGCTGGAGGCTGAGGCGGGCGCAAGCAGCTCTAGCTCTCATCGAGGAGACAGCAGCGGCGGCGGGACCGCAGGTCGGTGCCGCGGATGCCAGGCTAGTGGGGGGAGAAGGTGGACGGCAGACCCTACCCACGTCGTGCTGGGGCCAGGGCAACGTCCCTCGGCGCGGGCGGTGGCTCGGAAGGCCCCGGCGCGCCGCCTCCCGCTGCGGCGGTGGCGGCGACGGCGGCAACGGGATGCGTGTCCGGCCCGGGTCTCAGTGCTGTTGGCAGGCGCAGCCCTTTGTGCGCTGGCGGGGGTGGGGGGAGCGGCCAGGCTAGGCCCCGGCCCCCGCCGGGCTGCTTCGTGCCCTCCCGGTGAGAGGGACGCACTGCCGGGGGTGCGGGAGGCGCAGGCTGGCAGCTGGGTGCCGACGGAATGGAAGTCGGGTTCTGTGAGGAGCGGCCGGGAGGAAAGATTGGGCAAAAGTCGGGATGCGGCTGAAAGCAAAAGAAACAAAACCCAAAACAATAGGAGGACAGGCCCTTTGGGAGGAGTCAGGCTGTACCTGGGAGCACGGCTTGGGAGTGCAAGATGGAGAAGAGCAAACCCTGTTGATTGGAGAGCGGCGTCCGAAGAGATGCTGTTGTGCCTGGATCCTGTTCAGATGATGCTGATGGGTTTGATAAGCTGCTAACCCAATGTGTGGACATCTGTGCACCAGTGTGTGTGCACATTGATTATTCCCTCTAGCTTTTGGTATTCCATATTCTCAAGGAACTTTCGTGCTGAGATCATTACCTGTTTGATGCCAAGCTATATTCTTTCCCTCTTCGATCTTTTTACATCTTTAAATCTTTATCTCTCACTCCTTGCTTAGGCAGGAAGCAGGTGTGGGGTGAGAAGGTGCAGAGTTTGGAGCAATCTTGCTGCTCCTTAGTCATTGGAACAGGCTGCCCGGGGAGACGGTTGAATCACCATCCCTGGATGTGTTTAAAAGTTGTGTAGGTATGGAGCTTAGGGACATGGTTTAGTGGTGGCCTTGGTAGAGTTACTCTTGATTGGACTCTGTAACCTGGAAAGTCTTTTTCAGCTGAAATGATTCTGCAAAAGCAATAATAATCTCATTAGTGCATCATGTTAACTAACTCATTAGTTTCAAGTTTGAAATACACTATGGCCTTTCCCCCTCTCCTGCTCTAAGGGGAATAGGCTGGAGTCCAAGACTGCATGTTTACCATGAGTGAATTGCTGATAGGAACAAGCGTGTTTGGGAGTAAAAGTGTTGAGCTCTCAACTTGGCAGTGTTTCTTTTGTGATGATGCTCTTCACTTGAGGCTTGAACTTACTGGTTATTTGGGTAAAGTGAAATGTAATCGCAGATAGCTATGCATCTTTCTGTGTTTGTAGTTTGTAAGCCTTTAAATGTGGTAAAACCTTTTATGGCTTCCATTCTTTTCTTTCAAGACTGCAGCTGTATACAAGATGGTGAAGTTGCTGTGGTGAGAACTGTGCTGTTAGAGAGCTCCTTTTGCCATGAATGATGCTGGCCATTGGATTTTAAGCCTACATATTCCAGTCTTTCCTGTAACTTTCACAGGAGCCTTGGCCTTTGGTTCCCTTCTGTGTAGTCTTCCCCATCACATCTATTGCAATTGGGTATTTGGTACTAAAAGTATGTGTGTTACATTCAGTACCTTTTTTCAGCCTTTCTTTAAAGGCAGTCTTGTGTACTCTAAGAAAGTCTCTATCTCTCAACTCCCATCTTCACCTCTCCTCCCTTATGTACACAGTGAATAGAGGAAAGCAGGATACAGAACAGCTGGTCTCCAAATATAGTTTGAATTCCACAAGCATGGGAAAAACACCTGACCCAGTTGTCCCTGCTGAGCGTGGTTAAAATGGCAGGGCCACTCACTTATCAAGGTTTTGTACTGCAGTTTTACAGTACATTGCAGGTAGCTCAGTTGACAGAGCATGAGTTGGACCTGACAAGGGCTGAAACAGAATGGCCTTTACTTGAAATAGTATTGGAGAGAAATAAGGATGCTCTTTCTTCTTCCCTCTGCAATTTGTTTTCCTTTGAAGAGATGTACTAACAAACAGGGCAAAATTCTACTTACAGGGAACTATTCTAGCACAAAGTGCATGTTCTTTTCCTAGCCAGAGCAAAACTTTCTGCTCTGTTTTAATCTTCTTACTAAATGAAACTATTGCATAGTCCTGTGCTAGCTTCTTTTTTCCTTTCTTTCTGCCTCTGTTGGCAGAAAGATGCATTGTTTTCAAATCCTAAATGGTGTTTTGTTTGCTTGCAAAACATTTCAGAATAATTGGATTTGAGGCTTACATATTGTGGGGAACCAGTGTGAATTGCCATTAACTGTAAGGAGTTTGCCTGTAGTAAGTGTATGACCACCATAAATTACGGCAGAGTTACTTGTATGCTTAACGCAAAAGCAGAAACACCCCAAGAAAGCTCGCATTCAGTCTTGGCCCTTTGGCTTATGAAGACTGAGTTCTTGGTAGGAGTGGCCAAGATACTGAAAAAGAAAGGCAATTATCATCTGTAATGGCTAAAAATATTCTGTTCTTTCAGTGGGGTTTTGTAGAGTTGACACTGAGTGTCATCATGCCTGTCTGTAGTCAGGGCCTGCACAAAGAACAGGTGACTAGGCAATGGGTACCTTGAATATTACAGGAGGAAGGGCAAAAGAAATGACAAAAAGCAAAGGGGACCCAAAATGTTGTTATTTTGCTGTGTTCCACTGTTTTCTCATGCTGAATGCCTAGGAGTAAAGATTCTTGGTCTATGCTCTCATTTCAGGCTAAGACCAGGGAGCTCTTGCTCACGAGTGGCTCTTAATAAGTAACTGATAGCATCTATTTAAGTAAAACTGAAAGGAGAGGAATACAGAGGCACTAGAGGGTATTGTCCACATTTCTTGATTATCTGTGTATTAACCAACGTAGGATTTACTGTTTTTCTCATTTTCTCTGCTGTGTGCTTGAAGATAGTTCTAAATGTGTTATATGGAAATCAATTTGCCAGCTAATACATGGTCATGTAAGGATTCCAGGAGTGAGTCAGCACCTGCATTGGGGACCAGTTTGCTAGGATACAGGCACTTGTAGGTAAAATCAGGATAATCTAGGAATTGTTTAATTTGCAGGAGCACCAAACCAGTAATCCATTCACTGTTTTGTTTTATTAATTGAAGCAGTCCAACTTTCAAGTTGTTAAAAAGGAAATAGTCTTGTTTCTGTATTGTTTGGATGCTTCTAAAATCTAGATACCTGTGACTTACTTGTAAAATTGCTTTGTGCATCCAGGTCTGGACACATTTAGGAGTGTACAAGAAGTTAGGCACTTACAGCTGTTACAAGCCATAGCAAAGCTGAAAGAAGTGTATGTCTCCTGTATAGACCAATCTGAGTGCTGCCTTTGGATCTGATTCTGGACAACAGTACCTCCTTCTGTAGTGATCTAACCTTGTGTTGGACAGACAACGTCAGGCTTAGTACACAGGACATCTGTCTTGGGGAAGCAGGATGCTTTGGTTCTTGTCCTTGTCCAAATGAGTATTAAGTGTTGTAAAAAGGAACTGAGAACTGTAGGGACTCAGTAATTCCATGCAAAACCATGAAAAACAGTTTCAGGAGGAGAGTGTGGCAACTGGCTGTTTATACCTTACCAAGGAAAATCTGTTTTGATGCCTTCCACTGAGAAGACAAGGGAAGCTGTTTTGAAAAGATGTACAGCTCAGACTACTTGAGGATGCTGCCCATCAAGCTGATGGGCAAAGGAGCACACTGGTCTCACTTTTAGCTTTTATGCCTGTGCTTTACGAAGGCATCTGTATAGTCTTGGTAACCCTGAACTTTCTCCTGAAGTTGTTGATCTCTACCTGATATCAACCTGGGGGAAGCTGTGCTGTTGATACATCTTTTTACTGGCTATTGACAAATCAGCCCAGCTGCTCATATCCCTCTTTGCTATTCTAAGGCATGCAGGTTCCTTCATGCATTTTGCAGGACGAGCAGGTGTGCAACTTTGGGGTGCTGCTTCTGCTGTGAATTGGAGAACCAGAGACTTAGGCTCTGTGAGGCTTGCACTGCAGTGCTGGGGTTTTCTCTCTGTGCCTGTAGGTACCAGTTTCTTGGTAGAGAGCTAGGATAAAAAGAGGAGGAAGTTTTTGTCATGTCTTGAGTGGGGAATGAAAGCTTGTGTCTTGGCTGGTTCTAACACTGCTGATTGTCTTGCAGTTGTACCAATAATGTGGAGGCTGGTTTCCAAACTAAAGAGGTGGTCTATGTCCCAAAGAGTTTAAAGTTCCTTTGGAGCTTTGTGTAGTGAAAATGGTAGTTCTGTCAGCCAGGTTGGACATTGTTCAGTGTGCAGATTCCATGCCTAACTGTGGTTTCTGCTGTAGTTGGAGATTGCTCAGAAAAAATAAAATACTTATCCTTCAAGTAGACGTTGAGCTCCTTATGTTGTATGAGACTGAAAGGGCATATAGTTTCTTTATATGTTTGGAATTAAATAAAAGAAGCTCTCTATACGAAGAGGTGAATCTGTGTGTATGGTAGAACGTTTAGAATCCAACACCTCCTGTGTATTTGCATATTCATGGAAGGAAAAACCCTATTTAAAGCCTTTGCACTGTTAAGAGCTCTCCAGTGGTCAGGCAGAAGCAGTAGGACGTTGGTCTCTTTCAATGTGTAGCACCTCTTCTCCAGTGCAGACAGACACAGACTCTCTCATTTGCTGTCAAGGAAGTGGGATTTGTGTGACATCTGTAGTTGCTTCCACCCCTCCCCACCGTTGTTGTTCTTGTGTGTTATCATTACTTGGATAATTACAGTGCACTTGTTAAAAGATGTGACAGCCTAAACTGAGTTCTTTGTCAAAAAGACAAATGTTTCCCTTAATTAAGAGAGACTAGAAACAGCACCTGAATCTACTAATTAAACAGTCAAAGTTGATATCTGTTTAGGATGTATTAATGAGCAAAACAAAATACATTTCTGACTAAAGTGTTGCCGAGAGTAAATGAGCTTCTGTGAGGCTCTTCTGTGGAGGAAAATAATTTATCGGGGCTGCAACTGTCACATATGCATGGTCACGCAAAGTTCATGCAAGACCTTTCCAATTTCTATGGTGCTCAGAACAATAGCCACCGTTTCTTCCTCAAAGATCTTTAGAGATGCTAGATAATACTTGTGACAACCCTATGGAGTGAGTATTGTAGCATTTATTTTATCGAAGGCATATGAGCTTCAATAAGGCCAAGTGCCAGGTCCTACACTTGGGCCGCAACAGCCCCATGCAACCTTACAGGCTTGGGGAGGTGTGGCTAGAGAGGCATGTGGCAGAGTGGAACCTGGGGGTTCTAACTGACAGGAAGATGAATATGAGCCAGCAGTGTGTCCAGGTGGCCAAGAAGGCCAATGGCATCCTGGCTTGTATTAGAAACAGTGTGGCCAGCAAGAGTAGGGACGTCATTGTCCCCCTGTATTTGGCACTGATGAGGCCACATCTTGAGTATTGTGTCCAGTTTTGGGCATCTCAATACATGAGAGACGTGGAGGTGCTGGAGCAGGTGCAGAAGAGGGCAACAAAGCTGGTGAGGGCCTAGAGAATAAATCTTATGAGGAAAGACTGAAAGAGGAAGTTGAGAGGAGACCTCATGACGTCCACATCTACCTGAAAGGACATTGTGGAGAGTTTGGTGCTGGTCTCTTCTCGCGAGCAATTAGTGGTTAGAACAGGAGGGAATGGGTTCAAGTTACAACAGGGTAGGTTTAGAGTTGATATTAGGAAGAATCTTTCACAGGAGTGGTCAGGCACTGGAATGGGCTTCCCAGGGAGGTGGTTAAGTTGCCATCCGTGGATGTGTTTAAAGATTGTTTGGATAAGGTGTGGAGGGATCTGGTTTAGGGGTGAACTTGTAAGGTAGGGTAGATGGTTGGACTCTGTGATCCCAGGAGTCTTTTCCAGCCAGAGTGATTCTTTGATTTCTGAGATGAGGTCTTGGGCTCTTACGAGACTGGTCTCACCCAGGGTTATGAGTTGCCTTGAGGCTGGGCTCCTGTCTGCCTTTTACTAAAAAAGGCTGCAGACCTGGCTGTTTCCTTTGCTGCATGAACTCGTGGCATTTGCAAACTGAAGGAGCTCTGGATAACAGGGATATAAGTTCCTGCTAGGGTCAGATCAGTGTGGCAGCTTCTCTATGCAGCCTGGCTTTGGTTGGTGAAATTTCTCCTCTTCTCCATCTTTGCCTGCTGCCCTTCCAGGAGTTATAAATGCCACAGCAGACGGCTTGGGAAAGCTCTGCCTGTAATTGCTGTTGCAAGGTTTGCCTAAGCTTGACTCTGTACAAAGAAGGGTTTTTTTTTTTTCCTCCTGAAGATTCCAAGTTGTTGGTATTTCAGATGCAGATTTGGCCTTCTCATGGGGGACATGATGTGCTGGTTCAAAACCTGCCTGTCTTTTCTCTTAATTTGCTTTAGTGTAACCAGTTGTCTTCCACTGGGTCAGCGTTAAGGTTCCTGTTAGCAATACAGACTAGACTGCTCGTGGACCCAAATTTTTGTACTGGCTGATGCATTGCTAAATAACAGCTATAATAAGGTTGTTTGATAAGTGTAGGGTTTTTTTAACCTATTAGCCTGACCAGTAGCCTTAGATCAGGTTTCTGTGTGAATGTTTTCCTCGTCCCAGCTGAGCTGTGCTCAGTGGTTATGTGGTTGACACATGCATCGTTAATGCCTAATGCAAGCATTCATGTCCCAGCGGCAGTTGTGGTTGATTGATCCCGTGTTATGCCGCACAGGGCGTACTTTTCCTTGGGCCCCTTCCTGCAGTCTTAGACTACCTACTGATGTGTCTGAGCTGAATGTCTGCTCTTGCATCCTTCATGGCGCCCGTGACCCTTGGCTTGTTAACCATATACCCAGCTTCTGCTGTAGGTTTGAGTTGCATGAGGGCTGAAACCAAAGGGGGGAAAGAAGGTTGTTTTGTGAGTTCAATGAAGATACTGTGACCCAAAACACTCAGGCCTCCAGAGCAATGTTGTTTTTGTGGTTGTGGTGAAGGGTAAAGCCTGTAGGTGCTCAGCCAGCTTTCTGGGGTTGCTCACAGTACAGAGGCTGGGGCCTCTCTCTTCCATTGGAAGCAGGAGGCTCTCATTTAAAGAATTTATTAAAATTTGCCTATGAAGTACCCTTGGCTAAAATTATAAGCAGTGATGGGAATTTGGGCCAGATTTCGGATCCTTTGATTTATTCTCCCTCCATTTCCTCTGAAATCTCCTCGTCTCTGGAATTATGGCATTGAAATGGCTTTTGAGTTGTTGGTTGGTTGGGTTTTTTTTAAGAGGCTTTTTCCTTTCTTGGCCAGCACATCAAGGGGATAGTCCCATGCCTTTTGTCAGTCTCTGCTCATAACTCTTCTGAATCCCTTGTAAGTGCTTTTCACGTTGAATTTGTGTGCAATTGCTCCTACCTGCAGAGAGGATGGGTACTTGAAAATAAATGTGTTTTATACACAGCTAGCACCGAGGCTTAATCTGAAATGTGATTTACTTTGAGTAATTCCATTTGCTTTTTGTCTGCTCAGGTTGAATCATTTGTGACAGTGGAAACTGAACTGGCTAGCTTATCTTACCAGTTGCATTTTTCCCCAATGCCTTTCTTTCTGTGGTGGTATGAGACCTACTGTTGCCAAACACTGCTGGATTCCTTTCAAGCTTTCCTGTCCAAGTACTCCTCAGAAACTGCTCAATGAGCCCCCTCTCTCTGCCCACTCTGAAAGGATTGAGTTTGCATCCATTTTCTAACAACTGTACAGCAGCATGTTGTAAGCTGAGCTCAAAGGCAGCATCACCACTTCTACCTTGAGAAGTGCCTTGGCTGCAAATTGCTAGACTTCGGTAGGTTAGGCAGCACCTGGGTTGCAATATGCTTGCCCTGGTGCTCTGCTTTTCCCTGACCATCTTTTGCTGGCTGCTGCCAGGGGCATATTGTGAGATTGGGTGGACTTTGGCTCTGTCCAGATACAGATGTATGTTTGCCTCTGGAGTCTTGTTCAGCCCTAGAAAAGACGTGCTCAGCCTTACATTTGAAATGAAAGCTTTGGTTAAGAGTGACATTGCTTCAGTCTGGTTGTTGCAGCTGTAGGACCATAACTTACTTTATGGAAGGGTTTTTAGAACATACAGAAAAGATAGAAAGATGATGAGTCCATGTCACAATCGTGACCTCTGTGCCTGCCCAGAGTGGTGAGCTAATCATAAAGAAAGCCTCCAAGAACTCGGAGGAGGGAGGCTCCGCTAGTTTGTGGCTGCCATCTTGCTCATGCGGCCCTGTCTTCTGCAGGCTGCCATCTTGGCCAGGTGGCCTTGGGGTCAGTTCCATTTTGGACTAGGGGGAAAAAAAATATTGCCGCAGCTGCAACTGAGAAAGACTGGGAAGTACTTGAATAACTGGGAGAAAGGAGTCCAGAAGGGCATTTGCGTTTTCAGGTGGCTGAACTGTCCATGTAAGAAGCTGAAAGGTCTTCTGACTCTTAATTTAGGCAAAATGTAGAGAAATTGTGCTTGAAGTGTCTCGGGGTGGTTTCCCCCTTTTGCTGCAATATATGTATTCTTCTCTGGGGGATCTTGCTTGAAGCCAATGACCAATACATAGTTCTTCTCCCTTTTTCTCAGAATGTGTGTAATGGCATTGTGATGCAGTTTGTTTTGTTTGCTTCACTTGTTTGTGCTTTTCATAGAATCATTCGGGATTGGAACAGACCCCAAAAGATCATCTAGTCCAGTCCCCTTGCCACAGCAGGATCACTGCACTGGAGAAGTTATGGAATCAGAATCACTCAGGGTTGGAAGGGACCACCTGATCATCCAGTTCCAACCCCACCCCCCCCTCCCCCCAGCCAAGGCTGGGACACCGCACCCTAGACCAGGCTGGCCAGAGCCTCATGCAGCCTGGCCTTAAACACCTCCAAGGATGGGGCCCCAACCACCTCCCTGGGCAACCCATTCCAGGCCCTCACCACTCTCACGATGAAGAACTTCCTCCTCACATCCACTCTAANACCCAGATACAGGACTTGGTCTTGTTGAACCCCATGAGGTTGGCTTGTGTCCACCTCTCCAGCCTGTCCAGGTCCCTCTGGATGGCATCCCTGCCCTGCAGTGTGTCTGCTGCACCACACAGCTTGGTGTCATCAGCAAACTTGCTGAGGGTGCACTCAATGCCTTTGTCCATGTCACCGACAAAGATGTTGAACAGGACTGGTCCCAGCACTGATCCCTGAGGGACTCCGCTTGTCACTGGCCTCCACTTGGACATGGATCCATCGACAGCCACTCTCTGGGTGCGGCCATCAAGCCAGTTCCATACCCATCTAGTGGTTCACCCATCAAAGCAGTGTTCCACCAGCTTGGAGACCAGAATGTGGTGTGGGACAGTGTCAAAGGCTTTGCTCAGGTCCAGGTAAATGACATCAGTTGGCTGCCCCTCATCCATTAATGCTGTGACCTGTTCATGGAAGGCCACCAGATTTGTCAGGCATGATTTGCCCTTAGTGAAGCCATGCTGATTGTTCCAAATCACCTCTTCACAAATCTCCTGACTTGTTCTTGGATGTAGATTTAATAAACCCCTTTTGTTTTCCCCAAGCTGCTTCATTGCCTGATAAATTCTACCAGAGAGCAGATTTGGTGTGTTTAAGCTTGCAGACGCTAACCCAAAAGCATCCATTGATCCCAGGCTGCCTTTTTTCAACCTGGGACAGTGCTTTTTCCTGTTTTTAATTTGTAAGCTTTTGCTAGCAACTTGCCAATAAGGAAATGAGCTTTACTGGCTGGAAAGTTTCACTTTAGCCTGTGTATTACAGGGTTTTTATGGTATATTCCATTATACTGCTGGAGCAGTATATTTGCTTTTCAGTAGCAGTCTCATGCTGGAGAAAGAGGAGTGACTGAAGCAGTGGTGACATGAAAGGGATTTTGATGTAGTAGATTGGAAAACAGGCTTTGCACGCTTCCAGGATCCAATGTTAGCATTAGCTTTACTGGCAAAAAAGTTGGCTGATAAACTGGCAATTGCAGCCTCATTTTTTTGTTTCACACTAAAAAAGTGTTCGCCAATACTAACATAACCTGCTGCATGCACCTTGCTGCGAGCCTTACATCATCCAGGTAGCATGCCTAGACCTTTCTCTACAGCAAAAGAAAGTGTTTCTAATCCTTTCCTTCCTTTTCTCCTGCATTTTTTTTTCCTGATAATTTTTTAATTTAATTAACCTTTGACATTCTCTGCAAGTGCACTGATCCTGGCTTGTATCAACCACTTGTATGGTAGGTCTAGCTTGAAGGTTGAACCTTTGCTTTTCTTTTGAGATGGTATGGAAAGTACTTTTATGTCCATCTGCACTAATTCTTCTGACACACATTCAAAGGTAGCCTTGATGGATCAGAAAGAAACTGTGAACCACTAAGAAGAGTTTTCTACAGGAAAGCTGGAGAGGGTCTTTTTACAAGGCTATCTAGGGATAAGACTAGGGGAAATGGCTTTAAACTGAAAGAGAGTAGATCTTAAGAGGAAGTTCTTCAGTACAAGGGTAGAGAAGCTCTGGAATATGTTGCCCGAAGAGGTTGTAGATGCCCCCTCCCTGGAGGTGTTCAAGGCCAGGTTGGATGAGGCCTGGAGCAACCAAGTCTAGCTGGGAGGTGTCCCTGCCCATGGTATGGAGTTTGGAGTAGATAATCTCTCAAGTCACTTCCAGTCTTAGTGATTTTATGAGTAATTTGGCTTACTGGACCTGAGAAAGGCAGAGGCTATGTCTCTGTGTGAGGAAAACAAGCAGATGATTTACTGCATTTGATGGTGTTTGAAATTAGCACAGGTTGCTCTTCATGCCCACTACTGCTGCTGTGAAGGAAGGCACATTCACTATGATTGGGTTTATAATAACAGTGATGAAGACATTTTTCTGAGAAGGAACATCCAAAAAGAATGTGGGTTTCAGATTGGTTTAACAAGCATTTCCCTGGTTGATTTATTTTAATAAAACATGCCCTAGATGGCTTTTAAAATGGAATATTTAAGCAAGTCAAAAGCAGACATTTTGCTGTCTCTTTAATTTGTGCTGATACATGGTTTAACATAATTTTATAATGCCCATTTAAAAAACTTTAGTGCCCTTATCCTCTTGACCCTCCTCCTTGAAGAAAAAGTGGATTTAAGACGTTTGGAGAGAAGTCTATTGTATGGCTGCACTGTGACAGGGAGATCTGGGCTTGGTGAAAAAACAGCAGGCTTTTAAAGCACTGGGTTCAGGCCAGAAAGCTTTGAGTGGTCTGAAGTGTGCTGTGTCTTTTGTAAGCTCCCTTTATGAACCTCTTAAATTGCATTCTAAATATGAACCTTGCAGGGTTACATGCATGCTTTGGTTTTACTGAGTGTCCTAAAATAACCAGCTAGGAGCTTTGCTTTTTTCTTCTTGGGTCCATCAGAAGATCTGTCCTTTTCTGGTTGATTGGCATGAACTTTCCTGAGGTTGGGTCCCTAAAGAAGGAATAGAACCTTTATTCTTCTATGTTCAGTTTCTGGCTGATCCAGCATGGGAAGTAGTGGGATGGCAGGGTGTATTACTAGTGTATATGAGTGGGAACACTTTGTCATAGGGCAGATAAAATTGGATACTTGCCTCTTGCCTAGTTGGCTCTTCACCCTTTCTCAGTGCGATAGCAATGTCAACACTGAAAAAAGCATGGCAACATATTTTCTAGTGGGACTGAAGTTTAGTCTGAAAGGGAGCTGTACTCTTAATCCCTCTCTTCGAAAAAGATCAACCACAACAGCCTCAATTTCTTTGTGATCTCATTGTCTGTATTCATTGTGCCTCTGTACTTGTGCTGAAGTCTCTAATGCTGTTCTTTAACAGAGGTAGGTTGGCAAGACATTTAAGGGAAAAGAAAGCCCTAGGCATAACTGTATTCTTACCAAACATCTATTTTCATAACCAGAAATGTAGTGCTTTCACTTAACAGTTTGCAAACCTGAATGGGAGTCATTCTGGCCGCAGAAAAAAACCCAGCCAAAAAGCAACATCAAGCTCTTCCCTTCTCTCTGACCCACAAACTAAAAAGCAAGCACACTAGATGGGGATGCATGCACACTTCCATGGAGCAGCAACATTTTGCAAGAGCTGGACTATGGTATCAATCACCGTTTTTCTGTGGACAAAGATGGAAGAAAAATTGAATGAAAAAAGTTCACAGGAATATCTAGGGAAACTAATCAAAAAGACCAAACTTGTTCTACAGACGTCTGTGTCAAGAGCACCTGAAAGCCTGCCACAAGAGAAGAGAGTGAACTACTTCTAGAGAGAAGTTAAGATTTAAGAAGTAGGAGGAAGAGCTGAAAAACTTCGGAAAAAGCCTTCTGTTGCCAAATGAGAGTTGTGAAGTCTCAGTTGCTGGAAGGATCACAAACTGAGATGATCTTGGCAGATGCCTGTGGGAAGGACTGGCTTTTGGTGCTCCTTCACTGGGGAGCAGAGTGCTGGGTCCCTAGTGGGAAATGTACCCTTATGAGATGTGGACAAGGGATAGGATGGAGCCAAGAAATGTTAGTTGTGCTCATCCCTTATGTTGCCATGCAAAAAAGGGGTAGGAGCAAGGCAAGAAATTAGAGGCCACGATGAAGAGAAATTACAGGTGATGGAGAAGCTTAGCTGTCAAAGGTTGGGGACAGGTGGATTAGGTGACCTCTTGAAAACCCCTTCAGCTGCACACACTGCAACTGTGTTTTGGTAGAAACTAATACTCTGTGCTTGCTCAGCTTTAGGAGCGTTGTGTGTTTTGAATTTCATCATACAACAATGCTGATCAATCTGTGCATCAGACTGAATAATCCTGGGAACAATATTGGTGTGCTTGCTTTCCTGACAAGGGGTCCATTTAGTTCAGACCATGTGTGTTTCCATGCAGAAGGTGGAGTAAAGCCTTGAAGATGCTGACTTTAGAGATCAGCCTCAAAACTGGAGCCTGCATCCAGCTACTGGAAGGATCATGGTGCCCATTTCCTTTGATTTGGTATTTTTTGAACCATTTGGCTCTCGGTAAGTTTCTGTAGCACAGAATTAATTCCTGACCATCAGCCAAAGTACTACGTCTGTCCAGAAGCAGTAACGAGTAGCAGTGTGTGGGGGACATTAAACAAAAGCTGAAAGGCTGGGAAAACCTCATTCAGAGGCTACCCAGTATGTACCTGCAGAATTTAAATGAGCCTTTTTGGTATTACAGCCATTGCGTTAGGCTGGTGAGTGCTGAAGTGGTTGTGCAGAATTGTAAGTGATGTATTAAAGTCTGAGCCAAGTTCCTGGCTCTCAGTACTGGCAAATACTTTGCTAGCAAGTATTAGAGATGAAGTACTAGAACACTTAGGGAGTGGGATGGCATATCACTCTGCATGATGGCATTTCTGTTCCCGAAATACTCTTGTGTATGGTGCTCCTAAAGTTGGTTGGCAGGGCATGTGGCCTTTGCTTGTTGGTAAAACACAGGCCATCTAGGATGCTACGCACAAGCTACTACTTGTTCTGAGTTCTTTGCCAGTGCTTAACCTCAGCAGTGCTGAGCTGTCACGAACGGTGCCTGAAAAAAGTAATTGGAAGTGTGTATTGCTTTAATATTAGTGAGACACAACTTGCTTCCTTATGACCACAAAGAATTTTGGTTGTTCTGTCACCAGCTGTGTGTGTCTGGGTAAAGGATGGAATTCAGATGAACTGACCTTCTATTCAATGACTCAATAGCTGTTGGGTGAAATTGTAATTCTTTTTAGAATGCCTTATGCTGTTATGAGAGGGGAGGCTTGCTATGTGCCTGCCTTAACTTCAGAATCACAGAAGCATGCTAAAACTGGGTTCTGTTCATTTGATTGTGTTGTTTGGTAAATGGACCATGTTATCTTGGACCCTGGCTTCCAAGCGTAGAATTTAGAATTCACAGATCTGGTGTAGTCTGTTGGAATTACACTTACAAGAGAGGCTGTAGACAGCAGAAAGCAGGCTGCCTGAACTTTGCAACACATGTTTTTGTTAGCCAGAGTCCTCACTGGCTTTGTACCTCTAAATCTGAAAGTAATTGTTGTACAAATGAAAAATGCACTGCACTGATACAGGCCCTCTTTAGGGGTGCCTGACAGCAGCAGTGTTTAGCAAGTTCTAGTCATGGCAAGGACATGCAACCAGGCTACAAAAATGGGATTCTTTTCCCTGCTGAGGTTTTTTTGCTTGAAATGTCACTTTGCAGGTTTTTTCTAGATGAGAATGGATCTTAGATGAATTTGTGCATCTCCAGTTTACCTTGATCTTTTCATGTAATTTTCTCTTGTTCACCTCCTCTTACTTACTTCAACCCACATTTGTAGGGCTTGCCCAAGATGCTTTTTTTCAAGTGTTTGAATCAGTTGTCAAATCACAGTAATGAACAGGTAAGTTCAATGCTGCATTGTGTGATAGATGAAGTAATTGCTAGCAGCACTTAATCTTTGTGCGTTGCATTTTTGTACTCCCAGTGTAATTAGATCAGATTTTCTTTATTGTACTTCTAACCGTTTTTCATCTGTACTAGGTGTATGTGAAGAAGGGAGGGGAAAGGGCAGGAGTGTGAAGGGAGTGAAAAGGGCTTTGTTGGATTGATGTTTATGTAAGATTGCCTGCCTCGGGTGGGTACCGTGGTCATCTCCTCCGAGTCCATTGTGTAGGTCACCAGCAGTCCAGGATGCAACAGGTCCGTGTTTGGGTACATACCACCATTATTTGAGCTAGGAGCTAAGCAGCAGATTTTTGGAAAGGGTCTGGGTTGAAATAGAGGAGGGTGTGGGGGCAGATGTTAAGGATGGGACAGGCTGTCCACGTTAATCTGTCAACCTGTTGCTTTCTGGGACTCCCTGTTGCCTGCCTTGCTCTGGATTTCTACAGTGTACTTCTTCTGGCCTTGCTTGCTTCTTCCTGGGGATGTATCACATCTTAAATTTGCTGTTTGTCAAGTTTCTTTATTTCTTTCCTTGTGAACTCACGGGGTTGTTTCTACTTCTTCCCTGCTGTACCCTGCCCAACACTTACTGCTGTAGTGCCAGAGGGTGAGAGGCTTGGACTGCTCTCTGAAAGGCTCTCATAGCTGTTTTAAGAGCTACTGCCTGTTTTTTGGGATGGCACTCTCAGTTTTCTCAGGTTGCCTGCTTGAGGCCTGGATTCAGTCCTAATTTATGTAGAGAGCCTGTCTCAAGACTTGCTTAAAGGTTAGTAGAGGCAGCTTTAGAATTCTTGCTATGCAAGTGATAGTTTCTGCATGTGGGGGAGCTGTGTGAGCTGCTTACATTGGCCAGTTCTTGATTGCTGCTTTTTTAAAATTTTTTGGAAAGATCAGGTCAAAAATCAAACTTCAGTGTGGGCCAGTTCATTTTGTATGGGTATGTTTTGGTTGCTGGGCATTGCTTACAATAGAACTTGGAAGAATAGACATGTTGAAACTAACTTTTATGAGTGGTCTTTCCTGTTTGTGGTGGTTAGAGTTCTGACATGGTTTCATTTCAGATTCCTGAACACTGGTTTCCATTTTGTATTAAATGTGCTTTTGACTCGCAGAAATGCATCAGTGAAAGTAATAAATGAAAAAAGAGAAAAAACCATTTCCTTTTGGCTTAGTGTTTTTTCTGTAGACCAGCCATGCCTGTTTGGTTTTGACTTGTTTTATTCCCTGTATAAATTTGTTATTTAAAGTTCTGCCAGTGAATAGGGTAAACTTAGTAAAACACTTGAGTAAGGTAAGGCAGAGTGCCTGGAGTCTTAAGCTATGCTTATGTCACCATTGTTTGTGGTTTCGCAGTCGTTCCCGTTGGTCTTCGCAGTGGCCTTGAAGAACGGGGTAGCACTTCTGCACGGGTAGAAAATGCTTTGTTGAGGTGCATGTATCAGTTATTTGCTGTCTATAGTTAATGAATTTGATACCTAAAGGCTGGGGTTTTGAATGAGTGTGCTTTTCCATACTGGAGTCTGGTTTTTTTTTTTTTTAAAAAAGCCAAAAAGAAACTGCCATGATCTCTTGCAAAGCAATAGTGGGAAAGAGTGTTCTAAATCCTTGATGTGTGGTGAACGTCTAGTGCTTTCATGCTGCTATCCTCTATTTGCCTTCCATGCAGCTCAGTCTTCAGTATGCGCTCTTCCTGTTGTGGTCACTGTTCTCAAAAGTATTCCAGGTGTTTACGCTGAGAAAGCAGCTTTCTTTTCCTCATGCTGCTATTATGTGGCTGTCCATCAGATTAACTGTCTGGAACGGGCTAGGATTGGAGGTACCAGGCTGGTTCTAAAACCAGTTGTAATATTCTTCATTTTAATTAAACACTATCGAGACTAGTGGGACAACTCTGAGTGTTTGATGTAACTTGAGGCATTCTAGGATATTTCTTTGGCCTGACTGAGGCCATGACTTTCAATGAGTGTAGGATAACCAATTCCACATGGATGTTTTGGGTGTATGTTGGAACATCTGAAAGCGATGCTTTGCATTTGTTTATACATCTTATAAATCCAGGTCTTTTCTGTAAGTGCTGGTAAGGATTTCAAGAACTTTTTGAAGATTTCTAATTAACAGACAGAGAAGAGCCTTTTCCTCAAATGTCTTTTTTTACCTCTCCACCCGCAATGTTTCTCTCTGTTTAAAGCTGAAACCTTCAAGTGCTGATATGCAAATACAGTCTCGGGTCAGTGTATTATGTGTTCAAGAACATTTGACTCCCATGAGGATGTAATTTTGTTTTATAAGATTTTAGAATCACTGAACATCTTGGAGTAGTCTTGCAGCCTTGCAGAAATGTGTATGGTGCACCTTCAAAGATAGATATTTATAGGTCTGCAAGTGCTGTAAATCTTCATATTTTTGGTGGTGGGATCAAGATTTTTATTACGTGGATCAAGATTTTTATTACATATTAAATAGTTTCTAGGCAGCAGAGTTTGCTCTCATAGCAGAGGTATAGAGAAGTCCTGTTGATTTTGGTGAAGCTAGAAAGTGCTTTTCTAGATTCACACTGTCCTTTAGCACAGTACTTCCAACCTCGGGCACACCTTGGGAGACTACGTAATAGCTTTGTGACAAATATGATACGGGGGACAGAGTCCAAAATTGCCGTAGAGTAGGAATTATTACATCCATCTGGAGCTGTGGAGAGAATGATCACTGTGGCTATTAAGAGACAGTGCAGCCTCTGAAAAGCAGTCACATCAGTGGTGTAAAGTCAAATGAGGTTCAGAGAGGCTCTGAATGTTGTTACTGGTGTCTGAATGCCTATCGAAGATTAAGGTGATGCTCATTACTTGGTCACTAAGCGCTTGCGTTTGGAGATTGTGTGTAGGTGCGTATAAAGGTCCAGTGTAGATTCATTTGTTGAGCATTGTGCTTAAGGATTTTATGCTTTCAATGCCATTCTGGGAGGAAAGGCATACAGTGGAAGGAGAGAGATTTGTTTTAAAGTATATATTCCTTTTTTTAGTTTTTTCCTTGTCCAAGTGAAAGACAGGAGCATGATTGGTTGTTTCTAAAAGTCAAGCAACAGGCAAAGCTTTAAGCCTAGAAATAATTAAATAGAAACCTTGCCTTAAGCTCAATAACTTCCATTTCTGTAGTAACTAGCACTTCAAATGATGATTAATCCAGGTCACTGCACTGCTGAGAAGCCAACAGCTTTTCATTTGGAATCCATCAAGTGCTGGTTGCAGTTGTAGTTAATGTGTCTGATTTCAGAAGGTTTTAGGTAAGAAATAAGAACACAGCTATTTTGTGAAATGGGTAAATAATGAAATGGGTAAATAATACTGCAATTTGTGCTTTCTGAAAGCTCAAATTGTGTTTGAGAACTGTAATAGGATGCTGCTTTGTGATGTGAGAAACCATGGGCCCTGGGACTGAATATGTTTCCAGGAGCTGAGTGTAGCTTAGCTAGCTGGTGGCAGCACGGCTGGCAGCACTGCGGTCAGGGCTG
Source organism: Rhinopomastus cyanomelas (assembly GCA_013400115.1). Taxonomy (NCBI): domain Eukaryota; kingdom Metazoa; phylum Chordata; class Aves; order Bucerotiformes; family Rhinopomastidae; genus Rhinopomastus; species Rhinopomastus cyanomelas. Next base: position 3,758 of record VXBP01006045.1, on the reverse strand, counting down.
GATGGTGGGACAGGACAGCAGAGATGAAAGCAAATCTGGTACCTGGCAAAATGCACTTATGTGAAATTGGACGTTTTGAACTGCCCAAGGCAGTGATGGAGTTGCCAACCCTAGAGGTATTTAAAGGGCATGTGGACACAGTGCTTAGGGATGTGGTTGAGTGGTGACCTGGCAGAGTTGGGTTAATGGTTGGAATTGATGATCTTAAAGGTCTCTTCTGGCTAAAGTGGTTCTGTGATGCAGTGAACTCCATAATCATTGCTTGTGACCAAAAAAAGCATTTGGTGAAATCTGCTTGTGCTGGTCAATAAGACTTGGTAAAGTATATGACAACATTTCTAAGGTTCACCTGCTTGCACATGAGCAGTGCTAGGGTTGTCCTCAAAGATCTAAAAGGGCACTTGTATGTTTGCTTTACCTGTGCACTTTACCCTCATGATTTGACTTTTCTAAATGTTATTTATGTTTTAAGCAACCAGAGATTGTGGCTGGATATTTGAAGAATGCGAATGGTGTAAGGTCAGAACACACTTGCTGTTCTTCTCTGGCTGTGCTCTGCAGCATCATGGGCTGGCACCGGCCATGTCGACAATGCCTCCCTAATCCTTTGACGTACTAGAGCGTGTGTGGCTGGGCCCATCTGTTGGTAGCAGGGTGTGCAAACACGCAAACATCTGACCAGCTGTCTGTTGTGCTGGTGATACACTGAGGGGCACTGGATCTGAAAAAAGCCTTGGATTAATGAGAATGCATGAACATGCAGTTGGCACTGAGCGTGGGCACTGCGAGGTGATGTCGTGTAAGCGTGTGAGGTGCTGGCGTAAGTGTAATCAGGGAGCCTAGTTCTGTACCTGGAGACTTTGGTTCTGTCTAGATGATGTGTTGTGGTTCTGCTTTTAGAACAGCAGCCCCTATGATGGGTCAGCCAGCAGCACTTCTCATGCACCTCTGCCCATGCCTGCCTGCTTAGCTGCCACAGGTCTTCAGTGCTGCAGGATTAACTGTTATCTAGCAAGTGTGGTGCAGCCTTGTTTCTCAATAATTATCTCAAGATAATTGGGATAATTTGAAGGTGGTAATTTGTGCTGGGGGGGCAAGGTGAAGCTGGGAACCCACAAAAGAAAAGTTGTAATGCCCTTAGATCATAGAATGGTTTAGGTTGGGAGGAACCTTAAAAATTATCTAGTTCCAACCCCTCTACCATGGGCAGGGACACCTCCCACTAGACCAGGTTGTTGAGAGCCCCATCCAGCCTGGCCTTGAACACTCCTGGAGAGTTGTCTCCTATGAAGTGTGTATGAGGTCTAAATCCGTTTACCACTGAATTACTCTGTCAATGTGGAATTTTCTTTTCCATGTGCCAGTAAGTATTTCAACCTTTAGTTATTCATGTTGTTTTATGGGTTCTATATTCTTAAAACAGCAGTGCTTTTAAAATTTTATCATCCAGTTAGAAAAAGTTGCCTTATGTATGAATTTTGGTTTCCCCTGAGGATAACGAGGAGACAGCTTTTGCCTTCCATGACATCTAGAAATAAATGAATGTGATGGATGTAAAGAGGCATCTCAGTTGTTCTTTAGTCTTCCTGTTTCTTAACAGTGTAGGAAGTGGCTCTACTATTCCAGAAGGGCAACCAAGTTGGTGAAGGGGCAGGAGGGCATGCCCTATGAGGAGAGGCTGAGGGAGCTGGGTCTGTTTAGCTTGGAGAAGAGGAGACTGAGGGGTGACCTCATTATTGTCTATAAATATTTGAGGGGTGGGTGTCAGGAGGATGGAGCTGGGCTCAGTGTGATAGGACAAGGGGCAATGGTTGTAAGCTGAAACACAGAAGGTTCCACATCAATCTGAGAAGGAACTTCTTCACAGTGAGGGTGACAGAGCACTGGAACAGGCTGCCCAGGGGGGTTGTGGAGTCTCCTTCACTGGAGACGTTCAAGGCCTGCCTGGATGTGTTCCTGTGTGACTTGGTTTAGGTGATCTTGCTCTGGCAGGGCGATTGGACTAGAGTATCTTTCAAGGTCCCTTCCAATCCCTAAGGATTCTGTGATTACAGAGAGGCTTTTTTCTGTCTCTTCTGATGGGAGTCCTTCAAGCAGTGCGGGGATCACAGAGTTTAGCCGAAGCAGTATGAGATTAGTTGTAACGAGACTATGTAGCTGGGTGGTGGGAGGAACTGTGTCTTTAAATGTCTGGTTACTGAGGGATTTTTTTTCCTTTTGTTTAAGTCTGGAGTGGAAGAAGCTGTGTAGATGAAAAGTAGAAGTAGGTGGAAGCAAAAGCATGTACCAACCCCTGTTTTTATTTTCCAGAGGCTTATTGTCTCCTAATTTGAGTTTTGCCCATGACAGTGTGTGTTTGTGTGGTGCTGTCTGTGTTTTCTGCCTAATGATAGAGCTCAGTAGCAGACAGTGTAAGCTTTATGCAGTGTTTCTCTGCCTAGAAGTTTGTTTGTGGTTTGCTGGATGTGATCTTTAGGGCAAAGACAGGAGTAAACTCTATTCTTATGAGGGAATCAACACTCTGTCTGCATTCCCCAGCAGGTTACCATCCTGCACTTAGCAGATGTGAGAGAAGCATGCTGTGCTGCCCTAACCTAAATAAACTTTCTTGCTGTTTTTCCAAGAGCTGATGGTTTCCATTGTCTTGCTTACAGCTCTTTCAAATTAGCCTGCTTTAAAGCCACCATGGCTAATGAATTGGTCAGCATGTTTTGCTCTACTCTGTATGTACTGCCGCCTTAGCTACCCTGACTATGAAGTTCAGATCTTTACACAGTGATGTGGCAGACCATTTAAATTGGGCTCTTGTTATTTGATCCGGTAGCTATTGCTTGAGGAAGCGGCATAAGTCCAGGTAGGTACCCCTTGGTTCCTATGGTTTTGTGTATGTATAAGTGGTGTCCTGGTGTTTCCTTTCCTTTCACACAGATCACAGTGCACACATACATGCATCTGATACCACACAGCTGGTGTCCAGGTTAAGTTTCACTGCTGTACCTTGTCACAGAGGTAAATAAACAACAGCTCCACTGATCAAGGCAGCACGTAAAGAAATACAGTGGTTTTGAAAGAGCATCAGGGTCCATGTTTCATTTGAATGGGATCACTAAGTGTAAAGATTTATCACCAGGAAGAATCAGACTGTGTGTGAGTGTCACTGGGGTCATGTCCCAGGAAAGGCGATCGAACAATTTGTTCTAGACTCTGTCTCCAGGCACATCAAGGACAAGAGGGTCATTAAGAACAGTCAGCATGGCTTCACCAAGGGAAAGTCATGCTTGACCAACCTGATAGCCTTTGATGAGGGCATAACCAGTGGACATGGTCTATCTTGACTTCACTAAGGCATTTGACAGTGTCACACAGCATCCTCGCAGCCAGATTGAGGCAGAGTGGACTGGATGATTGGGTAGTGAGGTGGATTGTGAACTGGCTGCAGGACAGAAGCCAGAGATCAATGAGACAGGGTCTAGTTGGAGGCCTGTATCTAGTGAAGTGGCCCTGGGGTTGGTGCTAGGACCAGTCCTGTTAAATCTATTCATTGATGACTTGGATGAGGGATTAGGGTGCACTGTCAGCAAGTTTGAGGATGACACAAAGCTGGGTGGTGCCGCTGACACCCCTGTAGACTGTGCTGCCATTCAGCAAGACCTGGACAGGCTGAAGAGCTGAGTGGGGAGAAATATAATGAAGTGTAACAAGGGCAAGTGTAGAATCTTGCATAAGGAGAGGAAATTGCTGTGGGGGTCTACTATAGA
>VXBP01006044.1:44624-75192 GCA_013400115.1 Rhinopomastus cyanomelas | reverse complement strand
TACCTCCAGCTGTCTGTAGAAGGCCTCATCAACATGTTCAAGTCATGTCATTTACGTGATTACAAGTCTCTCTAAACCTGCTTGTTAAATAAAATTGTAGTTAACAAAGATAGTACTGCATATGAAATTGCTCTTTTAAAGATACTAACAGCTTTATAAGTGTGTATTTGTTCCAGTTGCCTTAAAGTACTTTGCGTAGTAGAATACTGCCTTGATTCCGCCACAGAAACATGTTTTGTGCACAATATTGTCATTACCCTGCAGCATCTGGAAGTGTGTCAAAAGTTATCCCAGCTTCCTTTGCTAGGAAGAACCATTTGTTCCCAAGGGAGAAAGCAAAACCTGTCTCACACTCAACAGACAAGCAAAAACAATTTGGTCCCAGTACTGAAAGACAGAGAATGACAGAGACCTCAAAATGGAGACATCAGCTTTGAAAGAGTTGATGCTTTTCCAGTTCTGTAAAATGGAGTGTACTTATAAAAGCTGGAATAGATTGCTCTTCAGAGAAGAGCAGCTCACTGTAAATGCAAAATAATCACAATTAAGTTCTTCCACAGAACTGGTCAGAACACATTGCCTCTCAGGACTAACGGTAATTCCTTAAATAAAAATCTCATGGCTTAAAAAAAGAGAATGTGGTGTCTTTTTAATGGTGAAACCAAATTAAGGCCTATCCCTTTCATACAGTTTGATTGTCAAGAAGGTATGAGTGAAAAAAGGCTACTAAATTCAGGCATAAGTTTTACAGAATCACAGAACTATTGAGGCTGGAAAAGACCTCTAAGATCATCAAGGCCAGCCTAAGAACTAACATCACCACATCAGCTGGACCATGGCACTGGTCTGACCTTAAACACCTACAGGGACAGGGACTCCACCACCTCCTTGGGCAGTCCATTCCAATGTTTGAACATTCTTTCCAGGAGGGCTTCCTAATATCCAGCCCAGCCCTCCCTTGGCACAGCTTCAGGCCCTACTCTCTTGTTCTGTTGTTGCTAGTTGCCTGGAGAAGAGTTGGACACACACCTGACTACAACCTCCCTTCAGGTAGTTGTAGAGAGGGATAAGGTCCCCACTGATTCTCCTCCTCTCCAGGCTAAACAAACCCAGCTCCCTCAGCATCTCCTCATAAGACTTTCCCTCTAGTTCCTTCAACAGTTTCATTGCTCTCCCCTGGACCTATTCCAAAACTAGTTGTAGAGGATTCTCTAACACGGATGTCTGAAAGGCCAGCCATGCAGAATATAAAGCTCTTTCATTTTGTCTTTTGATGCAGAAAAACATACTGTAATCACAACAAGGAAATCTGGTCCCTGTACTCATGGCTTTTCACCTTGATTTGCTGTGTTTAAGTGCAATTACAGAACAGGAAGAAGATCATAGAATCATAGAATCATTATGGATTGGAAGGGACCACGAAAGATCATCTAGTCCAATCCGCCTGCAACAGCAGGATCACCTAGACCAAGTCACACGGGAACACATCCAGGTGGGTCTTGAATATCTCCAGTGAAGGAGACTCCACAACCACCCTGGGCAACCTGTTCCAGTGCTCCGTCACCCTCCTCGTGAAGAAGTTCCTTCTCAGGTTGATGTGGAACCTTCTATGTTCCAGCTTACAACCATTGCCCCTCGTCCTATCACTATATGACACTGAGAACAGCCCAGCTCCATCCTCCTGACACCCACACCTCAAATATTTGTAGACATTAATGAGGTCACCCCTCAATCTCCTCTTCTCCAACCTAAGGAGACCCAGCTCCCTCAGCCTCTCCTCATAAGGAAGGTGCTCCACCTCCCTCATCATCTTTGCTGGTCTACGCTGGACCCTCTCCAGCAGCTCCACATCCCTCTTGAACTGAGGGACCNGATCCCTGGGGCACTCCACTAGATACAGGCCTCCAACTAGACTCTGTCCCATTGACCACCACTCTCTGACTTCTACCCTGTAGCCAGTTTACAATCCACCTCACTACCTGGAAATCTAGACCACACTGCCTCAGTTTGTCTGCGAGGATGCTGTGAGAGACTGTGTCAAATGCCCTACTCAAGTCAAGATAGATCACATCCACTGCTCTGCCATCATCCATCCACCTGGTTATGTCCTCATCAAAGGCTATCGGGTTTGTCAAGCATGACTTTCCCTTTGTAAAGCCATACCGACTGTCCCTAATGACCCTCCTGTCCTTGATGTGCCTGGAGACAGCCTCTAGAACAAATTGTTCCACTACCTTTCCTGGGATGGAGGTGAGGCTGACCGGTCTATAGTTACCCGGGTCTTCCTTCTTTCCCTTTTTAAAGATTGGGGTAACATTTGCTACCCTCCAGTCCCTAGGCACCTCTCCTGTTCCCCAGGACCTAGCAAACATGATGGAGAGCGGCTTAGCAATGACTTCTGCCATCTCCCTCAGCACACGCGGGTGCATCCCATCTGGGCCCATGGATTTGTGTACATGAAACACGTTCAATCTAAACATAAGGAAAAAGTTTTCCACAGTGAGGGTAATGGAGCCCTGGAACAGGCTGCTAAGAGATGTTGTGGAGTCTCCTTCTCTGGAGACATTCAAACCCGCTTGGTGTGATCTGCTCTTGGAGATCCTAGAGATGTGGCAGGAGTTGGAATAGATGATCTCTAGAGCTTCCCCTTACAACTCCACCATTCAGTGATGCTGTGAAAACCTCTGCAAGAAGAGAATGTCAAAACAACTGAAGACCAGCTGGAGCACCAAGACCATGCTCTGCCTCATCTCCTCAGCTATCACCTGCAGGGAAGCCAGTCTGGATTTTCCACGAAAAATCATAACACTTAAATTCCAACAGAAAGTCAATTATTAAAAACCAGACTTGTTAAGGCGGTCTTTACATTTCACTATCAGGCAACTCAACCTACCCTTCCCTCCCCCCCGGCCTCTGATCTCAGGCAGGGCCCAGCGACCCTTCTGCACTACTCAGATCCGAGATCTGGTGCGCAGAGGACCGCGGGAATTAAAAATAAAACAACTAACAAAAAAACCCCAAAACAACCCACAAATCCCCAAAGCAACACTTTTCGCGGCCGCGTTTCCTCCGCCTGGCACTCGCACCCCTTCACAGAGGGAACGGAGCGACGAGCCCGATCGCCACTGCCCCACCAGCGGGAGGGGGGCGGTACGACCCGACCTACCTCGACCACCGCCTACTGCCGCTTCCGTCCTCCCGAAAAGGCCGCGCTCCCAGTGGCCTCGCGGTAGCCAATGACCATTGTGTTCTCTCTTCCGTCCCGCCTACCTCCTTCCACTCCCGCCAATTGCGGCTCCCTCTTCACCACCGCCAGCTGCCAATCTTGGCTGTGGCCGCGCCCACATCACTGTTCCCCCTCCCATCTGACGCAACTCCCCAGTGTCCGCGCTTCCGTCCCGCCCTCCCCCACCGGAAGGGTGATGTGGCCGCGAGCGGGGCGCCATGGTAAGCAGAGCGTGGGGGGAGGGTGTCGTAGCGCAGGAACGGACCGGACCGGACCGGCTGGCCCCTCCGCGTCTGTCCCGAGCCCGGCTTCCCCACAGAGCCTCGCAGGGTGCGGTGGGAACCCTGCGGTGGCCACGGCTTGCGGAGCGGTTTAGGCCCAGCGCCGCCGAGAGGCCTCAGTGCCTGGCGGTACCGTGAACCGGGCCCACCTGTGCCCTTGGGCCTGAGGCAGTTCCAGCCCGGGTTTTCTTGTGGGGCGGCGAGGCCCACTGTGACCCGCAGCATGTGTTATGTGAGACAGATTATCATTTCTGACCAGATTTAAAGGGGTCTATGGGGTGATGACCGGCTTCTAGGGCGTCTGGAGATACACCCCTACCATGGCGGGGATGGTTTCAAGTCTAAAGAGGAGAGTTTTAGATTTGAGTCTTGGGAAGAAGTTCCTCGCTGTGAGGGTGCTGAGGCACTGGAACAGGCGGCTCAGGGAGGTTGTGGATACCCCCTCCTGGACGTGGTCAAGGCCAGGTTGGATGGAGCTCTGGGTAACCCCAGAGGTTCCCTTCCCACGGCATGGAGTTGGAACTATTTGACCACTGACCCAGCCTAAACCATTCTGTTGTTCTTGAACACTGAGCTGAATCCACTGCTTCCTTTTGTAAGAAATAGCATTTTTCAGAGGCCTCGGTCACTTTGCTAATGGAAGGTAAGAATGGCAGAAGTGTTAGCACTGCCATTGAAGTTTATTGTGGTTCTGCATTGTTTTTTCATTCTACATACAGAAAACATAAATGAAACATATGTATTTGGGTTAGAGTTACAGATCTACTGTGAAATAATCATCTTCAGGCAAGGTGAAGATCTTTGTTCAAGCCACACAATTACCTGATTTTAAAATCAAGAGAAAAAGGAATAGCTGAAGTGAGAAAAGGTTTCCCTGTACAATTAAAGGTTTGCACATTAACTCTTACTGACTTTTGCATGCAACTCTTATTAAGGCTTGTGTGTACTTCAACACAGAATAATTTTAAGATTATAATTTTCAGGTTTTAGGGCTTGACACAGGCCTTTAAATGTCACATATCTCCATCTCTTTCCTGCCATAGGCAGAGATAACATCCACTGGATCAATTTCCTAAAAGCCCCATCCAACCTGGCCTTGACAGGTTATCCATCTCCAGCGATGTATACTGCACAGCTTCCGCTGAATCTTTTTGTACTTCCCACGTAATTATTAAAAGGTTAATACCTCTTGAACTTTCCTGCTGTTTAGTTCAAAAAAAGTCCCTAGGCTCCAGATCTTGTCACTAGCAGGAAATTGCTGGAAGTTGCTCACCTGAGCATTCCTTGGCAAATCTTTCAGATGAACCTGTTCTTATCTGGGGCTTCAAGTAGTGAACAAAATATTTTCATGTTAAGAGGAATAAATTATTGAAGATCTAAAACACAGAAAATACAAAACAGAATACTTGACCTCTAATCAGTGCCTTGAGAAGGTGGATACTCCTAGGAAGAACTGCTGTTCTTCCTAGTACTTTAAAGGTAAGATTGTAGACAAAGGGCAAAAGAACCTTGATAAGGACCAAGACGTTTACATGCTTGATCTATGTATAAGCAGATTAGGTGTGGTCTATTGACGTTTGCAAGTCATTGTGTCGATCCTGTCAAGTTTCTAAATCTTATGTCTGAAAACTCAACAGAAATTTTCCTACTGGGGTTGAAAGTTTGTCACACATGATGTGCTGGGTAGAAAGACGTTGGAAGTTTAAAGGGATGATTAAGGATGAGCCTCTCATCTGCTGAAGGGTGCTTTCTACTTTCCTGTGTATCTAAAACATGCAGTTGCATCCAAGCATAAGTACACGTACACAGGAAAGTCTTAGTAGGTGTGTTTTGTGTCTGTAATTGCAATCTGGTTATGAGGAAAATGCAGAATTGCAGAAAACTTCATGAAGTTTACTTCTTTGCCTTAACCCTCTGGTGACAACTGACTTTGACCTCCACATTACTAACAAAAAACTGATTTGAGAGCTTTCCATGAGAGCAAACATTTCTGTCACAATTTTTGTTGCTGTCTCAGAATGGTGTTTATACAAGGCAGGGGAATTGCTCATATAACCAGTTGTAAAAACATTCATTAGTAAATACTGATCCAGATCAAGCTCTCATATATAAACATAACGGAATCTGAGGCACTGTTCTGCAAAAGAGCTTTCAGTCTTGAAGTACAAATTTTGTGTGGCTTACTCAGAGCTACACAGAGGAATCAATCATGATTCAGATTTCTCATGGCCTAAAGGTAGATAGCACTGAAAACTGTCTTTAGTTCATCTTACTGTGATGAATCTTACTTGTATTATGAATTTATTTTGTGTAATGGTGCACAGCTTCTTCGCATGTCAGTACTGTAGTACCATCAGGCACTAAATGTTTTAAATATGAAACAAAATTTCAGGGAGTTAGAGCTGCAGTTTCACATTTTTCATTGTGGCCCAGCTAATTGGATTTTGCTGAGAGTTGAGTGTTTCATTCTATGCCAAGACACTAATACAAGAAGATCCAGAGACCAGGGATGCTGAGGATATGCTGTAGGGTATGCTACTTAATTTTAGGATCTAAAGCTGTCCAATATCTGTTACCTTTATGGAAAGATGGCTTAGCCATGGGCGTGGTAGAGTTTGCTTAATAGATCATTGGACTCAATGATCTTGAAGGTCTTTTCTAAAGTTTCTATGATTTTAAGATGCTAGGACGTCCTTTGCCACCAGCAGCTGACTCGCATCCCAGCTCTTGGTACTTGGTGGTCCTTATGGGAGTTCTGGCCTGCCCACAGCAGTTTGCTAATCGAGGAGGAAGTGAGAAGGATCAGCTTTTTGTGAACATTTTATCTTGTCAGACAAACAAGCTTGTGAGAGAGCTGGAGAGAGGAGAAATGGAAGATAAGCTGTGGCTATGTGGGGACAGTGAAGTATGTTTAATTTTCTAGCATTGTTGGTTAGTAAATATCACACTGTCCATTTCTAAATAGTAATGCCAGTGTGGAGTAGGCATGTTGTGAGCTACTCTTTGAAGAGTTCAGTATTCTGTGTCACTTTACAAGGAGGTGTGAAAATACATCATCAATATTTTGCTTTGTGATTATAGAACACAGGAAACAATTTCTTCTGCTGTTTTAAGATGCATCTTGCCTCTTACGTAAATAAAAACAGAAGCTTTTTGTGCAGCTTTTAGAAAAGAAGGAACATGCTGTCATCTCTTTACTGTATGCAGCATCTACTTAGGCTTTTTGTGAGGATAACCAGGAATGCAGTTCAGCTGTGAATTGCACAGGCTCTCCGTGGGGGTAAGAGGAGGAATGTCTTTTATCCTTGTTGTGCTATCAGGCCAATCAGTAGTTATTTTTTATTCTTGCCCTGAGTTTGATTTTTACAGTAACACTGTACTTTTATCAAAACTCGGGCAGATAAAATGTTAGCCATATTGCAAGTATCAAATCATTCAGTACAACAAAGCAAGTATTTAATTATCTTACTCTTTGAGAACTTTGACTTTCTTCCATGTCCAAACTCCTATAGCACTTTCTGTTACAAACTCCTGCTTTTTGAACACTTGCCTTTGTTAGGGTGATGGTATCGTGTCACTGAGAAGGTACTGGTGTGCTAGAATGTCTCTCGCCTCTTACAGTCACACGTGGTTTTTAGTCTTAAGATTCTCTAGTAAAAATGAGAATAAAATAATGTAGTGTGCAGCTTCAAAAGGGAGAGTTAGCTGATTTGGCAGAATCTGTGCTGCTCGGTTAGAAAAAACACAAGAATGGTGCAAGTTTAGAATCCTTCATACTTTTTCTGTGAACAGTAAGAGATGCCAGAACTTACTCATTGTGGAAGAAGATGTCTTTTTCTTTGCATGGGTAATAGTTGTCCTTCTACCACAATGTAAAATCTGGCAATGCTTCCAGAAAGTAGCATTATGTTTCCTCTTACTCAGAATGTACTCTGCTTCAGCATCCTGAAAAAAAAGGATTGTAAAAATTATTCCTATTAGCCAGTAGGCAAAAAGAGCAAAGAAAAAATCTCCACAAAATAAAAAAAAATAGATAATCTGCAAAGAGGATGTGGAGGAAAAGATATAATTTACTGCTACATCTAATAGAGTCTTATGTTCATTAAATAAATATTTGGGCAAATACATGTATGTATGTGGACATACACACTTACTTGGTGCAGTCATAAAAATCACAATATTGTAACTTTCTTGTTGGCTTCTATTGTAAAATTCTGTGGTGTAATACTGCTTATACCGGAAGTTCAACTTTTAAGATACCGTCATGATGCTGGAGCAGAGAAAAAGGAGTTCAAGTGAGTAAAGAAGTTCAACATCATTACCTTGAGGTATTGTTTCATGGTTAGCCTGTGGATTTGAATTGCAGTAAAAAGCCTAAATGTGTTAGAGCTTTTCAAGGAGAAGCAAATGTTTCCATCTGTTAATTCATTGCCTAAAGAGGTTGGTTAAGTTCTAAGTAAATGTAGTAGTCTTCAGTTGACCAAAAATCATGTTAGTTCCTAAGGGCTCGCCAACATACTTCTCAAGAAATGTCTAGGTGAAAGATTCCCTATTCCTGTAACAGAGCCTTAACCTAGATTTTTATGAATGCAAAAAAACCTTTTAGATGGAACTTTTGAGTTAACTGCTAAGGGGATGGTATTTGTATACTTACTAAGCACCACTTTTGTCTACACACCTCTTGCTTAGTTCTTCAGTGTAGTTTTGACAATAATTACTTCAAACTGAACTGATTTGCAAGTTCTGTGTTTTTCTTCTAGTGCTAATTAGCATGCCTCTTTCACAAATGCTTGTTTTCCATTAATTTTTATCAGATTACATTTGGCAGCGGTGCAAAAACAAATTATTTCAGACTAGGTCAAGAAATAACAGAGTTTTATTTTCATGGTTTAATCAATTTTTAGCAGTTGTTTTGACCTTCAGGTTGGGAGGAGACCTACAGGTTTTATTTATTTTTAACATATTGTGCTCCTAAAAAATTAGATTTAGACTGGAGAAAATGAAATTGTAGTACTTAATGGTAACCTCAAGTAATAAGCATTTTCCAGCTCTGAAAACCTCTTAATTCAAATTTCATAGATTTATTTCCATTTTCTGTGATGAGATTTCAAGTCTACATTACTGTTTTAATGTTCGTTTTCACATTTTTACCTGGTCTTGCCAGGTACGGTTGTAGTTTAACCACAGTAAGCCTTTGCCCACATTTTAATTTGAGAAAGGCAGGTGTCAGATACCAGCATCTGATTCTTTGGTTCCAGAGAACGTAATCCATCAGTTTTATAATGTGAGGAGGGAAAAGGAAACTAAAACTCTTCTAGCTATAAAAGACTGCATATTCTGCAATATTACGCAAAAGTGGTTATCATTTCTTTAGAACATTCCAATAATTTATCTGTGTTTGCCCACATAAATGGATTATTATGGTGGGAACCATGGGACAGAGTTTAACCACTTGCTAGCACTGCGATGGCCTCTCTTACTATAGCACACACAGATGAAATTGCGGTCACACTGCAATCAGAGATAATCATTCTGTAAATACTGAAAGATGAGGGAAGATTAAGCTTTGGTGTCAGTGTGAAGCTTGTTGAGATAAATTGTGAGAGCTTTTGTTTTCAGGCTTTCCACCACCCCACAAGGACAGCAGTGTGGAGTTCATGTTCTCCTGCGTATTTCCCCCTCCCACCCACAGCCATGATGGTTTATTTTAAATGGAGCACGAGAGTTAAGAGGGGATTCAGCACATCCTTTCATGACACAGTTACGTCAAAACTTGTGATGTAATTTATTGCAGTACTACGTCGTACATCGTGATGCAATCCGAATGAAAATGATGGAGTGAATAAAAAGTAGAGTTAAATACATAGTCTTGGCTATGGCTGCTGTTTTCACTACACAAATAAGTTTAGGATCAGCACACGTGCCACGGCTGTCTGCTGAGGCTGAGTACGTGTTTATCAGTGATCACTGCAAATTCAGGCAATAACCTGTGTGCCCTTCCTTTCAGGAAATTGCATTAAGTACTCTTAGAAAGGGCAGGAGTTGTTGACAACCAGTACTCTGAGCTGCATCTGTTTACTTTTTTCTTCTCCCCAGGTGTAGTAAATTTAGTGCTAAACTACAGGGGTGACCTTGTTGTCTGTGGACAGGTTGGCAGGGGCTGTGCAAATGTTACTGCCATCAGGATTCCCATTCACAGCTACATAGTAAACTTTTTGCTCTAAATCAACACTTAAAGTGTATTAAACTTCAGATTATGCTTTAAAATATTCAAGTTTTACTACCTCATACTATTCCATAGATATCCTTTTACTCCGTCAACAAACTCTTCCTTCCCTATCTCCTCACGCCAGAAAAAGGGGGAGCTTCTCACACCATCTCTTGCTCCTGTGTTGTTGCAGACTCACCAGAGGCAACTGGAGACTGTTTTGTTCCTTCTGACTCCCTGTTTTGCCCCAGTGTCCTCTGTGCTGACAGCTGTGCTGTTCACACATGGGTGTGGAAGGGAAGACATTAAAATGTCTCTAGCTGTAATGTTTGTCTTCTTAGATTCACATAAGTATTTGTCATACCTACCACCATTGCTAATACACACAAAAGAAAACGTCAGAGTTTTAATTCTTTAATTCTATGATGTATTGTGTGGAATTACTATTGCTAAGTTGCAGTACGATGATGGAAGTAATACTTCAGACCTTTTTATTTTTGGTTAATTTTGGGAAGGATTTAAAAGAGCCTTTGGGTATGTAGCACTCAAAGCTAAAATCCGTGTTCTTAAATTTCTAAAGACTTGCTCTTGCAGGTTCTGCTGGATACAATCCCTCATCAGTGCTGCAGGTGATAGAGCTCCCGCACTACCTGGAGACAGCACACAGGAAAGGCAGGGGAGGAAAAAAGTGTAATTACTGAAGTAACACAGAACTGAGGTGTTTCTGCCATGTGAGAAGTGTGCCAAAAGCAGATGTAGAAAATGTCAGTGTGTATAATTAAAGCCACCTCTTGTGCTGTCTAAAGCAAGAGTAAAATACCAGTGCTGATTGTTTGCTGCATTTGCAGTCTTGATACTTCAGTTGTACAGAGCATGGACCTGGTCTAAAAGACTACATCAGTTTCTCCTTGTGCTGAAGTTTCTTTACAGAAATTATATATATATATGTATCTCATCATATTACAGGAATGAAGTTCACAGGATCTACATTGAGACAGCCAATGTATTGTGAAAAATTCCATTTAATTACTTTGACATCACAGGAACCCAGATTAACCAAATGAACTGCAACCCACCTATGTTACAACATTTTCCAAATAGCTTGGTATGTGAATGCAGTATTTTATAAAAGGAGTGGTGTATGGCTCATGCAGCAGCTTTTAATTACATCAGTCCAAGCAGCTGGATGTAAATTGCTGTAAATTCATCTCAGCTATCAGAATTACTTCAGATGTGAAATATTAAGCTATCTACTTCAGAAATAAAATTTCACTTCCAGCTTAAAATTATAAACAAATTTTAAAATACGCATTTCTGTCCTTTGAAAGGGGCTGCAGATGAATGCATAATTTAGAGCACGTTTCAGTGCCTGTGTAATTGGAGTGATGCCCTACACTGTGTATCTGGAGAAACACATGAAGAGCCCAACAAAGAACAATTATGTAGTGCTCTGATTGATTGACTAATGAAATGTTCCATGAGTATACATTTACAGCCATCCCTGCTTAAGAGGAAGCAAGTGTGCCCTTCTGCTGTTTTCGTGTACTGAAGTACCCAGTATCACCAGCCTCCTTGAGAAGCAGCTGCAGGAGAAAGCTTGTAGGAATTCATGGGAACCAAGCTCTGGCAGACACTGTGCTGTGAGATGTCGAGGGCAGCTGTCTCTCCCAAAGGACTGATCAAATTAATCAGTTGATAGAGAGTATCTGGCTTTGCTGAGAGGCAGCCACTCCTGGATCCAGCTCCGTCACGCTCCTAGACCCACAGGAGCCAGGAGGTGCTACCTCTAGTAGATCTTAAGAGTTGTGTCTGAGAGGGAATTGAGAGTTCCTTGGTCTCTGAAGATGGGAAAACCTTGTGCCTAGTACAAAGGCAAGAGTCTACTGATAAAAAATGAGCAGTGTTTTGCCCTTTATGTATCATTTGTCCATTATTTATGACAAGATGGAACAGAAACAATGAGTTGTCATGCTAAGCTAGAATACTAAATAATTTAAGAAAGTCTGGGTCAAGAGAAAAGCAGTTAACTTCATCTTGAGGTCCTGAGGGCTGGCACTGGGTGTTGGATCACTGCTCCACTGTCCATGTTCTGCCAGTCACAGAAACCTTCTGCGTGTCAGCTGTGGCATGCAGTTGCCATTTATTCTTTCTCCACTGCCTACTCTCTAGACATCCTAATCCCATTTTCATCCTATCCGTTTTCTGTCTCTCAGGCTGTTATGTGAAGAGCTGAGGAATGTGGTAACTGGCTTGGGACTTTTGCTTCTGGGAAGGGATACTTGATACAAGAGAGCTCCTGTTGGGGCAGTAGTAAAGGGGAGAGAAGAACACCTCCAGTGGGTAGTGGTGCCTTTGGGGGCATTCCTTCAGGAATGCTGAAATGTGTTACACAGGCTGCAGGTTTGTTCAGTTCCTCCTTGAGGATCTGCATGCAGTTCCATCTTGGGCCCCATTAACTTAAAGAGTTGAATTATTTTGTCTATCTCTTTCTGTGCAAGTCATTTATTCAGGCTGGCAGTTGATTGCCTGTTCCAGTATTGCTGTATAATAAAGAGGGGGTTCTGTTGTCATCGTGAGGTTTTAGACCTCGATATCAGAAGGGTCACAGATGTTCCAATGGCTTTGTTTCTACTAGACCTTCTGATTTTTTCATCTTCATATATTCTTAGTGCAATACTATATTGAAATACTAAGATTGTCTGTTGTAATTCTTAGGAACTATGTAGAGAAATGTGATTATAGGAACTTCAAACCATTGGAATTCTGTGACACGTGAAGAAAGTGCAGAAGTGTAGTTTGTCAGAGATGTGCCTCAGGCTATGGAAATGGCCACTCTGAAGGAAACTGCAATGTGTTATCCCTCAATAAGTGTTGAATATTTACACTTAATTAAATACTACTACTCGCCCTTCTGGGTTGAGCATTACCAAAAAAATGTGAAATATTTAGACAAATTCATTAGAACTCCAGAACAAAGAATTAATTCATTGTACTTGCCATTTTTTTGGAGTTCAGACTACGTGGGATTTGTAAATGAGGGTAGTTGAGCAAACTGAAAATAAGGCTGTTTGAAGTAAGCAATTTTCTAGCATGTTAGCTGGTGCTGTTAACTTGACCAGAATGTCAGTCAAGACATGCCAAGTCAGAAAAAAACCTGAAACGCTAAAACTGCAGCTTTATGCAGCTGGATTATTTTCACATTGTAAAAAGAATACAAGTCTCATATTTGGGACTTACTATTAAAAACTACGTATCACAAGGACCAGCAGGCAAATATTTCTGCTAAAAATTCCAGTGAACCTATTAGGGAAAAAATATAAAATGTTGCTAGTGTGTTATTTATTGTAATAGTGATGTGGCACTTGCTGAAAGTCAGCATCAGACGTCTTTCTTCCAGGTTCTGCCCTTGGTTGTGGAGTTACGACAGTCCTTCCATGAGTACCTTCTCTGCCCCCACAGTGTTTATGCTTGTGGAAAAGGTTGCTTCAAGTAAGCAGTGATAGTTGCTTGTAAGTTAATAATTAAAGAGCATGTTGGCCACACAGGACTCAGAGTTTAGTTTAAAAAAAGATGTTTGTGAGATTTACTTGCTACATATTACTAATATTTTAGACTTGAGCAAAGAGCCAGATGTTGTAGCTGTTTCTCAGGATTTGTTTCTTCTTACTGCCAGTAGACAGATTAGTTTTTCTATCAAAGAACAGAGCTTTACTTCTCTCCTGAGGCAATTCCTCCATTGATCCAGCATTTTCCATAAAATTGGCACTTCTAAAAGTGTATTTATAGTAAAGTGGTTTTAAATTTAAAATCAAAAGATGATTTGAAAATAAAATTAATCTGTTATCTTCTCATAGTTCAGGTGAGCCAAATGTTTTGTATAGCTGCACATCTGTTGAATTTTGGGTGTAACCATCACATCAGTGCTTCGTATTTCTTGTTGTTCTCTGTCTTGGCTGCCACTAGATTGCTTGTGAAATGCTCTTTCCCTCCAGCTTCACCACTGCCGTATTCTATGGATGCAAACTGCAATTACATATTCTTGGCAGAGAGGGAACATCTCTTTTGTGTAACTCAGCCTGCTTCTCATGGGTTTACACACATCAGCTTTGGAACAGGTGACTGGGTGCAGTTCTTTAAGGTTACCATCATGCCTGCTGTTTCTTTATCTTTTCTGTAGGTGAGAAGAAAAAACTCCGTTTCTGTCTCACTGGCGTTGTAGATTTCATTTTTGGTTTTGATGAGTAGTGCCTGGGGGTCACTTATTTTCTGCAGTTTATGCCATGAGGAATATGTTACGATGTAACTTTTCTTGTCTGTTTTTCCTTCCATAGTCTGCCATCTTCAACTTTCAGAGTCTACTGACTGTGATCTTGCTGCTCATTTGTACATGTGCCTATATCAGATCTTTGGCTCCCAGCATACTGGACAGAAATAAAACTGGGTACGTAGTCTGTTTGATTTTATTTGTAACATTTTAGGGTCTTCTAACAGAGTGTGATACTGCAAACACTATTTAGAAAAGAATTCTCTCCTTTGAAGATAAAATCTTCATTTCGTACTTTACAATAGAATGCAATAAGATACTTGCAAGCTCTTAGTTGCAATTTTAACGTAAGAATTTGGTAACTATCAAAGCCAACTAAAGTTGTGTTTTTCATTTTATACTGATTTCTCATTTTATATCGATTGAAGATACAGAAATGAATGACACAAAACATTTTCCTGCATGAAGCTATTGCTGTAGTGATTTATTTTTGATTCTTAGGGTGGGTAAAAACATTAAGAGCAGAGACTGGGTTTTATTCTTTTTTTGAAGATAGGCATCTTGGGAGAGACAGGCTTGGAATGCAGTTTTAGCAATAATCTGAAACGAAACAAATGTAAGTACTTTTTAAAACAAGCAGCACTGTACTTATGCATGTTCTCTGTGTAAGTCATTGTTTTGTGTTCTCTAAGATGAAGCAATTTGTAGAAGACCTTTTGAAAACTTCTTACAGAAAGCTAGAGAGGGACTTTTTACAAGGGAGTCTAGTGACAGGACAAGGATGATGGTTTCACTCTCAAAGAGGGCAGATTTATATTAGTTTTTAGGAAGAAATTCCTCACTATGAGGATGTTGAAGCACTGGAACAGGGAGCTTGTGGCTGCTTGATCCCTGAAAGGGTTCAAGACCAGGTTGGAAGGGGCTCTGGGCAACCTGATCTAGTGAGGGATGTCCCTGCCTATGGCAGGAGTTGGAACCAGGTGATGTTTGAGGTCCCTTCCAACCTAAAACATGCAATTCTGTAATTCTGACCTGTGGGGTTTTTGTCCTTTGGTCACTCTGACTTCATCTCCCACTTTTTTACCTAAAGCTCACGTTCCTATGTAACCTGTATTTTTCTTCTCAGTGTTCTGGTTCTTCGGGAACATGCTTAATGTTGCAGGGCCGGTACTGCTGCAAAACAGTTCCCTATCCTGCGCAACAGCAGAATTCAGATAATGGGGACAGCCATAGAGCCACATCTATGCCCCACTTACTCTCTTCATCCTGTTCATCTTTTGGCTTAACCTGTATTCTTTGTAGCACACAGAACATGACTGTATTGGGTATAATCATGGTTTAAATGCTGTGGTTAAAAGTAACAGCTGGATGATTTTGACCTAGAAATCACTGAGGCCATCAACAGTGATTTAGTAATACTGTCACCTAAGACTGATACAAAGAGATAATGTTTTTAGAACTAGGAGGTAATTCTAGCTAGTAGTGTTGTAGCTGGAAAAAACATCAGTAGTTTGAGCACTGGGTGTTTGACTTGTCCACTTTTTTCCATTAGATCATTTGCTATTAGGTAAATAGTTCTTCCCTAAGTATCTTGTGTCACTTCTGCACTTAACTTTCAGAGAAGAAAGTCAGGTTTTATGTAGACTTTTGTCACCAAGGACCTTGAGTGTTTGTCTTCTGAAAACATTTGTTGTAATTAACCTCTGAAACTGCTGTTTTACCACACAGATTTTCTTTTAGCAGTGGAAGATACCCCAAGTACTCTAGCTTTGTTTTAGATTCGGAATTCTAGCATGAATATGCTTGTGTCCTTCCATGTGATGCTGTCATGCAGGTTGCCACTGACATGAGAGATTTCTTTTGATAAAAGATGGAAATAAAGGATGACTTCATGACTGGGAGGTGGAGGGAGTTTGGGTGTCTGCTAGTGGAAGATAACACAATAGTCATGAGATATACACAGTAAGAAGTAAGAATATTTCTTTTACTGATTAAAATTCTAGTGCTGTTCTTGGCGAAGAGTGTTTCCTTTAATCTGGAGCTACTCTGTTTATTCTTGAGGCAAATCTGTCTGGAGTACAATAGAACTCTTAATAAAATGCTTTCAAAGGGTGCTGACACAGTGGAGGAGCTGGGCGTTTGATCTGTGGGTTTGTATTTATATAGATGTTGGACATACTCTTATTTTTGTTTTGTATATACATACGTAGACTACTTTGTACTGTGGAGTAAAACGTTGGCCTGGAAGCAATGAAGTTTCTTTCTGAGTGGTAGATGTTTACATGGACCTCATACGCTGTTAAACCCCTGTCCCTCTTCACTAACATATTCCATGCTCAAATGGAATTGTCTAGACATACTGGATAAAAAAATTGTAGTGATATTTCACTTTACCACAGAGATGATCTTACCTCATTATTCCTGCTCCAAATGAATAGCATGAAAAGGTTGCAATAAAATACTCAAGTGGCAGAAAGGAGCGACACTGATAGTTATTCGCTGTAGTTCTGACAAAGTGAGTGGTAATGTTGATGAAGATTTAAATCTATTAATAGTAAAGAAACATGCTTCTGTTGGTTGAGAGACTGTGTTGCAAAGTGATGTCACCTATCCTCATAACACCATATTTCATCCTATTGACTTCTGCCAAAATATGTGTTTTCCTACCAAGCCAAACAGAATTTGAAACCTTCAGTTGTTGAGTATTTCCATGTGCTTTGTCCCGGGCAATAGTGTATAAGATTGGGAAACCAAGTGGAGATTTACTGTTTCTGCTAAGTAGAGGAGAATGTGCAGCACAACATAATTCTCTTCTCCCTGCTAACAAGAAAGATGTATTAGCTTACAAGCTGAGGAGATTTACTTGATTTGCCATGAGCATTACAGTGAGGTGTCTCTCACACTCTCTCATGCAGTGACACTGGGCTTGTGGCAGCCACGTTTTGTGGCATTCCCAGTCTGACAGTGGAGATCTAAAGTCTCAGCAACCTTTCCTCATCTTTCTGGGTTTCATTTCTTTGGATGTTTTGTTGTCCATATATCAAATCACCACTTTCATGATCAGTGCTTTAGCATAGAAAGTCAGGAATATGCTGCCACTCGTGCATGTTTGGCTTGTGGCTTGCAGATAACAGACAGGCAAGCCAGACTGACAAACTTCACCTGTACCAAAACAATGATGAAGATGAAGGAGAGAATAAGGAAAAGTGCAATTACATAGAGTAGTTGCTCCAGGAGGAATACTTTTGGTGTGGATTCACTCAAAGCAGCATAATTTCTGTAATAATCAAGCAGGTTTTGACTTGGCAAGATGTATGTTTTGTACCTGAGATGAGCAGTAATGGAAAAATTCAGGAGAGCAGGAGGCCTGCACAGACTTTTCTTCCAATGGGAGCTCTCCAGTTCATCCAGAGGCTGTGATTATAACTGTTTAGAAGGTCCAGGTTTCCATTTACTTTTGCTCAGCAGCAAACTATGTGGACAAACAGATGTGCTGAGCTGTTACCCAGTAACAGCACCAGCCTCTTAAAAGGGTGCTATTGTCATCCTTCAGACAGCTTGTCAGTGCTCATGTCAGTGGTGACTTTGGGTTCTAAGCTGTTAGCAGCAGCAAGGATAGCTGAGAAAACCCATAGTTTGATATGTACCTCTCACATTAGAAACAAAAATAAATATTTTCACCAAAAAAGGGGTCTTTCTAGGGCTAGGAACAATGTACAGTACTTCAGTTATGGGTTTACATTTTTGCACATGGCTGAAAAATTTCTGAAAAGGCAAAGAAGTACTGAAAGGTGTTGAGGCAAATTCAGCAGATTTCTAGACTGCCTGAAGGAGCTAATATTCTTTTTCCCAGGTAAGATTATTAAAACATGCATGTGTAACGGACAGTAGTGTTTTATTTCTTTGAGTTCCCAGGCACATTTTCTTGAGGGCAGTATGAGATGATGGGCTATGGATGTCATTTTCTTGTTTGGCAGCAGGAATCTGTAAATCATCATTTTGAAAAGAGTAACAACAGTTTAGGGAGTCTTCAGTGCCTTCCACACAGAACAGTGGTGCCATGGTGTCTTGCTCAATTAGTTTTACACATGAATGCCTTTTTATCTGCATGCATCTTCAAGAAGCACATAGATGTCTTCGCGTTACTTTGCTGTCTGACCTCCTAGCCTGGAAGATTGTGATGGTCTGCGTGTAGAGATTATTATTTCTGCTAGTAGAGCTTTATAAAAGCAGAAGAAAAAGAGCTGCTATACAGAAATACTTCTGGCTTGAGTTAAAAAAATGGGAAGCACAAATGAAAAAGGCTGTTTTCTAAAAATGAAGATACTGAAATGCTGTTCACAATAAATTGTTCCATGAGAGATACATCAGTCAAAAAGCATTTTGCTTTGACGTTGAAACCTCAGTCACCTGCTGCCTCTCAGAACTCTTGATTCTCACTTGCCTGACACTGGGCCTTTGTTTCAGAAATAATGGGGAGGTGGCTCAATGGAAGGAAGGTACGATGCTGAAGTTAAACCATAAAAGAATCCATAAAATACGAACTAGTGCAGAAATTATTCTTTCAAGTGCAGGATATGTGGTCTGCTGAAGTTTGGAGGATCAACTGGCGCAAAACTACCTGTCCATGAAAGGGGAAAGGCAGATAAGCAAACCGTTTTGAGTATGGGTTCAACACACTGGGGGAAAGCACTTGGAGAACTGCTATCACAGTAGGTAGTAGATACAACCCCACAAATAATGTAGGCTGAAGTTACTGCTGATATATGTATCAGGAGAAGGAGAAAAAAATGATAGGGGGAGCAGGGTTAGTCCATAAATTTATAAATAGATAATGTAGTTGAATCCAGATGTTTTTACTGCACTGCAGCCAGTCATACTCTGAAGAAAGCCTTCCATCAACTGATATCTGAAGGAAAAAGTTTACCATATACAGTGGGGGGTTGGACTTTATGATCTCTTGGGTCCCTTCCAACCCCTAACATCCTATGATCCTGTGATAATAGCAGAGGCCTATTTCTCTTTGTTACTCCAGTATTTTCTAGCTTGTTTAGTGTGAGGTTTTTGTTCTTTATGTAATTTTCTATGTGGGGTACCTTAATGGAGAATTCTGATGAAAACTGGTTTTACAACAAAGCCTGAGTAAATGCATCTTTTATTTTCTTGTGTACAGGTAACCTGGCTAGACTTTAAAAGAACTTTGCCACTTGTTTAATTCATAGCTTGTATCTGTTCAGGTATCTGCTGTTTCCTGGAGTCTCAGGATATTAAACTACAGTTAATTTGTATTGATTTAGCATAGAAGAAAGAAAACTAGTTGACTTAAGTTATTTTATTAAATGAAGAGCCTAATGAATTTATTCTGTCTTTACAGACTGTTGGGAATATTCTGGAAATGCGCCAGGATTGGTAATTTTTTTTCTTTATGCATTATTTATTAGGATAGTCTGTCCACGTAGGAATGAAACTCCTCCCTTATCTTAAAGAATGCATGTTTTACCTCTCTAAAATAAGGGGGGTGTGGGGGAAGAGTATGATTCTTACCTGACATACAGTACCCTGCATTTTCTAATGGCAGTTCTTACACGCATTATTATATTTGCAAGTCTTGTGCACTTTTTGCTATGTGAAATAACCAAAGGTAGACTTCTTATTAACAAAGAAATCAGTGATTCATCATAAACTGCTGCCTATTTGAAATTCTGTTCACAAAAGCTATGTATTTACCTTACAGTAATAAAACTACATGGAATTCATAGCGCAGTACGGTTCTGCTTAGTTGCAAATGTATGTTTTCTCTCCTTTCCTCACTTCGCTTATGTGCAAAGCTGCTGGTGTCAAGCCAGGCTGACCAACTCTGTCTGGTTTTAGACATTTTCCCAGAACATTGTTATTTGTATTTTAATCCTTATTCTGAATATATTTTGAGAAGAAATGGGAATATGCAACAGAAGTTCAGTCTTAGCATTAAGTTCTATTAAGAATTTTTTTAAAAATTGCAAATCATCAAAACAGTGTTATTTAAATTGCATTGTTAATGCAGAGCAGAAACACTGAACTTGTAATTCTAGATTTTTATGCTGTCATTGAATGTAAAAGAGAAGTGTGTGGTTCCCTTTTCCGCATTCTCAGGCTCTGAAAGGGACATGGCATACATTTTTTCATATGTCAAAAAGCATTGATGCAAAAAATAGGTTTCTGTGAAGATCTGTTGTTAGGATGATTTCAGATATTGTCCTGTGTAGATAATAGCAGAATCAATTTTAGTTTGGCAATTGAAAGATAACAGCAAGGTGGCAGGTGTCACAAAAACAGCCAAAAAAAGTAAAAGTTAAGCTCCGTTAAGGTTCATTCAGATTTGAAGACAACACCTTACTTTACTTACCATGTTCTTACTTGTTAATGTAGTACATTTTTTTCTGTTAGCTATGCACAGCAGTTAAAAAAATTATTTAGGAGAGTCCCCAGGAGGTTTTACCAACCCACCTGGACATGTTCCTGTGTGACTCGGTCTAGGTGATCGTGCTGTGGCAGGGGGATTGGACTAGATGGTCTTTCAAGGTCCCTTCCAATCCCTGATGTTCTGTGAGTGGTTGAAGTCTTTGTCAATTACTAGAATTAAGAACTGCAGTTCATCTGGAACATAGCCTTGTTTTCCCATCATGTAGTATTATTTAACATACTTGTGTTTATTCCATCTGAGGTAATGCATTCACTCTTGTGCCCCACGCTGCCCTGCTTCTTTTTCTCCTTTTCAAGTAAAACACTAATTTATTTTCAGCTTACCTCCAGAGTGATCTTTCTTTTAGACTTGCAGACAAGAAAGCAGCATTTTAACCTCCCTTCTGTGCTTTTCCTCACAAAAAGTACCATACCGTCACTATGGGAAATAGGCTTTGAAGATGATTGCTATAATTTTATCTCAGTTAATCACAAAGGCATGTAGAAAGTGTAGGCTTTGAAAAATACAATTGCCTACTGGCTTCCTTTACATTTAACTTGCCCGGTATGTTTAAACAACCTTTTCACATGTGCATGAGATTTTAATAACAAGCAAGTGGTTGTGTATTTACGAAGTTATGTGAAATTATGTTTAATCCTGCCACATGGTGATTTCTCTTTTAAGAAAATTAAGAGCAGAATGGTACAGTCCATATGAAAATTGTAATACTCTAAACAGATGTGAAACTGCAGAAGTTAATTTATTTGGTTATTTGAAGTTTAGTGAAATATATGCCGGATCATGACAATATCTTGTAATGTCACTGTGGCAGGCACTTCTGCTTCTGGGAAGTGTCACTACAAGGGCTTTGTTTTTCTTTTGCTGTTTGCTCCTCCTGTATTTGAAGTCCTGTTTGTAAAGAGACTTGTTTTTCCAAGGGGTACACCGTGATGCTAGACTTGGGAGCTTTGGCAGTGTTGTTCCTTTAATGTTTCTCTGAAAATTTGGACTCAGAAAAGATGGTTTCTTGTAAGACAAAAGATCTTGCACAGCAGAAGGAAATTAGACTATTTTTTTCAAGCAAAAAGCTTCAGCTCTGAATATGTAAAACTAGGAATATTCTCCCTTTAAGGAGTCACTGCTGTGTTGACACTTCCTGGCAGTTTTGTAGGCTGGAAGTACCATCCGGTGTAGGATGACAAGTCAGTGGGTTTGTGAAGGGTGATGCTTAAGTAGAAGAGTAAAAAACCCTGGCTAATTAAAGGAAGGATTTGCCTGTATGAACAGGGCTGAATGTGTCATAGGTCCCTAGCTAAGATACTTTACTTGGTTTTGTAGTTTTAGTTGGTGAAGAAGCCGCTGACATTTTGTTCTGGACCAAATGAGTGGGTATAGAGCTTTCTTAATGGCCTTTGCCTCCAAACTTAAGTCTGTTAATGGAGTAAACTCAGCTCTCATCCATAATCTGCTGTGGAAGTCTGTAACACCGCTTTGAAAGAGTCAGAAACAGAGGTGTCTGTACAACTTGTGTAATCTGTTGACCATTTTTATCACTAACCTGAAAATCTGTGGACCAGACCCTTTCCACATGCTAACAATGTTATGTCTCTCTAGCAAAGAAAAAAGACACATCTGGCCATGTCTGGGCTGCTGTTTGCTCCCCAGCCAGTTTGCTGGCTCCTACATGCATGGAGCAGCTGTCATGGCCAGGCAACATCGAGGTACACGTCTCAGCTGACATGGAACTGACTTTGAGCAGCAGTAGACCTTAGCCGGAACTGGGAACAGGGCCAGGAAGAGATTTGGTGTCTTGATCAGCTTTCCAATGCCTGCCTCCTGACTTCTTTTGGCACTCAGAGATAGCCGCAATGTATTCTTATTTTTTGAATTTATTAGTGTTTTCCTGGAAACCACATCTCAGAAAAGACAGTTAATAGCAAGATAGATGTCATTACGTTGACTTTTGCTTAAAGCAGACAGCTCCAGCTCTGTCTTTGTGCAGCAATGAGTCCTACCCTACATTTCACTTTCCTACTCACATGCATGTTATTCCTTGGTACACAGCTGTAGTTCTAAATGCCTTTCTCCGGTTAAGAAGTCTTGAATATTAATTTTCATGTGGAAAGGCAGAATTAACATCTTAGGTTAGGAGCAGCCTAGATCTGTTTAGTTATGCCTAGATTTTGATTTGATTTGGGTTTTTCCTTCCTCTCAGGTGAACGCAAGAGCCCCTATGTGGCTGTGTGCTGTGTCATGATGGCCTTCAGCATTCTCTTTATTCAGTAGCAACTGGAGGGGGTCTCCTGCACCCTGCTACCAAACAGCTGAGCAGGGAAGAACTGCCAGGAAAAGATGGGAAGTATCATCGTTTCCTCTCTCATGCTGGATAGCCTTTCGCTTGGTGGACATTCCCCTTCTGCAGACGGACCGTCACATACAGTACAAGTGATCACAGTGTGACTAACTCCAGATGACCTGTACTTACTAATGTCAAGTCAGTACTGACACTCCTGGTGTAACTCTTGAGAGGGTGTTCATTGTATATCTGATTTCAAGGAAGCTTCTTTTTAATATAGTGCAGTTGAAACAACTTCTAAATTGTGTTTCTTAATCCTGTTTAATGAAACTTAAAAATGGTAAATCCAGCAATAGAACTACCCCTAGAAAAATAAAAAACATTGCAACATTAGGATGTATTTACAAAAGTATTTTCAGTTCTTACTGTCGGGCTGATTCCTCTCTGATAGTTACATTCATGAACTAAAAATATGGCCTAAGTTACTTTCCGGTTTTGTTTTCTAAATATTTAATTCTTCAGGCAATCTATCAATATTTTTATTGCTAAGATAGTCTATAAACATAGGTAGGGACCACAATTGTAGAGGTCTGACTGGCTGCTGAGAGGGCACAGATGCAGAATTTGACTGCTTGAACTGCTCTGTGTAAAATGTAACATGTATTTATATTTAGAGATCTAGGTACCTGATAAGTCATTACCCAACTCTGTTTAATACTGTGACAAAAGTATTCTGAGGGCTCAGTTGCTGTTGTTGGAGGTAATACAAGATTGCTACATCAGATAAGTGAACAGCTCACTTTTTAGGAGCTTACAGATAATGAAATTGCATGAAGAAGAAGACTAAATTAAATTACACTCAATAAAGATTAGATTCGCTTTTGTAATATTTTCCATTAGCATTTATTCCAGAGTTATACAAACTTTTAGTAATCTAGTAGCTTATTTTAATAGTGCCTGACAGGTGTGTTTACACCAGCCAGCTTTATGACTTCATATTGACTGCATTTGAGAGTGTTGTCTGTCAGTAGTGTTTTTATTTTAGTGAAATAAATCAGAATGAGCTAAGCTGGAAGTAAAACACACTAAAAATTACATAGCTATTGCCATTCTTGTTTAGAAAACTTCTTTCATAGGTCCAGATGTACCCTAGAAAGAATGTGATTATTACTTATTTGCTTTCTATTATCTCATGTCTGTCTACATATCTGAATGTTCATCAGAAGTACACATCCAGAAGTCTCTTCTAATCTGGAGCCAGGAAAAACGGATTTATCCAATTTAGACCCCATAAATACCCCTGGATGTAAACCAGGTAGGTTTGTTCAGAGCAGTACAGAGCTACATGATGCTGACCATACTGTGCACACACAAAGGCCTTACACTGAGCAGGAGGTCTGGGAGAGGCAAAATCTATTTTTGTAACTTCAAATGCGGATACTGCTCCAAATACAGCATCAAAGCAACCAATTTCTGTATTTGAAAGGTGCTGATCCTAGACGGGCGGGCAGGAAATTCCTATGGATTCTTGGGTTCTGACTATCAAGCACATGTCCAAAACATTAAAACAATTATCTGGTAACTTTAGCAACTATTTTTTTGTTATTTGTGGTACTTTAGTGCATGCAGTTTATCCTAGACGCTGTCTCCAGGCACATCAACGACAGGAGGGTCATTAGGGATAGTCAGCTTGGCTTCACAAAGGGAAAGTAGTGCTTGACCAACCTGATAAGTCTTTTATGAGGGCATAACCGGATGGATAGTGATGGCAAAGCAGTGGATGTAGTCCATCTTGACTTCAGTACGGCATTTGACACAGTCTCCCACAGCATCCTTGCAGCCAGACTGAGGCACTTTGGACAAGATAACCAGGTAGTAAGGCGGATGGTGAACTGGCTACAGGATAGAAGCCAAAGAGCAGTGGTCAACGAGACAGAGTCTAGTTGGAGGCCTGTAACTAGTGGAGTGTCCCAAGGGTAGGTACTGGGACCAGTCCTGTTCAATCTATTCATTTATGACTTTGACGAGGCATTAGGGTGCACTGTCAGCAAGTTTGCTGATGACACAAAGCATGGTGGTGTTGCCACCACCAGCACCCCAGCAGACTGTGCTCCCATTCAGAGGAGGCTGGATAGGCTGGAGAGCTGGGTAGGGAGAAATTTAATGAAATGTAACAAGGGTAAGTGTAGAGTCTTGCATCTGTGCAGGAACAACCCTGGGTACCAGTATAGGTTGTGGACTAACCTGTTGGAGAGCAGTGTAGGAGAGAGGAATCTGGGGGTCCTGGTAGACAGCAGGATGACCATGAGCCAGTAATGTGCTCTTGTGGCCAAGAGGGCCAACAGCGTCCTGGGGTGGTTGAGAAGCGGAGGGGTTAGCAGATCGAGAGAGGTTCTTCCCCTCTACTGCCCTGGTGAGACCACATGTGGAGTACTGTGTCCAGTTCTGGGCCCCTCAGTTCAAGAAGGACATGAAGCTACTGGAGAGAGTCCAGCATAGAGCGGCAAAGATAACGAAGGAAGTGGAACACCTCCCTTACGTAGAAAGGCTAAGGGAGCTGGGTGTCTTTAGGTTGGAGAAGAGGAGACTGAGGGGTGACCTCATCAATGTCTATAAGTATGTGACGGGTGTGCGTCAGGAGGATGGAGCCAGGCTCTTCTCAGTGGCATCTAGTGATAGGACAAGGGGCAATAGGTGTCAGCTGGAACAGGAGGTTCCACATCAACCTGAGAAGGATCTTCTTTCCAGTGAGGGTGACAGAGCACTGGAAGGGGCTGCACATGGGGGTTGTGGAGTCTCCTTCACTGGAGACGTTTAAAGCCTGCCTGGATATGTTCCTGTGTGACTTGGTCTAGGTGATCCTGCTGTGGCAGGGGGATTGGACTAGATGACTTTTTTGACATCACTTTCAATCCCTAACATTCTATGACTTCTTGTTCAGATTTTAAAATTATTTTCTTATTTAGCAGTTCTTCATTTTTATTTTCCCTTTTTTATGTGATATTTATAGAGTATTCTTGACATACTAACTGCGTGGTCGCTCAGCAGTGCTACTGTAGCAGCAAAGTAAATTACACACTTCTCAGCAGTTCCTGGCAGTGGTTGAGTTCAGCGGCACTGTGTTGTGTGTGAGTGTCAGAAATGCTTGTAGGCAGCACTAAAGTGTTGTCCATGGCAGGGACACTCAGAATTTGCCTCTGGTAAAATAGTGTCTGAAAGTACAGTCTGTGCACTGTGACAAAGCTCTGCCATTTCAAAATGTGAGACTGCATCTTGAAACCATGATATATTCAGTTTTAGGCCCCTCACTACAAGAAAGACATTGAAATGCTGGAGTGGGTCTAAAGGAGGGCAACAAAGCTGATGAAGGGTCTGGAAAATAGATCTTACGGGGAACAGCCAAGAGAACTTGGGTTGTTTAGTCTGAAAGGAGACTGAGGGGAGACCTTATTGCTGTCCACAGGAGACAATAAAGGAGGCTGTAGCGAGGTAGGGGTTGATCTGTTCAATGAAATAATAAATAATAGACCAAGAGGAAAGGGCCTTAAGTTGCACCAAAGGAAGTTTAGATTAGACGTTAGGACAAATGTCTTAATGGAAAGGATTATCGGGCATTGGAACATCTTGCCCGGGAAGGTGGTGGGGTCCCTGAAGGTAGTTTAAGAGTCATGTAGACATGGCACTGAAGGATATGGTTTAGTCCAGGCCTTGTCACCATTAGGCTAAAGATCTGGCTCGGTGATCTTAGAGGTCTTTTCTGATCTGGGTGATTCTGTGGTGCTGTGAAATGATTTCTTTAGGCAGATGTTTGCTTCAAGATGAGTTCTTTGTGTTTCAAAATTTGTTTCAATATTTTGGCTTTGAAGGAATTGAAGCCCCATCTCTTTTACTAAAATAAGAACAAAATAGTCTGCCCATGTTAGAAGCTTAAAGATATTTTTCTTCCTTTGTATCATGCCAAAGACACATGAGAAACCAGAGTACCCTGACATATGACCAATGTATGAATGTGGTGAGAAAAGGGACAGTATAACTCAGGCACACGCACTTGGTAAAGCTATACCGCAGCTCGTCTTTAAAGTCCTTCAGCTTGAATTGTGTCATTATCAAGGAGCCATAAATATGTTCCCATAGAGCTCTATCACAAGAGCTGTCAGGGAAAATAGTATTTCCTTACACTCAGTATTTGTTCCGAGTGTTAGACGAGAATAGAAGTATGGTGCTTCCTACCAACTGATTTAGCTGCAAAAGTAGCATAGAATCATTAGGGATTGGAAGGGACCTTGAAAGATCGTCTAGTCCAAGCTCCCTGACACAGCAGGATCACCTAGACACAGGAACACAGGAACACATCCAGGTGGGTTTTAAACATCTCCAGTGAAGAAGGCTCCACAACCTCCCTGGGCAGCCTGTTCCAGTACTCTGGCAGATACCCAGTTGTAGGATTTGACATAAGCTGGCAGAGTACATAGCAGCTATTTCAGAGACAGCAGCAGGAATTTTTGGTTCAAGTGCAGAAGTTTATGACCACAGCAAGTCTGCACACCTTACTCAATGCAGAGGTGCTGAAAGGTGCACAGGGAGTAAATGGAGTAATGATTAAGAAAGGACTACGCTGTAGCTGGGCCTGCTAGTACAGAAGTGTTACTGCCATGCTGCGACTTCATCTGGCAGGCTTTCCCATCTGTACTTGTTGCACACAGCATGGAACGTGAGGGTGGTGTAGGCTGTGGTTTTAGGTGCTGGTCAGAGGAGGGATTTTCTTCTAATAAGGGATTAGAATCCACTGGGATTGCAGGATTGTGGAAGAGCATTTTCCAGTAAAACAACGTATTCTGGATCAAGATTGTGTGCAACAAGTGTTCTCCTTGCTGAGTTGCACAAGCAGAAGGAAGCAGGTATGAACATCTTGTGTTTGACACACAACAAAGCACTCTCACTGCAGCATTTCATGCTTGAATTACAGAGGAGGTGTCGAGTACAAGCCCTTCCCTTCTTCAGCCGAGCTGAGTGGTGCCACAGCTGCAGTATCATTACTGCTTCACTAAAAATATACCAGCCTAAAATTTGCTAAATGACACAAATTTGTCGTCTCGGAACACAACGTGGCAGTCGGCTGCATGCCATTCCAAATGTATTGCTTAGCTGTGCCACCACTAGGTAATGTGGTAGAACCTGCAGCGTGCTGTTGCTGAATACGCAGAATGGACGGATTAATGCTGTATTAACGTCCCTCTGGTCTGCACTCCAAATGACCTCAAATTCAAAGTGGGTATTTAGGAACTGGAAAGCAGTACTAGCCATGTTGGGAAATGAGTAAGGCGTGAGTAAGAAATGGGGTCACTGTAAAGGTCTAATGTTCTGGGGGACTGATAAGCAAATGGGCAGACATAGTGGAGGAGGAAACAAAAAAGTGTCATCCAAGGATGACTCGAAGATTTCATGTTCTTGGAACAGCATCACTGTTCTATGAATGCCTTTTCTACCTCGTTAACCGCAGCTAGCCAGCAGTGGAAATAAACTGTCACCAAAAGGTGAAGTTGCAGTGTGTTAAAGGAAATACTTACTCTCTTGGTGCTCTGAGTCTTTTGTTCTTTCCGTTTGTTCAGCAGCTGAAACAATCCATGTCATCTGTGAAGGCAACATGTTTTTCAGAGATAAAACAACCTGCAGTCTTTCTACAGCCTCCAGAAGCAAAGCATTAAACAGCTTTGCAGTGGGCAGTTAGGAGCACAGTGAGTGTTACTGTCACTTACAATATTATGCCTCAGCTTTTCCCAGCTCTGAATCCTCTCAAAAACATGCTCTGATTACTTCTTTCAGTTGAAACCACCTTTTTCATCTGTCCCAGTGTCTCCCTGATAGATCAGTAAGGATGGCAGAGGCACAATGTCTCCAATTTCATCCCTTTGACATTGGTGGGAGAGCCTACATTCTAATGCTTAGATAGACTCACAAAGACCTAGTGACCCCTTCTCCTCCCTTTCAGGCTGTAACTAGTATCTG
Source organism: Rhinopomastus cyanomelas (assembly GCA_013400115.1). NCBI lineage: Eukaryota > Metazoa > Chordata > Aves > Bucerotiformes > Rhinopomastidae > Rhinopomastus > Rhinopomastus cyanomelas. Next base: position 46,469 of record VXBP01006044.1, on the reverse strand, counting down.
GAGAAAACCAACATCTTTGCAAGAGGTTAAAAGTGTAACACTGGTAAAAACCACCAGAAGCCAGGAAAGTGTGATCTAAACCTGCTTCTTAAGCAGCAAATTTGAATTGTTTTCTCAAAACATTGCCAGCAAAGATAGGTTTTTCCAGCCTGGTTTTTCCCCTGCTTTTTCTCTTGTTTTACTTGAACACTGTTAGTCATTCCAGGCATGGCTGAAGAGTGCTTTCAACATGCATTACAAGCCCACATAGGTTCCACTTGCATTTTTGATTGGACTTTGCTAGCTTGAAAGGTGGGTTTCCTTTTGCTGATGTCATGCAATGTAATCAGTGTGCTGGGTATGGAAGATACATCTAAACACGGAAGAAAAGGTCTTGAGCATGTGGCCTGAATTGTTTCTCTGAATACACTTATTACATCTTATAAACAATGGTTTTTATTTCACTTTTATTTTCACTTTTTCTTTCAACTTTTATTGAGGTGATGAACAAGGCAAAATGCACAGAGAAATACAATCATTCTACAAGACTTGCTGACGGGGAAAAAAATGCATCCTTTTGGACAAGGATGTTCCTCTTCATGACCAAAGTTACAGTTGTCACTCAAGGAATCACAGAATTTATTTTTGTTGGAAGCAACCTCGTAGATCATAAAATCCGACTTTTAACCCAGCACTGCCAGGTCGCCACTAATTCACATCCCGCAACAGCACTTCTACTTGTCCATCAAGTACCTCCAGGGAATGAAGACACCACCACTGCTTTGGTCAGCCTATTCCAGTGTCCAGGGATCCTTTCAGAGAAGAAATTCTTCCTAACATTCATCCTAAACTTCTGGAGCAACTTGCAGCCATTTTCTCTAGTCCTCTCACTCTCACTAGGGCTAAGAGGCTGTTCTCCATCTCCAGCCTCCTTTCAGGTAGCTGTAAAGAGCAATAACATCTCCCCTCAGCCTCTTTTTCTCTAGGCTGAAAAACCCCAGTTCCCTTGGCTACTCCTTACAGGACTTGTCCTCCAGACACTTCACAAGCCTTTTTGCCCTTCTCTAGATCATAGGATCATAGGATGTTAGGGGTTGGAAGGGACCCAAGAGATCATCGAGTCCAACCCCCCTGCCGGAGCAGGACAAAACCATCTAACACAGATCACGGAGGAACGCATCCAGGCGGGCCTTGAAAGTCCCCAGAGAAGGAGACTCCACGACCTCCCTGGGGAGTCTGTTCCAGTGCTCTGTGACCCTCACAGTAAAGAAGTTCCCCCTCTAGATGTGCTGTAGCAATTCAACGCCCTTGTAGTGATGATCCCAGGACTGAACACAGTATGCGAGGTGCAGGCTCACCAGTGCCAGGTACAGAGAAACAATGATTTCCCTATTACTGTCCACATTGTTTCTGACATGAGCCAGAATGCCATTGTCATTGCTCACCTGGGCATAGTGCTGGCTCATATTTGACTACCGCCAACCAATACCCCCAGGTCCTGACATACAGATTTCCAGCCACTTTTTCCCAAGTCTGTAGCCTTCTGTGAAGTTGTTAAGATCCAAGTGCATGACTCAACACTTGGCGTTGTGGAAGCTCAGTCAATTAGCCTCAGTCCATTGACACATCCTGTCCAGATCCTTCTGTAGAGCCACCCTGCCATCAGCACATCTACACAGCGGCCCAGCTTGGTGCACTGAGGGTGCACGCAATCCCCTCTTGCAGATCACTGATAAAGATACTAAATGAACAGTCCCCAACGCTCTCCATCATCTTTGCTAGGTCCTGGGAAACAGAAGAGGTGCCTAGGGACTGGAAAATAGCAAATGTTACCCCAATCTTTAAGAAGGGAAAGAAGGAAGACCC
>VXBP01006044.1:1536-44012 GCA_013400115.1 Rhinopomastus cyanomelas | reverse complement strand
AAGTGTTTGAGGGGTGGGTGTCAGGAGGATGGAACTGGGCTGTTCTTGGTGTTGTGTAGTGATAGGACAAGGGGCAATGGTTGTAAGCTGGAACACGGGAGGTTCCACATCAATATGAGAAGGAACTTCTTCACGGTGAGGGTGTCGGAGCACTGGAACAGGCTGCCCAGGGGGGTTGTGGAGTCTCCTTCACTGGAGATATTCAAGACCCAACTGGACAGGTTCCTGTGTGACTTGGTTTAGGTGATCCTGCTGTTGCAGGCGGATTGGACTAGATGATCTTTCGAGGTCCCTTCCAATCCTTAATGATTCTATGATTCTATGATTCTATGATTCTATGATTCTAATACTGACCTCTGGGGAACAGCACTTCTGACTGGACACCAACAGGACATCATTCACCACCACCCTTTGGGTCTGGCCATCCAAACAGCTTTAATCCATTGAAGAGTGTACTTACCTTGGAAGAGTGTAGTGAGTTTATATACTCAACTTTCAGTTTGTCAGCTGTTTCAAACCTGAACTGCTTGTGTGCCCAAAGGTGCATCTGTTTTTTTTCATTCAGTTAATATCTGATAGACTGGATGGGGCTCTGGCCAGCCTGATCTAGGGTGGGGTGTCTGAGCCTGGTGAGGGGGTTGGAACTGGATGATCAGGTGGTTCCTTCAAACCTTGAGTGTTTCTGATTCCATAACTTCTCCAGTGAAGTGATCCTGCTGTGGCGGGGGGATTGAACTAGATCTTTGGGGGTCCCTTTCAATCCCTAGTGATACTATGATTCTATGATTCTAGAACCTTCTGCCTAGATTTCATAACCTGTTATTTGGCCACAAGTAGTCCTCAGGAATTATTTTTCTACTTTGTGGTGCACCCTTCATTTTGTCTCTGGTAGCTGGAGCCAAAGCTCCTCTGATGAAAACTCAGGCTGAGCCTACACTTCAGTGTGTAAGCTTCAAAGACCTTGAGAAATAAATCAACCTTTGACACCGCGGCTCAGTACTGCAGAAGAACCAGTAGCTGTAAGAAGATTGTCAAACGCTTGGTTAATCTAAATCAGAAAAACCTTCCGAAGGAAGCGTGTTACTAACTCACATAATTCCCACTGGTGGAGGAGAGAAACACCAACATTTTCTCAAGGATCTGGGTATAAACATTTCCAGTGACACAACTACTTCTGCCAGCTCCTGTATGGCAGTAGAGAACATAACTTCTTAATGTGCTCCACTGACAAAGGCAAAACTTTCTACAAGAGTGTCTCATCGTGTCACATCATTTCCATTACTTGAAAGGGCTCTTTGGAAGCTCTACAGCGAGAGACGACATTTACCCTGCAGCTCAGCGAAGTGAGCGAGAAGCAGTCAGTGAGTATCTCCAGCATGGCCACAGGCATATCCAGCTGTGATGTCATTTCACTACATTGCAGTATTTGTGTAGACCAGCTCGGCTGTAGAGTGGTTTGTGTAGGCCTAGTCACGTTCTACACCACGCGGCTGATCTCTTGTCCACCACGAGGTAAGCACACGTGAACCAAACACACTGCACCAGGCTCTTCAGCAGTCTCTATAACGTATGTTGACATCACACGTAGACTGGACAGAGGACCCTATCGGATCACTCATAGCATTTACTCGTGGGACTCGGAGATTAAATACTGCATCTTCTTCTAAAGGAGGACAGGGAGGGTTTCAAAAGGGTAAAATGATATATAGTTTTATTTATTATAAGAAGACAAAGTCTTGTTTCAAAACACAAGACTTGTTTTGAGACAAAGTCGAATCGGGTCGAAATATTAAAGTATCTTTTAAATTCTGAAGTCTTCCCAGCTGGTCAATCCCACATGCAAAAACTTAAATAACCTTTCAGGGCTGCATTACGGCTAATGAAGAGTCCAAGAAAATGATATATGCATTTGGACATACATGTCACACCCAGTGGAATTAGAAGGAAATAAATGGTAATTTAACAGTGTTGGCAAGCTGCTCTTTTGACTGCGTAGCACCACCAGCATATTTTACACGTGTATCACAGTCTTGAATAAGTCAGGCCAGACACACACTCACAGACCAGTTTTGATACCCTAGTAAGCTACATGCTTATTTTCCTTCTCCCACCCTTTCCAGCTAATGAAGGAAGCCAAGGGAAAGCACTGATCTCCAACTATTTGGAACAAATGTTAACTCCAGATTCTCACGGTTGATTCTCACAGACTGGTAAACCTTAAGAGAGTGGGGGGTGGGGTGGAAAATAAATCCCTTCCTAATGATTCTTGACATTTGAATTGTTTGTTATTTACTACAGACATAAAATTCTGCTACCAAAGATGGTACTTAAAATTATCATCATCACTACTGATGTGCCTGGGGCTAGAGGGCTTGAACTGGATTCCTCGTTCAAGAGGAGTTTATGAGCGTGTAACAGCTAGCATATTCTTCCCCGTGTTGCCTCCCCACACAGGACGTGCATCTTCCTGCCAAGGAACAAGTTCAGACTGATGAGTCTGATAATTTAACTGTGCCCCTCCTTAAAAGACTGGGGGCATGGAAAAGACTTTGTCTCTGCATTCATTGTGACTTCTGGAAGTAATAATTGTCTTCTCCTCCTCATAAGGAAGAACACAGCCTTTGAAACGCAGCTGCACCAGGTCATCTATCTGTTTGACAACGCCACTGTCTTCTTCAACTCCCTCCTGCCCAGACCATTGCTCTTGCTTTTGCTCACGGGTAAACACTCTGCCCCTCCTGACGCACCGAAGGTTCTCCCTCCTCAATTTGTGCAGTAGCAAACCCAGGAACACCAGATTTGAAAGCAAACTTCTAAACAACCCTTACCTTCTGTGCAGGTCCTTACGCATGTGAAGTGTCTCACACTGGTCTGTCAGTCAGTGTCTTGCTCTTTGTTTCAAATCTGTCCGTAAATGACTACTTTTGAAAATCCACCCACAGAGTGCTAGTTAACTGACTGGTCATTCCTGTTCATCTGGTCACAGTTTGTGGAGAAAATGGCCACAAGCCCACAACTCTTTGACTTGGTTGACACGAGGTACTGTGTATCTGCACCAAATTATGCACAACCCATTAACTTCATTAACTAGTCTTTGTTAACTGGGGTATTAGTTAACATAAGGTGTTGAATGTGGTGTGAGAATCTCCATACAAAACTTAGGGCAGAGTTCCTCTGTGCCCATTGGCAGTAGAAGCTCAAGTCTTGTGTGTAAATTCCTTCCGCTTCCCACCTGCACAAAACCAAAGTAACTCAGCTGGTAATCGCCAAAACCTTGGGGGAATGTGAATATAGAGATATTTAGTGCACTTAGGGTGTATTATTAGACTTGATGATCCTAAAGGTCTTTTCCAGTCTAAATGATTCTATGATTCTTTAGCTTGGAGAACAGGAGACTGAGGGGTGACTCAATTCATGTGAAGGGTGGGTGTCAGGAGGATGGAGCCAGCCTCTTCTCAGTGTCATCTAATGCTAGGAGAAGGGGCACTGGGTCTAAGCTGGGGCATAGGAAGTTCCACATCAATCTGAGAAGGAACTTCTTTGCAGTGAGGGTGACAGAGCACTGGAATGGGGTGCCCAGAGGTGTTGTGCAGTCTCCTTCTCTGGAGACATTTAAAACCTGCCTGGATGTGTTCCTGTGTGACCTGTTGGAGAACAGTGTAGGCAAAAGGGATCTGGGGGTCTTGGTGGACAGCAGGATGACTATGAGCCAGCAATGTGCTCTTGTGGCCAACAGGGCCAACAGCATTCTGGGGTGGATCAGAAGTGGAGTGGTTAGCAGATCGAGAGAGGTTCTTCTCCCCCTCTACTCTGCCCTGGTGAGACCACACCTAGAATATTGTGTCCAGTTGTGGGCTCCTCAGTTCAAGAGGGATATGGAGCTGCTGGAGGGAGTCCAGCACAGGGCAATGAGCGTGATGAAGGAAGTTGAACACTTCCCTTATGAGGAGAAGCTGAGGGAGCTGGGTCTCTTGAGCTTGGAGGAGACTGAGGGGTGACCTCATTAATGTCTACAAATATTTGAGGTGTGGGTGTCAGGAGGATGGAGCCAGGCTCTTCTCACTGTCATCTGGTGATAGGATGAAGGGCAATGGATGTAAGCTGGAGCATAGGAGGTTCCACATCAATATGAGAAGGAACTTCTTCACAGTGAGGGTGACGGAGCACTGGAACAGGCTGCCCAGGGGGGTTGCAGAATCTCCCTCACTGGAGATATTCAAAACCCGACTGGATATGTTCCTGTGTGACTTGGTGTGCGTGATCCTGCTGTTGCAGGGGGATTGAACTAGATGATCTTTCGAGGTCCCTTCCAATCGTTAATGTTCTGTGATTGTATGATTTACTCAGCCACACATGAGCTGCTCAGTCCAGCTCTGCTGAGGAAGAACTACTCCACTCGAGGAGGAAGAGCATCTGGTTGGCTCAGTTGGTAGAGCATGGGACTCTGAATTCCTGGGGTCATGGGTTCAAGCCCCATGTAGGACATCTTGAGACAGTACTGTAGGCTGACCCTGCTCCAGCAGGGGGTGTTGTGCTTAGATGATCTTTCAAGGTCCCTTCCAACCTGTAACCTTCTGTGATTCTGTGAAATACAGAAAACAAACATACTTTATAAAGAGGAAGAGCCAACAGGTTAAGCTCCCTTCATTGTGTTGTTCTGTCTGTGACCTATTTTTCACTCCTGTTTTTATCTCTTAGATTTCAACAAGGCCACATCAGCACAGCCTCTTCTAGCACAATGCACCTCAGCTCTGGAGAGCAAAGCACTTCATGCCTTTCCCTGCTTTTCCCTTTTGTAGGTCTGAGGTGATGATCTGCTGGCTTGCAGACTTGATGGAATGATTCAATATGTGCTCACAATTGTCACAACAGTATAAGCTATTCCCTAAACTCAGTCAGACCAGTTGTCTCACATTTGGAAAATACATTTTAAAGGAAAAGCAGGTCACAAACCACAAAGGTGCTCCCTATGACAAGTTTATTATATTTATTTAGTAAGCCTTGGTGAGGGGCTCTGAATTGTGCACACGCAAACAGACCTCATTGCTCCTTGTCATAATAAAGCAGACTATAATGCACAGACAGGTCCTCCAGTGGAGTGCAGGAATGGAAGCTTGGTTCTCTTCTCTTACATTACTGAATAATTCACTCTTCTTGGGGAGTCATTTATCAACTCCTTGCTGAGCCAGCAGATTTTGTCCTAACAAGCCCAAAACCACCACCTGCCCTTTATCAGTCTCAGGGTTCAGGTTCCAGATGGAGAAGCAGGAAAACAAAGAGCCTTTTAAGAGCCATTTTAGCACCGTCACAAGCAATGTGTGACCATACGGTGCATATGTCTAATGTGGTCCATGTCTTGCAAACATTGACCCAGTTATTTGTTTGGTTATGCTGCAGACCTCCCTAACTTGAGTATTTTCCACTACAACTCTCCCCTAAGCAGAAAGTCTGTGCTCAATTAGGGGCTGACAAACTGATTTCAAAACCACCCCATCAATTCAAGAGGAACAGTGGAAAATGCATACTGGAGGAGCAGGAATGGAGAAAAACTAAATACCCGGTGGAAATCATAGAATCACAGAACCATTAGGGATTGGAAGGAACCTTGAAAGATCACCTAGTCCAATCCCCGTGCCACAGGAGGATCACCTAGACCAAGTTGCACAGGAGCAATCAACATGAGGCAAAGACATGAGATCAAGCAGATTGAAGCAAGCAGTGTGCACTAGATTTTTGAGTTGTTTCAGCCATCTGAAGGATCTCGTAATAAGTTTGGACTTTCTCTGCAAGGCCAAAGTGTAGGAACAGTCCCAGAGGGGAGGTAAGTACGCAAGGCCTCCAGGCTTTGTTCTCCAAACCACAGTGCAGCCACACTTGGGGGATGTTAAGCCCCAAACTCAGGTCCGAAGCCTTCTCGATTGCTTTCTTACATCTAGACATATGCTTTCCACCTAAGTCCTGCCATAGGCAGGACAGTAAACCCTGGACTGATCGCAGGAAGGTTTTATATCACTAGATTATGCTGGTTTTGAATACCCAGCTTGTGTGACCTGGGAGAAGACATCTCAGAATTCTTTCAGCACTCTCTAGCCTATGATACCTGTTTAAAACTCTGTGGCTACACCTATAGTCAGCCACACTCTGGAAAAAAAAATCAGTATTGAAAAGCAACATCAGTGAACACCACATGTGGGAAAATGAGGTTAGGAAACCTAACACCACTCAGCAGAGAGAGAAAATTAAATTCTGTGTTTTTCCTGCAGCTGCATCATTGAGCTATCTGTCTTCTCTTAGCCCATAACACATTCATTATACATCTTCCAATCTCCTCAGTGAAAGCAGCAAGGTTCCATCCTTATCTAATTCAAAGTCACTCCTGGAGGACACTGAAAGAGGCACAGGACCTCTGAGGAAATTCCTGTGTCAGCACTGTGTGCCTGAGCAAGGTAGCAGTGCACTTTTCGGTCTGACAGTGCTGGCTGAGCTGCCTGGGGCCCAGGAATTCAACACAATTCAGTGCAGTCTCCTCAGACAACATTTAACTGGCAAACATACAACACTAAGCTCCAAAGCTTAGCAGCAGTCACGTTTGGACTTCCCTTTATCCCTGTAAATCCATTTCTAGTTGTGTTACACAATGCCACTTGGTCTAGGTGGTCCTGCTGTGGCACGGGGATTGGACTAGATGATGATCTCTTGAGGTCTCTTCCAATCCCTAATGTTCTGTGATTCTGTGGTATGGTCCTTGAAAGTGGATCTGAAAACTTCTTTCACCATTCTTCCTAATTTGATATTTAAACAGATTTTGGGCTTTTTTTGCCTTTTTTTTTTAACCCACAAACTCAAGCATTCCAAATGTAGAATAATACAGTTTTGAAATACTCCTGGTTGTAGCATAACGTTCTGTTGGTGGGGAAACTGGTAGAGACAGTTAGAGACCTCATCAAAGCTAATTGGTTGAGTTTCCAACAGGTGGATATGCTGTTAAGCAGTTCCTCACAAATACTGAGGTATGTTCACAAGAGGCTTTAAGAAGTCAGTGAAAAAGCCCTCTTCATCAGGTTATGCATGATTGTGCTTAATTTTATGAGGCTGCCAGCAATAATTTCCTGAGTTCTCTTCCAGCACTGAATTCATACAGTTAAACACAAGATCCTGCTGCTTGTTGCAAACTCATCATCACTTTCTCTACACTTGGCGTATTTTCTTTTCATCATTCTAATGGCACGAAGGAGGCAACACGGTGCCTGAAAGAAAACAAAGTCTCCAAAATCCCTGGACTGTAAATTCTTGGTCATCCACTTCCCTTGTTGTCTACCTGATAAGTTGAGGGAGTACCCTGAGCAGAGAGGGTGACAAGGATGTGATCCATGGAGTACTGTGGTGTGACTCCTGGTGCAATGTGTCAGTAGGATGTGTTTTCAGCCAAGAGATGGCAACTTTTACCCTGCTTTAATATATCAACACCTGCTAGTCCTACCCTGGAGCAGGAATGAGGGAACCTGTAATGCTACTGTATTCCAAGCCCCAGCATCCCTTTGATGCCTGCAGGTTATGTAGAACAATTTATCTGTTTACTAATCAGCTTTAGACCTTTTTTTAGAGGAGGGCATAGCCCTTTGCTCATTGCGCTCTGTCACAACACTGTTTTTTAGAGAGAGTAAAGTCAGCATCAGGCACATAAATAAATGAGCTAGTGGTCCAGGACAGTGAAGGAACACCTCATACAGCTTCAGTGTTAAGGAAAGCCAAGGATGTTGATAGACCATTAGTTACAACTAAGTAAACTGAGGAATGTTCACTAACTTGCATTTACATGTACTTATATAAGAAGTGATGTGCTGAAAGAGTGGGATCTATGCAGAAGTCTTCTAGTCAAGTACTAGCTAGTTTAAATTGTACTCCAGATCTTAACAGTTCAAAAAATAATAACACAAAGTAGGATACAGTCAAGAAGTTATTTTATCACTTTATCACTTTATAATTGAGGGGTACTGACTCCTCTGCTAGCCACTACTACACAGGTTGACCATTTCTACCTTCCAGTCTGTTCTCTGTTTTATGTCCACCTGGAAAAAACTTACTCAGGATCCCAAAATCAGCTTTACTTCCTAAAATTCTATTCCAACAGACCATTGTTATGTTATCTTGGAAAGCTTTCTTCTTAGAGATAAGGCCCTTATTGACACGGTTTATCTCAGAACAGGCATCAGTACTCTGTATTTCAAAATACTCTTATTTTGGAGGGAAGAGACTATTTTTCCACTCAGTGTAAATACGAATGGTGATGCTACTCATACGACATTCATGTCTACAGAGTCTACAATTCACAAATGTTTATGACATTACCAAATGACGCTTAGAGAGAATTACAATAAAAGTAAGTCCAACTGGATATGATCCCTCTTCCAAAAGTGCTAACTAATCTTAGCTGTCCTTTTGATTTACAGCAATACTGGTGGAAGCTGTTTAGCAGCATGCTGTGGCAGGCAAGAGCCTGAGGACCAGAGGGAGGGAGAAATACCCTGCAGTGGAGAAGAGGTTTGTGTTTACTGAAGAGAAGAAGGAGGACGTAAGCATTAAACACACGCAAGTAGAATTAAAACAATCTAGTCCCAGGGTTTTCTTTGCTGTTTCTGGATACCCATCACTGAGTATATAACTTAGATTAACTTGTACTGATAATTACTCTAACAGCTGTTGATTTCTACAATCATGGAACATTAGGGATTGAAAGGGACCTCGAAAAATCTAGTCAAATCCCCCGACACAGCAGGATCACCTAGACCAAGTTTCACAGGAACACATCCAGGTGGGTCTTAAACATCTCCAGTGAAGGAGACTCTACAACCTCCCTGGACAACCTGTTCCAGTGCTCTGTCACCCTCACTGTGAAGAAGTTCCTTCTCATATTGATGTGGAACCTTCTATGTTCCAGCTTACAACCATTGCCCCTTGTCCTATCTTTGGTTCCTTCTCCAACTGATAGAAAATTGTTCCAACATCATTCATGTCGAGTGTGCAAATAGACCCTCCAGTTATCCCTGTTCCTGCTATTTTGTGATAACAATGCTCTGTTATGTTTATCTGTGGAAGCCTCTCTTCTCAGTTCCATTTCCATGTGCAACACTTTCTTAGATGTTATACTTCCACCAGTTTGTTCTTGCAGGCTATTTCACATCACACCCTGTCTGCTCAGTCTAACACAAACAGCATCTCACACCTGCTAGGGTATTTGCCCAGTATTCCCTCCCTTCCTGAGGGAAACCCAACAGTTACTGCAGTGTACAAAGTAGACAGTCAATATCATTGGCTTTCTAGATGTAAGGCTGAAGAAAGAAAACTGGGTTTGTTTTCTCAGGACTGTTTTCACTGACCATTGTTTCTTGCTGTTTTGTTTCTTGCTTGGAAGGCTCCTCTCCACAAGCAACCTGGAAGAGAGAGTAAAGGAAGGTTGTGAGGCCATGAGAGAAATCAAATGGCATAATTATAAATGACACAGACAGTAAATGATAGTCTTCCTTCCTGAGGCCCTTTACAATTCTAAAGGCTTGGCTGACTGAAATGCTACGATTATTTAAATGTAATACAGAATCACAGAGCATTAGGGACTGGAAGGGACCTCAGAAGATCATCTAGTCCAATCCACCTGCCAGAGCAGGAACACCAGTGAATCCTGCAGAAATTAAATAAATCTCTGGTTTTTCACCTCCTTTGGAAGAAAATAGAAGAGATTAGAACGGAAGAATACTTCTCGTTGCTGTTACGTTCAGAAAAATTAGTGTGTTTTTCTAGGCAAGCATGAAAATTAGGATGAAAGGGATTTTCCACTAAAAAAAAGAGACTTGGTTTGGGAAGGGTTAGGGAATAAATCAAACCAGAAAAAGTTGCTGCCAACCTGCACAAATGTTGTGGCAAACTCTCAAAATTCAATCAGGTACGGGAACAAATACATGGCAGCTTGTCTTTCATCAGGGTTTGCTGCAGTTAGCAGGTGACAGAATAACTATAACAGGCTGGTTAAAATGACCAGCTTCTCATTCACTGTGGGTAAGCAGTGAGCCATGAGTGTTTCCTCACCTGTGTACAGAGCAAATCTCTGGTGCTCAGGTAAGACATCAGAAATGAAGAAGCAAGCCCACTGTCCCCATCAAAACGCCTTGTTTCTGCTGTTCTCTGCTTTTAGGCATCATCTGTAGAAAGTACATGGCTCTCTCTGGCTCACCAGCCCTGGGCTCTTTGCAAACAGCAAGTTGGTTACCACATTATGCATCATTAGGACAAAAAGACAGATCTGCTCTTCATAGAAAAGTCATATGGTCTTTGTTTACCAAATGTCCTTTTGTTGCTGGTAGCTTTCACCACTTGCACTGGAATAATGAAGGGTGGGCAAACTGCTCTATAACCTCACCAATCCTCATTAAGAGTTCAAAATCAAAGTCCCCAGCTGCCTCCCGCAGAAATGCATGCAGAGAAGGACATGAATTATGTTTTTAGAGGAACTGTAGAGATGCTTAAATTCTCACATTTTTAAATTGAAACATCTGTTAGCAATGTGGCAAACAAACCAGATCTACAGGCTGATTTGTGACTCCATGTGATCATGATAAGGTTACTTGAGTGATAACCAGCCCCGTGGTTAGGTTGTAGTTTTGTCAGGACCAGAGTGTAGATGTGCCAGATCACTGCTGCAAGATGAAAACAATTATATCAAGGGACATCTTATGTCAGATGACATTTACTTACAATAGATATTTGTCTGGGCATTAAAATTAAGTTTCAGTAGAAAGAGTTCATACACATTTCCAAGGAATACAGATCTTAAGCCATTAAGCCTTCGTTAGTTTAAACCATACACAAACTGCTCATTGTATTAAATATCCTGGTGGTCTATGAACTGTACAAACCAGCTCTCCTCAACAAACTACTGTGGACCAGGCAAGAGCAGGACTCCACCCGTCATTGAGACTTCTGAGCAGTGCAAAGCTGGCGTGACTTCTCCATAAACGATATATTTAGCAAATATCTTAAAACCTCAAACATCCCCACCAGAAATGCCAGTGCTGCCAATAAACTTAAATAACTGTTCTTATCTGGATTAGTCACCTACATGTTTCTGCAGGATACCAGGATAAGGCAAACTGCACTTGTTCTTGAGGAAGATAGTAATATGATGCTGAAGCCTTGTGGCTGGTGCTTGTTTTTCTATAAAATCATAAAGCAGCCAGTCAAACATAATTATTGCTACAGAAGGAATGTATAATTAGCTTTCATGCTTCAAGACTCTGTTCTTACTCCAGGGAACAAGGTCCAAAGAGAGGACTTAAAGTCATGTTTCCTTTTTCTCAGTGATTAGTCTGTCGCACTGAGATATACTCTCTCCAGTGTTTTAGTGCTGCCTGTGTCCCACTCACTGCCAATGGAAGGAAATGCTTATGGCTGTAGATGCTACAGAAAAACTTATTATCCTAAGTTGTTTATCCTAAGTTGCACCAGCATTGTGTTTAGCACTACAAATTAGGAGCATATTTCTCAGTACAACGACAATTTGTTAGCATCACAATCCCGTCTCTGTGTGCCGCAGTGCTCGTGAAAATCCCACTCGCACTGGATACCAAAACAATCTAGTAGATGCTACTGTGGTCGGTTATCCTGTGGCTCTGCAATTTACCCAAACATAATCACTTAGAAATTTTTCCTCTGACCACTTCCACAGCCCGATAAAACTGACAGATATTCCTTTTTTTTCTGATGAATGCAGACCAACTGTAAGAAACTATATCTGTATGAACCTAATGCAAAATCCTACAAGAGTCTCAACTGCATGTGCTGTCTGATCGACTTCATGAATGTTTACAAACATGTGAAAGGTAGGTGTCAGGAGGATGGAGCCAGGCTCTTCCCAGTGTCATCCAATGACAGGATAAGGGGCAATGGGTGTAAGCTGGAACATAGATGTTCAACTGCAAAAGGAGAAGGAACTTCTTCATGATGAGGGTGACAGAGCACTGGAAGGGGCTGCCCAGGGGGGGTGTGGAGTCTCCATCCTGGAGATTTTTAAAACCCACTTGGATATGTTCCTGTGTGACTTGGTCTAGGTGATCCTGCTGTGTCGGGAGATTTGACTTGATGATCTTTCGAGATCCCTTCCAATCCCTAATGTTCTGTGATTCTGTAATATGTAGTAGACTGTCAGTTGTTTTCTCCCCACAAATCACATCTGAATATGGTTTTGTATCTGAGCTTCTCCGTTTGCTGCCTTTGCTATTCTTCTTCCTCAAAAATCTTTTGAACACTGTCAGTTTTGCCAATTAATTTGGTTTAAGGTTTTGGAGAATGCTAACTGCCTAACTGCCCAAGAGTAGAAAATACAGGTCAATGTAACCTGCCACAGACAAGTATCATGGTCCCTTCTAACCCAGACTGACTGTATGACTTGGTCTAGGTGATCCTGCTGTGGCGGGGGGATTGGACTAAGTGATCTTTCGAGGTCCCTTTCAATCCCTAATTATTCTATCATTCCATGGTTCTATGATACTATGACTTCGTAAGGCTGCAGCATCTGAGTTGTCTGTGCTGGGCTGCTGGGTATGATACAGGATATGGGCCTTTACAGAGGAGAAGCCAGAAGAGATACTCAGAGTTTCTGTGTCCAGGGCAACACTTTGACATTTGGATACTGGAAAGTTCAGAAGTTGTCTGAAGCCAGGAGAGGTTCTGATGAAACACTTTTTTTTATATCAGATGGACAAGAGCTAGACTTCTTTCTGTTCCCCACAGTGAAATTTGCATTTGTGAAGGGGAGTTTGTTCCAAAGTAGAACAATCCTGTCAGGTTGTGCAGAAGAAAAAAAAAGACAAAAAGGATAAAGATTTTTAAAATACATTTTTTATAACAGGATAACCAGAAACATTTTGAGCAGCCCAAGAAGAAGGCAAGGCCAGAGAGCTGGCAATCTTAGAGAATGGGTAAGCATGGAGAAGCCTCACAGAGCCAGTGTTGCTAGTGGGAAAGCAGAACTGGGTGGGGAGGTCAGTTACTTGTTGGTGAGGTAGCAGGAGAAATATGCCCACTGCAATTAAACCTCCATTTCATTTCGATTAACCAAGGCCAAGTGCCTTAATGACTAACACGTGACGAGAAACAAGGTCCAAGCAGAAGGACAGCAGCAGTAGGACGGCACGGTGTTGTGTGCTGTACCCTGCTAGGCAACACAGCCTAAAAAGACTTTCAAAAATATCAGTGTACTAAGGACTCCCAGAAACCTGTTACACATTTGAAAGTCATTTTTCATAAATGGTAGCACGTAAAGTCTCAGGACTTCAGGAAAATCAAGGTCAAACTTTTCACCCCATCTAGAATATACAGACCTGTGTTTCGGAACGAAACAACGGGGACGAAAATGACAGCTGAAATGCCAGATTTTCTCTAACAGCAAATTCGCACTGCAGCACAAAGCTGCACTGATTTATGCTGCTGACTTTCCCCATAAGTACTGTTGACATAAAAGACTCCCCACCTAAGAGTGCCTAACAGCCCCTTCCTCCCTGCAGCACAAACCAGCAGGAAATTCCAGCTACCCAAGAAGTTGGGCTCCCGAAATGAAAGCGACCATTCAGAATGAGTTGTGCAATGAAACTGCTGAAGTTTACTGTCTGCGCAATATCTGCATCGTAAAACCTTTCAGATTTACCTCGGTGGGATTTTGGTGTAGGCACGAACCGAAGTTCACACCTGTGTTTCTGACAGACTCTGTTAAATCTAAACACACCGGTATTTTTGGTGTGAAACCGTGGGTTTGACTCTGAGTTTGTTCCTGTTGCACCCTGTATCTAGCAGAGGCACTTCTGACAGAGGGAGATACAGGAAGACTGTGATTGTACCATGTTTGAAGAAAATCCCAGCACGTCTTATACCTTTTTATTTCCTGTTTTAAGGCTGTACTAGCACAAGATAAGATGGATATTATAAAGATATATTAACATCCACGCAGCAAAGACTGGAAAGAAACCCATTGTATAACAAAGCTGAAGATAATCCTGAAAGCTTGAATTCAAGTCTGTTCCATTGCATTGCTGGTACTTCCCTGGTCATTCTGTATAATACTAGGTTTTTTTGTCAATTATTTTTCTTCAGTAAATCCTATTTCAAATTATACATGGGGAAAAACCAGAGTAAATCACTATAACAAGATATGAAGCTCTGGGGAGGGTTCATCCGTTAACTTCTGACTGGGGAGAGGGCTGAAGAGATGTTTTTAGGCCTATGCATGTGGAAGTGGAAAACGTTATGGCATATAGCATATATTTGTGATAAATACATCCTAAAGTCATTCAGACTTATTTTGGAGGGAGATTTCCTAAGAGAATCTAGGTCCATGTCAGATGACAAAGGTATCAGTCTCTTATGCCAACACTACAAGCCCATTTACATCCTAGATGAACACTTCTTCATATGATCAGCTTCATTCTTGTTCTTAACCAGTAGGACAGCTACAGGTAGCCACTGTTCTACATTCATCTCACTTAGTTTGTCAGTCCCTTCAGCTTTAAAATCACAGAAGATGGTGTGTGGCTATTTCCATGCACTTACTAAAACTGCAACCAGTCTCTACATTCTTGCTGCCTCCATCTGTCTAACCGCATTGTTCCACAAGCTGCTTCAAAAATGAAGTGGTAAAAATGAATGAAGCGTAAGCAAAGTAATATGCAGTCTGAAGCTGTCTCATGACACTCTGGTTATTATGAAGCAGATGACCTCTCTATATAAAATATAATTTGGACCAGAGACAGCTAATAAACTTCAATGATTATTTCTATTGTCTCTTTTCAATACAGATTCTTAGTATGTGACCAATAATCCTGTGAATCAGTGAATAAATGATACTTTAATACCTTTCTTGATGACGTAAGATGGAAAGAAAGATTTTTGTACAGAATATTCAGATTGGCTGGCCTAAATTACTGCAGACTAATGCCAGGTGTTAGTGGCATGTATTAAGACTGTTCTTGGCTTTATCAGCAGTGACACATTTTTGTCTCTCATGCATTGAGCAATTACTAATTAACAACAAGATGGACAGTTAACACCAAACTCCTTTCTGATGCAAGCAATAGATAGCATCTTGTAACATCTTCTTAGAGAAGGGTGTCTCTGGAACTTCATGGTGAGGGTGACAGAGCACTGGAAGAGACTGCCCAGGGAGGTGGTGCAGTGTCCTTCTCTGGAGATGTTTAAAACCTGCCTGAATATGTTCCTGTGTGACTGGATCTAGGCGATGCTGCTGTGGCGGAACGACTGGACTGGATCAACTTCTGAGGTCCCTTCCAATCTCTAATGTTCTGTAATTCTGTGATTGTTATTGTGACCATCTTGTCAGCTAGAACACTGTTATTAAATGGGGTTGAATAGAGTCCATATTAGATCTATGTCAAAATCAAACCTTTTCCTACGCAAGATCATAGAATGATAGGATCATAGAATCATTAGGGATTGGAAGGGACCTCGAAAGATCATCTTGTCCAATCCCCCAGTCACAGCAGGATCACCTAGAAAGATCTAAAATACACTTCTAAATAAAACTGTCAAGGGTGAAAATTGACATTTTATGATGACTTTTCTCCACCTACAAACACAGACCAGCATAGATAATTGCCCAACCTATTATTTAACTTTAAGATGTGAATAAAGTTTGTTTTTCCTAAGACAGCTAAACTTAAAATGTGCTGTGGCATGATTTACCTTATATATTTAAACAAAGTTTCAAACATACTATTCCAATGTTCCAAACATAACATTATAGCAAACCAGAATGCTTCCTGTAAAAAAAGAAACTGCTTTTTGAGTTTCCAGAAAATGTCCTAAAGGAGATTTAGCTGAGATTTTATTCGGACTGTCAAAAAACTTTCACAGGGCCTATCATAAGAAGCTACTGATAAAACCCCTGTGAGCACAAGGTGAAAGGCACTTCACAGCCGCAGGTCGAGACCTGCCGGCGAGATGAAGAAGCATGAGTGTCCACAGCCACAAGTGATAAGATTAGCAGAGCAGTTCCCAGGGACCTTGTGCTCAAAGAGTCAGACGGAAGATAAAACACACTGATTTACCTTAGTTAAGGCAAGTGATGCCTGCAAATGATTTCAGAAAGTCGAACGCATGTGCAATAAAAATAGTGCTGGGAGGCATTTTCTGAAATACTCATAAACCTTACCAGCCAGTTTCAAGACACAGGTCAGAGATCAATTATCTCCAGATCTTCCTTGCTCCATGTAGGAAGTACATCCACAATGCTAGTCCGTTCCTTACTCCTGAGGTCTTAAGAGGTGTCAAACCCCATAAGTAAATGCTAGCACACATGTGATGTGCAAGAGTAAAAGAAGGCTACGTTTGACAGTCATTTTCACGGTACATTTGATTTATTCCAAGCAGCACTAACTTGATTCTCACCCAGCAGTAGAAGGTATTTACATTTTCCTTTTGTCAGTCTAGATAACTTGCTCTTTTGGGCCAGATAGTTTTCCTGTTCTTGGCTCCAACTTTCCCCTTAGTGAGTATTATAATGTTCAGGAAAAGAAATCCAGCTGGTCGAATGAAGACTCTCTACATAAATTAAACAGGGAACTTGCAGCATGCCAGCTTTTCATCTAAGCAACATGTGCACTTAAGTCTGTGTAACAAAAACTCCTATGGCTTCAAGATTTCATTTATAGGCACCTCTGACAAAAAGCACTGCAAAATGTTAACAGACCTTCATTCACTTTATCTCCAAGTAGCCTAAGGCAGTATAAGCCTGAAACTAGTGGCATCCAATGGTTTGCATCTGAGAGACCTACAAGTCTGCTGGTGTTTTAAATACTTTCTTCAGAAAGAAAATATGATAGAGACTAGAAGACTTAATCACCTTCTCTTCAAGCTGAGCTATGCTTCAGAGGTCAAACCCTCCTGCATCTAGGAAATTTCCTTTCCCGAAACAAGTCCCTTGAGTCCCCTTAGGGTCTTAAAACACTTTATTAGCATAAAAGTACCAGAAGAAAGATGACCATATTGCCCAGCTGAAGATTTGCCCAAGAAAGATCTTTCACATGAGCCAGAACATGAATGAAATATTTCAACTGGGAGGGTCTTAATGTTTTGTAGAACACCCTACACTTAAGTGGTAATTTGTAAAATTAATTCCCTGAACATAATCTTTATTTCATCTTTTCTTGCTGTTTTAGATAGGGTGCAACAACAGCTTCTTGATACTCTTTTTTTAATCCTTGCTTAGTGTAGTAGGTTCAAGACCACAATTAAAAATATAGGAAAAGAAAACAAGGCAGTTAGGTCTCGATGAGATCTCGGATAGAATTTGCCAGACAATGGATAGCTTAGAGAAAATGGAAAATAGTTTATTAGCTCCATAACTGTATACAGAAAGGAGAAAACGTTAAGCAAGTTAGTGCACACAAACTAGAAACTCTGTCACAAATGCCATCATGTATTCTGAGAAAAATACAGTGGGAGATTACTATCGTATCAGTTCTTGGTTTCTTTACATTAGAGACCTGGGGAAAGAACATGTCAGTCAAGCAGAGAGGGGTACAACCACTCTCTCCTCTACTCATTCAAAGAGAACATTCAGGCCCTCACCATGTGTCATCTGCTCTCCTTTGCAGACTTTAAACCCTCATCTGTCCAGACCAGCGAACTCTGCAGTTCTTCAGCACAGCTTCTCCAGCAAAACACTGATCAGACAGGTCTGATTCCTCAGCACCTGGAACTGCATTCCTTGATGCGGGAGACATGCTTTCAAAAAGAACCCAGTTTCTATCTTCCTTGCCAAAGGTCTAAGGACTCTTGAGTCCTTCTGCTTCCTTCAGAACAGGACAATTCAGCTAAGCATGAAGGAATTCTCAGATGCCTCTCCTAAGGCTCCTTCTCTCCCTAATACTCAAGCATCCCCAGTTTTTTCTCAGTTGCAGAAATGACAAACAGTCTCTCTTCCTGCTCTTCAGTGGCTCAAGGATGACGGCGACCAGCTGCATGGCCCCAGCCATGTATAGAGCTAAAATGACGATGACCACATGGCCAGTGTCAGCAGGGGCCTCCCCCATGCCACTAACATAGCCAAGAGGGTTCTATTCCCCTCCTGTCTCTCTCCTTCTTCTCCTGCCTCAGCTACAGGGGAAAGGGGAGAATTCTTCAGCCCACAAAAGGTTGCTGGACGGTTGCCCCATGAGGGGGAAAATTTGCACTAAATTCTTACTTGTCTGGTCCGGAGTACCAGCTCAGAGCTGGGCTGGGTCGGAGCCGGGACTGGGCCAGGCCTGGGGCTGGGCTTCAGCCCATTCTCTCGGGCTGCCTACCCAAGGCAGAACAGGGGCCTGGAGCAGTGGGGCCACTACCCCACCGCTGTCTCTGGCAGGGCCACAGCAAGCTACTGCATCCTCTCCATCCCATTTTCTCCCCATCACCAGATGCTGGGAGGCAGGGAAAGATGGAGTTCCACATCAGTGTGCTGGGGCAAAGCCCCCACAGCAAAAGAGGCAGGGCTGGATCATCAGCCCTCTTTTATAGTGTTATCTAGTCCACCCCCAGGATAAGTTGGTAGGACAATCTTCTTAAAGCAAAATGCACCTTTTTCTTCATGAAAGCCCAAATCTACATATTTGAAAATTTTGGTAATTTTCAAACTGAAACACTTACGTATTTGTCTTCTTCCTTGGCATAACAGTGTTAGAGTAGAGATTCAGAGATCAGGCTAAAATTATGGTTTTTCTTCTTTGTCTTGTGTGTTGTTGCAGGACACAGCATAGCCCTAGAAAATATCTTAAAATGTAAGGTTTTAAATAGTTAAACATAAGCTTTTTGTCTTCAATGAGATTTTTCAAGGGATTCTAATGGAATTAGAAGACTCACATTGAGATTTTATGGAAAGCAGCCTCAGTCACATTTGTGTCATTGATCTGGAAAATCCCTGCCCCCAAGTCATGATGCAAAATGCAATTCCTTGTTACTATAATACAGCAGAAAACATAAATGGTTCAAACTGCTTTTTTTTTCCCCTTGCCTTTGCTAAAATGCCCATGATTTTGAAGTTTCATTACTGGATGGAGAAGTGCCACATTCCATTGCTGCTGTTCAAAGAACAAACTCAGCTCTGTGGCATCTTCACTGGGAGGTGCCCTTATTTGTTAATGGTCAGATGGTTAGTCAAGAATACACATTAACTTTCTCCTTTCTCATTCACAGCTCATCCTCCACAACATCCCTTTCCTTCTATGATGTTACCTGCAACTGAGCAGGGCTTTACCCAAAACGTGTCATACCTGTCAGTGCTTTAGTTTTTTGCAGGTATGTACTGTTTGGGGTTTTCTGTGATGTTCCTTTTTCCCTTTCAGCTGCCGACATGGATTTCCAAAAGCTCACTGTCTTTAGTGCTAGGTACACCTTCTGTGATCAGTGAAATAATGCAAAAGGTATTCACTCAATATGCAAATGATTGCTGGCACAAACACAACTGTGAGTGAGAAGTGGGAATTTTAGTTTCCGTGAATTCTCTGTTCGTATTCCAAGAACAAACAGGGCAGCAGCATGACTGGAAGAAAGTCACTAAAATTAAGCAAAATGTGAACCAATGGACCAACTCTTCTCCTGTAAGCTTTTCATATTTATGCATATGATTAGGCGTGATGTGGTTGTGCAGCACTTCACTGCTTCCATTAACCTTCATGGCATTGGATGCATTTACCTCTACAGATCATGACCCACACACTGGTACTCTCTACAGCTTCTAGGCAAATACAGTAGTGCTAGCTGTTTTAATCCAAAGAGAGTGATATCTTTAATATCTTACAAGTCCAACTGACCACTAAAAGAGGAGAGAATTCTTTCCATAGCTTCATGTCACTCCTGGGCTCCTCAGTACCAATGCATATTCCAGTTCTGGGAACAACCAACACATGTGCTTGCATGACAAGAGGCTACCTTGGCAACTTGTCTCTATTTCCTAATACCATACCTCCCTTAGCTCTGAGTTTCTGGGAAGAGCTCTTAGTGGGAATTGCTTGCTGGGTGAGTGAGGCTGTCAAGGAAGGAGGTGGAAGAAATGGGAAAATTTGAGGTAAATGAACTAATCATAAGGGAGTCAGAATATCTTGAGGATACGTATCAGATACTTTACTCCAAGGAAAACCTCTCATTCTGTAGGAAGACAAATAATCCTTAAAAACATCAGATAGGATCTTGGCATAAAGAATCTCCATACACCTAAAGGACATAAAACAGCAAAGACAATGCTTAGAGATTCGCTATTCCTGTAGAACAAGACCAGTAATGACTGCCCCCTCCCCATTCAAGTTCTCCAACACACAATTGTGTGTCAGTGTCCCCAGGTTTTTTAAAAAAATATTGTCCACCTTTCTTTTTTTAGGAAAAATATACCAATATTAAAGAGATTTCCTATTTATCTTCTTGGAAAAGTTGGATTGGTACTTTTTCTTCTCACAGGAAGTATTGATACTCATTAGAGTATGTGTTCTCATTAGTGACTCTCTTACTAAGCACAGTACAGAGAACCAGTATGTGTCATCTTTCCCATTCTCAGCTGCTGGCATGCAAAGAGACACAGTGCTGGGAGGAGAGTGAACTGGAAATGTTAACTGTTGTGCTGACATAGCCGTGTAATTTCCATGGGATATAGGAAATAATTATTTACTTTTACTCTAGTTTATTGCAGAAAATGGATTCTTTCCTGAGTTTCTCCAGAATAAGATACAGTCTTCAGACACAGGCGTGCATTCGCTCAGAAAATAAATAACTAAGGGTACTTTTAGTTTTCTTCTTGG
Organism: Rhinopomastus cyanomelas; assembly: GCA_013400115.1. Classification (NCBI taxonomy): domain Eukaryota; kingdom Metazoa; phylum Chordata; class Aves; order Bucerotiformes; family Rhinopomastidae; genus Rhinopomastus; species Rhinopomastus cyanomelas. The sequence continues at coordinate 23,187 of VXBP01006044.1, read as the reverse complement.
AGAATTAAAACAAGGACTTCCCTGTTGCTGGCAGTGGTGTCATGTGCAATAATCTGGTCACTGTAAAGCCATTTCTGGTCCTAATTTCCAACCCAACGCCAGATGTTTTCAAGGCAATGTTCCCTTGCAAGTCCGCTTCACTGGAGAACAATAATGCAGAGATTTCAGCTTCCATGTTTCGGCACCTCATCATGGTTGTTAGAGAATGGTGAGAGGGATTTGAGATCTGTAATGCTGCCAAAGGCGGCTGCAGTGGCCAAGGAGGGATTTACAGGAGGGTTGAAGCTGCGGCTGCAAACCCATCCCTCAGTGGGGCTGGGGCAGCTGTTCCTGACTCAGGGTCATTGTGACCCTCTCCAATAGCATCCCATGAAGGCATGGCGGGACCTGGCACCCCTCCAGAAGGCAGTCTGCAACACCCAGCCACTCTCACACAGATCAAGTTATGGGAGACTCATGCCTGCAGCCAAGCCCCAGTAATTTGGAGGAACTGGCCTTAGAATTGGGGTGGAAGATGTGAGCATTACAAGCAAGCCACTGTGCTGTGGATCAGCCCCTCATCCCAAAACATTTTTGGCAGTTGACTTCGTGGCTTCTTTCCTCATGATGTCCAAACAGGTGCCCCTGGGTAGCCAGCAGCTGGCAGCAGGTGGGGGCACAGCCTCCAGAAGACCACTAGTCCCTGCTTCTGGGGTATTTTCCTTTCTTCTGCTTCTTCACATCTACCATGGCTTATGGAACAGCAAAGCAAGGACAACTGATCTAAGTGCTGTACGCGAGCCCTGCATAAGCAGCATGAAACCTGCATCTAGATCAGGTTTTTTTTTTTTAAAAAGGGTTATTGCAAGGTCACTCCTTTTCACTCCAGAGATGCCAGCACTTCTCTCCAGCTACGATCCTCCTTCTCTCTTACACAGTCTTGCAGAGATCAACCTTGCAGAGGTTGTGGGTAGCCTTACTGCTACTCACATCTTCCAGGAGGACAGTCTGTGTGTTCCAGGCTGTGTCTCCCCAGCGTATCACCTAAACCCACGCACAAAGGAGGAGAGTGCAGAATTCTTCCTGCTGCAAAGCTAGTGTCCTTTGCATGTGATGGTGGTCGTGTCAAGTCCATAAAGAGGCCTATGGATAAACAGAAGACTTCTTTTGCTGTTTCTAATTCACACATATGCCTACTGTGTGTTGTGGATTAGGACTGACTTTCCTGTTCTATTTTCTGCTATAAGGATGATATAGGGTTTCACACCAAATAAATTATAGCTTAGTGACACCTTCTCCCAAACAGGGAAAATGCTGATCTTCAGTCTGTATAATTTGTTGTAAGTTCCCACATTGCTGCAACAAAACAAATGGTTTTCAGACATAATCCATATAAAATCTTGATATGAGTAAATCAAGAATCAGGCATAAAAGTTAATCCCTTCTCATCACATCTCACACAGGAAGGAGTTCAACAGTTGATGAGTTATTTGGACTATGATCAGACAGTGAGGTGGATGGTGACATGGCTGCACAAAAGAAGCCAGAGAGTAGTGGTCAATGGGGCAGAGTCTGGCTGGAGGGCTGGATCTAGTGGAGTGCCCCAGGGGTCGGTGCTGGGACCAGTCCTGTTCAATCTATTCATTGAAGATTTGGATGAGGGATTGGGGTACACTGTCAGCAAGTTTGCTGATGGCACAAAGCTGGGTGGTGTAACCGACACCCCAGCAGACTGTGCTGCCATTCAGCAAGATGATTCCATGAGTCTATGAAGTCTCCAGGTAAAGACAGAGCAGTGCTGAGCAGCACATGGCTTTTTTCCTAGTGACAAACAATCTACCAACATCCCCAAAGCCTGGATCACAAGGCTGTGAAGCGGGTGAAGAAAGTTGGAAAAACACACGAATGAAGACATGAATCCTGTTTGTCAAACATGTGCAACCATATTCAGAGTTTTGAAAGGCCTCAGCTGTGATACAGCTCCTCAGGCATAAAAACTTGAAGACCTACCTGCATTCAGGGCATCATTTAGCTGACATGGTGGGGTCAGGGTGACGGTTGGACTGAATGATGTTGACTTCAAACCTTAATGATTCTATGATTAAGTCTACATGAAATTGAGTAGGCACAGACTTGGTCTACCTTCTCTTCCAAGAAAAATGTTGTTTTCTAGAGAAGAGTTTACAGCTGAGCTACAGATACTGGTACCACACATATTCACAAGGGGCTTTTGAAATGCCAGAATGGCCACAGCCTGAGACCACACCATAACCACACTGCTGTTCAAAAGCAACAAGTAGGGAAATCATTGCGTGCTCCCATGAAGTTTGTCAGGCTCTGACCAAAGGCTTTATAGGTGCTAGGAGGAGATTAACTGTACTAATTGTGATTTGTCTTTAAAGTTAAGTGCTTAAACTTGTCTCTTTTCTTTTTTTATTGCGCTGTAGTAAAAAGACTTGATGACCCAGCTGAGCCAGGCTGCATTTTACTAGGCCCAGTAAAAGCAGTAGGACACCATCCTACTGAACGGCTTACAGAAAACATTTTAAAGGACTAGAAACACTTTAAAGAGCTATTAATGAGAACCTAATAGCTTAAGGATTTGCAAAGTCCTCATGTCTGGCTCTATATCCATCTGCTAAGTGCTACTGTTATTCTAACCTCATCTCTATTTCAGTCTGAACTTCAGTGCAGTGCAGTGGAGAGAGGGCTATTTATTTCCCTCCAGAATAAGTGGTAGCACGTGCAAATTTCTCCCTGATACAACACATCACAAGCTCTCCTATGTGATAACAGGGCTCTCCTTCCGCATTCAAATGATGCTTCATTCAGTGATCAGAGCTGTGAATGAGATGCTCATCAAGCAGAAGTGAGGCACGTCTCTGCTCTTCATGTCATCTGTACAAGCATTCTGCTCAGCTGCAAGCTGTGAAACCAGCTCTCCAGGGCTGCCTGGTGCTCTGCCTTTCTCCAGCTGGGCACTGAGGTTGCACATTGCAGCTATTCCTTTACAGAGCACAAATCACAGAAGCAGGGGAAGTGCCTTATCTTTAGGCTGTGGTGAGGTGTAAGGAAAAAGAAGTAGCAATGCACATCCGGATCCTCATTAGACTGACATCCAAGAGGTCCTGACTTACGTCACAAAACACTTTAGATCAGGTCCTGACCACACTCACGCAGATACAATGCCATCTCAGTCACTGTGTGGTGAGCCAAGCAATGCAAATCTTCTGCAAAAGCAGAAATCCCCACCAACCACTCTCACATGTGAGATTTTTAATATAAATAATTTCTTACAAAATATAAATTGTTATTCCGAGTCACTGATAGCTAACAGATTAAGCTCTTGCTGGACAGATTGTTTTCTCTTGAGGATCGGTTACTGGGGAGGAAAGAAGGAAAAAAAACAACCCCAAACCTCAAACCCAAACCAATAAAATCCTCAAAAGAAATAAAGAGAAGCACAGTGGGTCCACAAAAGCGTGTGGGCATTGCCTCTAGGAATCACAGCTTCTCCTTCAGCCTCTCCTTAAGCATGTGGTTCTTGTTTCCTTGCGTTCTGCTACTCTGCCTCTCTTATCCTGCTTTTCCTTCATCGTGGATGAGCTGTCTCTAATTGCTCCAGTCTCATGGGATATTGTAGAACACTAGAATCATGGAATGTGTCAGGTTGGAAGGCACCTCAAAGGTCATCTAGTCCAACCACCCTGCAGAACATCTCTAACTAGAACAGATTGCTCAGAACCCCATCCAACCTGACCTTGAATGTCTCCAGGGATGGGACCTCCACAACTTCTCTAGGCAGCCTGTTCCAGTGATCGACCACCCTCATGTTAAAGAACATTTTCCTAATGTCTAACATAAATCTACTCTTTTCCAACTTAAAACTAATCAAGCAGAAGACATTGAGGTCCTTTAATGTGCATGGAATGAGGTTTCTGACACAAACTTGTATAGTGAGCACACACAGAGCCGGTGAGAACACTGGGTATTCCTATTCTTGCAGGGCCACTGCAGCCCATCTTGTGCAGTTCCTTCAGCTTTTATGGCCGTTTTGTTCCCTCCTCTGCTCTCATGGCTATTTTTTGCCCCTAATCAACACTAGAGAGTGAACAACTCTTTCTCTGGGAGCTCCCGTGCTCCTGTGCTCTGTCACAGCACTCAGACAGCCCCTTGTCAGCAGGGTGCCAGCAAGCCCCGCAGGCATTAGCTTATTAATCCTCACACTGCCCCATGATACAGGTGGCTATTATTAGCCCCGTTGCACAAGGGGGTGGGAGAGTGGAACGGAAACTCTCAGAGGTTAAGCATTTCAACCCAAGGTCACACAGGAAGCATGGCCAGGCTGGTCTCTCATGGTCTTGGTTCTCCTGAAGAAGCTGGCAGTGCCTTCTCTCTGCTACGAAGCACTGGTGTTGCTTGATAATCAATAGTGAACACCCACAGAGCCGCACATGGACCCACAGAAGCATGGAAGCGTATAAGTTCATGTAAGCATTAAATTTATTTGAGAAATCAGGGAGAGCATTCTGCAGTGCACAGGGTGTCTTCAGGTCAGAAAAAACTAAACCATCAGGTCTCAGCAGTCTAATCTTGGGCAGCTCACTTGTGCAGTGATTTTCACCATCAGCTGTGTTCTCTTATGTGTTTCACCTCTCAGGATCACCATGCCATGTCCTTGAAATGTCTTTGGAGCAGAAGGGAGGTTCGCAAACAGGGATGCATCCCAGGACACTGTTCCTGTCCCATACACCTTGCACTACTGGGGGTTCCTGCACAATCATCTGCTGACCCAATCGCTCCAGCTGTAACCTCACCAAGGTGAAAGCATCAGAGACCACAAGTGTGAGAAACTGTAATTCCATGAGCAGCAGGAAGATGGCAAAAGTCCTGCTTATTCATGGAAATCAAATAACTCTACTTCTTTCTACCTGAAATTTTCCGGATTCTACAAAACAGACACGATGGCCACACGTGTTTGTGGCTGTTGCAATGACTTGCTTCTCCACAACAGGACACAGTTTAGGTTTTATTCTGCTTCAGAATGAAAATAAAACACTGAAACATCTTTTGTTTGTCGTTGCTAAATGAAATCTGTGTTTTACAGCCATGGCTACACATGGGCAGCCTAAGCCTTCAAAAGATTGAAAATGCAAGAGGAAGGCACCTTAGTAAGATCTCGTTTGAAAAAGCAGGCAGGCATTTAATCTTTCATGAAAGACTTCAGTGAAAGCATTTGTCCTCTCCACCCAGATAGTTTGATGCAGACCAGATGTTTATGATGGGTGTGTATCTTCTGTCTTTGATGAAGAAACCAGCCCAGACATCCTTGGGTTTCTTTCCTCTTACAGCTTAAGAGGATTTAAACCTGTTTTATCCCAGTCTGACTACTCACATTGTCATTAGAGGTAAGCAAATCACAATAGGAGAGAAAGGCTAGCTTCGGTCAGTAGCCTAAGTTGGTTGCCTCGGCAAACTCAGTCAAAACATTCTTGTATTTAAACATACTTAGCCTGCAAAAATATAATAAACCCAGAGTCTTTAACATCTAGTTTTGCAAAATAAATTCAAAGATCAGCTTTTCTTACATATTCTCAGGCTTAGTCTGCATTTTTATTCCCAGTCTGACAGCAACGCTCAAAAAATTCATTAAAAAATTAATTAAAATCTGAATCATACATTTTCTGCTCTGGGCAAGGTTACATTTTGTTCTGAGATGTGAAACACACACACAACCTCATGTACTGAGCTGTATCTAGTAGGTCCTTTGTGTTTAGCCAACAGATACTTACCTTACAAAATTGCTGTCTTGGGAGACCTGCGTTTGTCTTACGGCAGCACAAAGGGTTAGAACCAGCAGTGTGCTCTCCCAGTCCTCTTTCACAGGATCTAGGCTGCTGTTTCTCACTCTGCTAATAGAAGGTTCAGGATGCTGAGAAATCTGTAGCTGTGTAATGACAGCTGTAGCACAGATGAGAGACGTGTAGGAGTGTAGGAGATCACAGAACTTTAGGGATCAGAAGGGACCTCGAAAGATCATCTAGTCCAATCCTCCCGCCACAATAGGATGCCCTAGATCAAGTTGCATAGGAACATGTCCAGGCAGGTTCTATCTCTAGAGAAGGAGACTCCACAACTCCCCTGGGCAGCCTGTTCCTGGCATTGGATGCCACTGAGAAGATCCTGGCTCCATCCTCCTGCCACTCACCCTTTATGTATTTATAAACATTACTTATAAATAGAGATAGTCCTTTTTTATTCCTGGACACCCCTTGTGTGGCACACAAGGGAATGGGTACAAAGACGACACTTAATCCTTTTCTCAATATGCCAGCTAGAAACAGAATGTATCTTCCTATGCTAGAGTAATCCAACTTCATATGAAGGATAGCCTGTTGTAGAGCAGTGTAGGAGAAGGGAACCTGGGGGTCCTGGTTGACAGTAGTGTGACCATGAGCCAGCAATGTGCTCTTCTGGCCAACAGGGCCAACAGCATTCTGGGGTGGATCAGAAGAGGGGTGGTTAGCAGATCAAGGGAGGTTCTTTTCCCCCTCTATTCTGCCCTGGTGAGACCACACCTGGAGTATTGTTTCCAGTTGTGGGCCTCTCAGTTCAGGAGCGATGTGTAGCTGCTGGAGGGAGACCAGCGTAGACCAATGAGGATGATGAAGGAAGGTGAACACTTCCCTTATGAGGAGAGGCTGAGGGAGTTGGGTCTCTTTAGCTTGGAGAAGAGGAGACTGAGGGGTGACCTCATTAATGTCTTTAAATATGTGAGAGGTGGATGTCAGGAGGGTGGAGCCAGGGTCTTCTCAATGTTATCTAGTGACAGGACAAGGGGCAATTGGTGTTATCTGGAACATAGGAGATTCCATATAAATATGAGAAGGAACTTCTTTCCAGTGAGGGAACAGGCTGCCCAGGGGGGTTATGGAGTCTCCTTCACTGGAGACGTTTAAAACCTGCCTGGATGTGTTCCTGTGCGACCTGGTCTAGGTGGTCCTGCTTTGGCTGGAGGATTGGAATGGATCATCTTTCGAGGTTCCTTCTAATCCCTAATGATTCTATAAGCTATTCCAAGGGAAATAAAAAACCTAAGAGGAGCTACCAGCGTGTAAAGATCTTGCCGTAAACCTCAGGTCCTCCAAAACTGTTCATCCACTTTTCATTAAATACAAATTATTCTGTGAAATTATTAGAACATCAGCATTATACTTAATCTGTTGCATGGTTGCATAAATGCAGCATTTGCATTTACAGAATCACAGAATCACAGAACATTAGGGATTGGAAGGGATCTTGAAAGATCATCCAGTCCAATCCCCCCACCACGGCAGTATCACTTAGATCCTGTTGCACAGGCACTTCAACTGAAGAGTGATGATATTTATAGTCTGTACATTGCAAATGGTCAAATGATAATAGCAAAACATTTTAATTCAGCTTGTAGTTAGCACAGCTATTTCCCTTTAATTCAGGTGTAACTTCTGGCTTTGATCAAAACCAAGGGAAATACATAAATACACAGAAAAGTCGTGATGCTAAAGCAGATTTGAGTTGCATTAGTGTTGAGTTATGCAGAAAAAAGGTGGTACCTGGTATGCATTAGCAAACCCAGGAAGATGCATGATGGTAAAGCTGCCTGAACTGCTAGTGACAAAAGTGCTGTCACTGCTAACACTGCCAGCCATAGCAGTAAGAACCTGCAGTGATCCAAAAGCAGACAAACCTCAAAATCGTCAATTTATAATTAAGAAACCATTCATATAGTAAAGGAGGATGAGCAAAGCAATGAATAAATTATTTGCTTGGCATTTTGTAGGGGCTATGGAATGCCAGTGATTGGATTATCACACATATAAGCAAGATAAGGAAATAAGCCAGAAAAGGATGGACAAATTTATTCCTTGTGTCAGTCAATACTCTTGAAATAAAGAGTTTAATTAAGAATAAGTGTGTGCTGCTCTGAGAGTGTTGTAGAATAGAGAAACACCCATCCCTCCCACTTCATTAAATTTTGTGTTAGCACATTGGTAGTGAAGGGAAAAGTTAGAGAAAGGGTAGATAATAGTGGGCATGTTCATGTAAGGGAATTCCCTTGTAGGACAACTTCCTTTTATATTGGAAAAACCTGTGGAGAGATGCCCCTTGTAACTGGAGAACAGAAAGTTTCACACCTCTCTTCAAAAGAGACCAGGAGTGTCTGGGAAGCTAAAAGATGATCAGACTGTTGTTCATTGGGAAATCACATTGTAAGGCTTATCAGACTTTACATTTCTGGGCACAGGAAGGAGAAGGCAGACATCTGGAGAAGCCAGCATGACTTACCATGAGCTAGTCATGCCTTACCAGCCTGACTGACTCTTGCAGTAAAAGGATTGGACAGGGAGAAAGCAGCTGAGTGTCTTTTATCTAGGCTTCCCAGTGCAAGACACTGATCAGCTGGAACAAACCTAGTGGATGGCCACCAAGATGGTCAGCAGCTGGAGCACTCGCTGAAGCTGAGGGAGCTGGGATTGTTCAGCCTGGGGAAGGGACAAGTTCCAGTGAATTTATAAACAGGTCCTCAACACCTACAAGGAGGTTTTACAGAAGACTCCAGAAGAACTATCTTTTTTCACAGTGTTGGTCTGATGAGAGACAGCAGACACAATTCCAAATAGGAGAGGCTGAGCCTGAAATGGAGAGAAATATTTTCCCTGTGAAGGCAGCCAAACACTGAGACAGGCTGCCTGAAACTTTCATGACATATCCAGCCTTGGAGGTTCTCAAGACCTGTCTGGAAAAATCCATGAGCAAACTGGTCCGACCTCAGAGCTTTGGGAAGAATGCTGGCCCAGAGGTCCCTTCAAGCCTGAAGAGTCAGCTTCTAATCGTGGTAATTCTCCAGCCCTTTCCAAGGAGATTAACTAACTTCAGCACAAAAATACAACATAAGGTTCTACAGCAGCCGGGCGTTCTGCAGAGAACAGTATATTGCAGAATCTGACCCTAAGTATATTCCAAGATATTTTCCAGCAAGGAATAGTTCACAGAAGATTATTGAGAGGATGTCAATGCAATTTTTGAATAGCACAAAGTAATCGCTCAAAAACTGGAAGACACCTCTATCTCTCCTCCATCACTAACTTTTTCTGTCTTAAAGATACTAAATACAGATGATTATGTTGTCCTGGTTGGGCACTGATAGGAACAAATAAGTTTAAGTAAGCAGAATAGCCCAGTCACCAAGACAGTAGTGGCCATGCACAGGAACCTGAAAAATTACTGTGAAAAGGAAAAATGTTCAATTTCACTGAGCAAGTTAGTGGAAGAGATAAAGGGGGTAAATTAATCCTCTTTTAGGAGCAGACATTACATAAAATCATAGGATATTACCTGATGACAAGAAATGGAAGCACACAATGCCTTCTACCCCAGTTTCATAAAATCATTTAGGCTGGGAAAGAATTTCAAGTTCATTGCACCCAACCAAGTTCTTTGTAACCCTACCAAGGCCACCACTAAACCCTGTCTCTAAAGTCCAGATCTACATGACTTTTAAATGTGTCCAGGGATAGTGATTCCACACCCTCTCTGGGCAACCTGTTCTAAGGCCTGATGACCTTTTCAATGCAGAAGTTTTTTCTGATATCCAACCTAAACATCCCCTGGTGCAACTTGAAGCCATTCCTGCTTATCCTTATTATTCTTCTTGTCCTTGCTTCTTATTAATGAGGCCGCTACAGACAGTCCTGAAGCAAGCTGACACAGGAAACAGTATTTTCTCTAACTTAATCCCTGCCAAGAGCACCCCCCCAGCCCCGATTACTCTGCCTGTCATAACTATCCCCATTGAAGAACCTTCTCTTGTCTCAGACACGTATTCGAAATATCTGTATGAGAGGAAGGGGGAAGCAAGAACCAGCATGCAGCAGCTGATTATATTCATTTTAGGGGAATCCCCAACCAGCTGTTACCATCAACTTCCCATTGAAAATGGCCAGAAAAAACAGCACTGGGGCCAGGATATATTAAAGTGTTAACTGCAGGCTGTTATCTATGCTCTGTAATTATGAGTGCTACAGAAACTTGTATGCTTTTCCCCTTCACACCGCTGCTCTCTCATGCCAACATGTACACAGCGGATTCTTGGTGTTTAACCTTAAGCATGTCATTGTTTACTTGCTCTATTGAAAGTCAGCTGCTGGGGTGGGAAACTAAGACAGCCAGATGTTATACTTTTCATGCTGAGGAAGTGAAGTTAGAGATCATCTTCCTAAGATTTTTATGGAAGAAAATGCAGAAATATGAGGAAAGATATACTTTTAAACCAGCACAGTTTGAGCACCGAATCCAGTAGTCCATAATCACTGGGTGGGAGTTAAAAACCCAGAGAAAGAATAAATTATGTTTGTGTGGGGAAGGGGAACAGGAAAAAGAAAATAGGGTGAAGACCACACTTCATTCTCAGTTTTGTCTTGTAAAGGTCTTTCCTTCTTCATGCAGACGGGTTAAATCCCTACTAATTAAAAATTACTGATTTACAGCCCAATTATGTTTATGTTTAGAACAAAGATTTCTATGTCTGGCCTTCAAGAGCTGATGCTACAAGGCACTCGGTGATAAAACAGATACATGCCTTTTATTGCAAAGCGTCCGCATGTTGGGGCTGGCATCTGTAAGACATGTAAGTACAAAAGTCCTAGTAATATTCTTGCAGACTTTCTGTTCTTAAGGGCTATCTGACAGCCTTTGAAACAGCCATTACGGCATCGAGTCAGGGGAAGGCAGGGGTAGGAGGTTTTAGGCGAGAAGCTGAGAGTAGGAAGGTTTCATATGTTGGCAGCACTCAGCAATAAGTGCTGCATGAAGGAACATTCATACCGTGGCCCTGTTTCATTTCTCAGTGTTATCTAAATGGGAAATTAAACATTTTTTCTCACAATAGAATACATTTGCTGGCTTGCACCCATATTCTTTTAATTTCATTTGAGTTAGCAATAGATCTGTTTCTCATTTAACTGCAGCTTCTTTCTCATCTGTATCTTACTTTTTCTGTGTCATATTATGAGTGAATTCATATTTATAGGTGAACACTGGCTCCAAACATAACTCGAAATTCGATCGCCATTCAACCTGGGACTGTTTAGATTTAAACTTTAGCCCAGATCTAAAGTTTTTAAATTTAATTCTGTCTTTGAAATAACCCAAATCGAATCCCTAGGGCTAAAGACCTCTGGACTATTAAGGAACTGAAATATGGATCCATATCAAATTCACAGCTTGAGCTCATTTCTTGGAAGCAGTGGTGAGATCTAGGCTTGAACCCTAATGTGTGTTCTCTATCACTCTTTTGATGATGTCCTTAACATTAATTCACGCACCATCTTTTCAGTCCAGATATACAAATTCAGGTCTTTGTTAGCTTTCCAATTCAGCTCCTCCCCACAGATGATCCAAAACCAAATCCAGAAGTGACCTTGCTATTGAAGATCAGTATCAGCAGTCACATCATTTCATGGGAAGACTGAAAAGCCCAAAAGCCACTTGTTTACTACACCATTTGTCATGTAGCCTTCACAATGCGTAAGAAGGTAGTCACTGTGACAGTAAAAGGTCTCACCACCCCTGCTAGCATTTAACAACCAATGAAAGCAGTACATAGCCGCTCTGTGTTGGCTCCTAAATCTTTTGGAGCAGCTCAGGACACAGCACGGGAGAGGTCCCAAGCTACTGCAGCATGTCACAGAATGCAGAATCATGGAATGTTAGAGGTTGGAGGGGACCTCAAAAGATCATTAAAGTCCAAGCCCCCCTTGCTGGAGCAGGGTAAGCCTACAGTACTGTCTCAAGATGTCCTACATGGGGCTTGAACCCATGACCCCAGGAATTCAAAGTCCCATGCTCTACTAACTGACCCAACCAGGTGATCGTGCTCATGCACAAGTGGGAATGGCAGTGCATTTAACCAAGCTGAAACCAGAACAAGGCAAACAAAGGGCAGCTCCTTTGAGCTCTCAGTTCACCACCTGCAAAAAACTTTTATCTTTCTTCTCCAAAGCAGCACAACAATAAGTCTTAAAATGGATATATTAGGAAAATAATTAGGGCTTCATGTATTTATCTATATTTTTTAACTCTTCATGCCATTTTTTCTAAAAAAATCATAGTATCTGGTCTTCCCACGTCCCTTCCAATCCCTACTGATTGTATGAGTCTGTGATTCCATGATCTATTTTCTATAGTTGATCTCTTAAAGGATGCTCCTGCTGAAGAAAACCATTGTAGAAAATTTTTAAAAGGTTCATGAGGTAGTTTCTCATCCCTGGAGATGTAATTATGGAATCTCAGCCAAAGGAAAAACTGTCAAAAGGAGTGACAGGAAGAAATACTTTTTGGAACCTGGGGAAAATCCAAGAAGTTTTAGTGGCAAATGATGGCATTTGTTATTTCCTTCACTGCTGAAAGCACGTTTCCTTTTAAACTATATATAAAACTCAATCTTATGTGCCTAGAAGAATAGATTCACTAAGTAGCCTAGACTGATCTAGGCAGTGATGAAACCATTTTTGGAGCAGTTCTGTTGCTTGGCGTATTGACCTCAGATTCTTCTTGTCTTTACCTGCACAGAGTTGTGGAGTTTTACACCCTGACCTGCCAAACTGGGCACTTTTGAAGAAATACAGTAAATATTTTGCATGCCTTTTCTTTTCTTCTTTATTTTAATCATAGGGAGAATATTTTTCACTTCTTTTTTTTCCTCAGTGCATGGGAAAAAAGTTAAATATCTTCTATGCTCTCATTATGTACTGAAAAAACAAGGGAAAATGTTTGGGTGCTACCGCACACCACATGTTTTACAGACTGTTCTCTGGCAGCACGTGCGCCTGTGAGTTTGAAAGTAAGACAACACGAAATAAAACTCCTGGGTTCTCTGCTGCCACCCTACTTTGTTTTAACTAAGCACAGACTGTTGCACAAGTCTGCAGCTAAGTACCAGCACCAGCGCTATCTGCTATGGGCTGCTGGCCTCACCTTCGTGAGGAACTGAAGTCGTAATGTAGATACGATTAACTTCCCATGGCTTAGAATTGTACTCATGAGTCCAGCCTCATTTCTTACCAGAAAAGCAGTTTTTCCAAAGTATTGGGAAAGGAAATATACCCAGAAAGTGTTTTTCCTTTCAACATGTGCTGTGGGTTGTTTAGGGGCCACAATGATGGATGTACTGTATCATAGAATCATTAGGGATTGGAAGGGACCTCGAAAGATCATCTAGTCCAATCCCCCTGCAACAGCAGGATCACCTAGACCAAGTCACACAGGAACACATCCAGGCAGGTCTTAAATGTCTCCAGAGAAGGAGACTCCACAACCACCCTGGGCAGCCTGTTCCAGTGCTCCATCACCCTCACCATGAAGAAGTTCCTTCTCATATTGATGTGGAACCTCCTATGTTCCAGCTTTCAACCATTGCCCCTCATCCTATCACTAGATGACACTGAGAATAGCCCCGCTCCATCCTCCCGACATCCACTCTTCAAATATTCATAGACATTAATGAGGTCACCCTTCAGTCTGATGGGACAGCTTGACATGTCTTAGTCTTTCTTAAACTTCCAGTGGACACAAAGGCTGGAAAGTAAAGAAAAAATATTAATAAGCCACAGAATGAACTTTGGAATTGCTCAAAACTTCCTTACCAGTGTAAGACCTCAATAAATTGCTTATCTCGACAACCGCATGAAGAGAACCTTATAGCTGCAATTAAAAGCTGTTTTAAAAACTTAAAGTTATCTAACTGACTTTTTAATCCCTCAAATTGTTCTAATGTGATGATGACTAAGTTACATCAAATGATATGCTGTAAAGTTTTGGTCTAAAATTCCTGGGAAAGAAGTGGTGGATGATAGACATCACAAATTCATAAGAGATAGAAGATGCCTGGTGACTTTGTGAGGATACAAAATTTTTCTGAAAAGCTGAAATGAAAGACGAGGGTTTTTTTTTGTCCTGGTTTTCTGGTTTTGCTATACAGTACATTTTATTTGTGATACTCACAGCCATAGGATGTTGTGGAGACCAAGAGCAGGAGCAGCTTTAAAAGGGATTAGAGAGATTCATGGGAGTAAGCCCATCAGTAGCCATTAGGGTATCTGCTCGTTATAACAGATACACTGTAAATCTGTATTTTGTCTGCAGTAGCCTTTTATCAGCAGATAGACCCTTATGTGTGGATGGCAATGCAGACCTCCAGACAACTCCAGCAGAGTGGGTGACCTGGCTGGGAACCTGACCCCGATGATTGTTCTTCAGCTGCTCTTGAGTGCCGTGGCATTACTACACAGCACCGCAGCTCTGCATCACTTCTCACTGACACTGTGCCTTTCTACATCAGCAAAAATAAAGGTAAACTGAGGACACTCTGTTCCTAATCCCTCTCTGGGGGAGGCTACCAGAAGGATTGCTTCAACTGGAAGCAACCGGTGAAAAGGCCACGCAAGTTAGTAATCAGTGTGCTCCAATGGGTCCAAAACATTGCACCAGGACACCTGAAACTGAGCTCTGGGAAAGGGATACACACGCCTGGCTGTAACAGCGTGTATGAACTTCAGCTGATCAGGTTCCCAGAGCTCTCTGTGCCAGAAGGGAGGTCAGAGAAAACTGAACCCCCAGCATGTATGTATCCTAAAGCTTAGTAAACGAATTCTTCATCATCTTTTTTGGCACAGACTGAAAATCTTTCTCTGGTTTCCCAATTACTTTGTAGGTCCCTATTGACATGTATACACAGAATAAGGCAGCACATCAAGCTCTAACCCAACTGGAACTGGAACTGATCCAGCCATATGACATCCATCTCCAAGTGAGTTAATTTACCCTGCTTGAGAAAAGGTCCTGCGGCGCTGCTTGACAAGGTGGCTTCTGGTAAGCCAGCTCTTCACTTCTCACTGCCTCATGCATGGTAAACATGCCGTGCAGAAAACCCCAAATGTGCCAGTCCTATCCTCCCCCACCACCTGCCCAGCACTACTCTGATCTGCTGGTGAGCACCAGGGCATGATAATTGACCCAGTGACCTCAGGGTTAAGCACAGTTCAAAGAAAGTCCTACAGACCACCAGCAGTCTTCTAAATTTTTATCACACCACCCTGCTGCATGTCTTTTCTCCCATCCCCGGCTATGCCTCCTCACCCTGAACAACAAAGCAGAAGAAGGCATTGCATACCCCACTGGTGAGGACCAGCTAGCCTTGCCTAATCCATTTAATTCTCAGCAGCCCTCCTACTGATGACAGCATGAGAGCTGAGAATTGACAGAGCATGTTCTAAGCTTAGCAGAATTATATTACAGCTTGAAACTCCTTGTACCAGCCATTGCATTTAGTACCTTTTGGTACCGTTTTTGTTGTGTGCCATACCCACAACAACAAAAACCCTTAATACCTGATTGATTCAGAAGCACAAACTAACCCTTTCCATGCCTGTTAATATAGCAGGGTGTGAAGGACTGTGTTTACACGTTTCTTAAATACCTCCAGGGATGCTGACTCAATCACGTCCCCAGGAAGGCTGTTCCAGTGCCTCACCATTCTTGCTGTAAAGAATTTCTTCCTAATACCTAAAGCAAACCTCTATTTCCTCAATTTCAAGCCATTTGCCCTGGTTTTGTCACTGATGTTCTCCCATTGGGAAACCGAAAACAAGTTTAAACCAGTAAGACAGCAATCTTACAAGTCAGACTGACCAATACGATGCATTTCCGTGCTGGTCAATTTTATTAATATTTCCAAAGCAGAAGGTTGCTTCATTTATCACTTGTCACTCTGCAAATAGCTGTCCTGAAATCTCTCATGAGAAGAAAGCGCTTTAGCATCAAGTGCTTAGATGACTGTGTTACCTTTAGGACCATGACAAAAGTTATCGCGCTGTGGCATTTGTCGCTTGCACACTTGCGTCCAGCACAACAGATGCATCTGCACTTGCAGAATTGTGCTGTATGAATTAATGGGATCTTAAAGCTTTTAAACAAATTTCTAATTTAATGTGTATGTTGGAATGGGCTGTCTTTCAATCACCATCCCTGAATGAGTTTAAAAGACACTTGGATGTAGTGTTGGGGGATCTGGTTTAAGGGTGAACTTGTAGAGTAGGGTTGATGGTTGGACTCGATAATACCAAGGGTCTTTTCCAACCTGAATGATTCTATGATTCATTAATTACTGAAGGAAATGACCATGGCTGTATAAAGAATAAAAAGGTGACATTGAACAAAATCTTCCTCTTAAACATTTGCCTATCAAGTAATAAATGCACATATGTCTTATAGAACTGATAACACAAGAAGTAAGCCTGAAATCAATAAGTAATGTGTAGAACCATCTAGAAATTAATGTTCTTCCTAGTCAGTAGGTCTGCCAGAATCTATTTCCCCTCATCCCTCTGAGTTATCTGTCTGACAATAGGGTGAACTAATGCAACAGGAAGAAAAATTTCACATTCCAAGAGACAAACAGCACAGATAGGATCAAAATGTAAGAGCAGCCGTGCTGAGCCTGGCCAAAGGCACAAGTAACCCAAACCCAACACATGGCTGTGGCCAGGGACAGATGCTTCAGGGAGAAGATTTAAACCACAGGGAGTATCATTGCACAGCCCATCTCCCCAGCTCCTACCCATCAGCACATCTGAGCCTCAGTGAGCTGGAACAATCACTTGGACCAGCCCATGTAGTAATTCACCACAAGGCTCAGCCATTACAAATTTGTCTAATCCTTTTAAAATCGTTTAGACTTTGGCCCCTGTCGTATTGTTTGACAGTGGCTTCCACAACTGTATTAGGCATGGCTTACTCCTTTTGATGTAAGGAAGACATTAATGTACATATCAAGGGAAATAATTGAATGTGAATTTGAGAGCTCTTTAATTCTCCATACACGCTGGTTATATGAGTAACCACAGAACAATTAGCTGTTAAATTTACTGTTCAGAGATTATGAAACAATGAAGACTAAATCCCACAAGCAACTGTAAAAACATCCAGCAGAATAAATCAGATTGAGCAAATTAATAAATCTGCACTGTTGATCCCATGACTGTACCAAACCCAGACTGTGCCCCATCAGAAAGAAGGAACCTTGCTATCAATTTTACTGGCATGAAATGGAAGTGGCTATGGTATCCAACATTTGGCACGAAGTTTTACAACCAGGAAAGCAGAACAGGAGACATTAACACCATTTTGTGCTCTGTACAGGCCAAAATGTCATGAGGCACAGCTTGAAACAACGGGCTATGGAGAATGTCACCATACCAGATACAGCCCCAGGAGACTGTTGTTCAAAGAGCATCTGAGTCACAACTCCCTGCCTTCTAACACATTACCCTGACACAAGCAACATTACTGCAGCTCCTGCAGTATCATCCAACCCACAATGAGAACAAATCTCTATATCTTAGAGGATGCAGAACTGTGGGGTTCCTGCATCATACATTTTGGTCAAAAGGCTGTGAGACATAGCAGATTTTCATTGTGCCCATTGCACCTACAACCCCATGCAAATATTTATTTCCAGGCCTACAAAATGGCTTTTTTAGGAGGATTTTAGGATCTGGTCTGAATCCTTAGAGCTCATGGCCAACACCACACACTGTCTTCTAAGGTAAACTTCCCAAGCACCTAAAGTTCTAGACCTATGCTGCAATAGGAGAACCCTAAGACTTTCAACGCTGAACATGTCAAGGAGTATTTTGTGTCTACCCCTAATTATAAATATGTGAAAGGTGGGTGTCAGGAGGATGGAGCCAGGCTCTTCCCAGTGTCATCCAATGACAGGATAAGGGGCAATGGGTGTAAGCTTGAACATAGATGTTCAACTGCAAAAGGAGAAGGAACTTCTTCATGATGAGGGTGACAGAGCACTGGAAGGGGCTGCCCAGGGGGTTGTGGAGTCTCCTTCTCTGGAGACATTTAAGACCTGCCTGGATGTGTTCCCGTGTGACTTGGTCTAGGTGATCCTGCTGTGTCAGGGGGATTGGACTGAATGATCTTTCGAGATCCCTTCCAATCCCTAATGTTCTGTGATTCTGTAATGAGCACCCTCAGGTAAGGTGTCCTCTGGCAGTTGCCAGGGTATCAATGACCTGGGTTGTAATCCTCAGCTCTGAAGAAAGCTATGTCAGCTAATATTCTGAACCAACAGTGCTGCAGGGCAGTCTTCTATAAATCTATATTGATCCTTAAGATCAGATGAAAAATGCCTTAAAAATAAACAGCAAGCAGGGCTCAGCTTGTATCACATAGATGTAAGGATGGCACAGTCCATAATTGCATGTAGCATGCACAGCCACCTCCTTTCCAGCTAAAACCACAAAATTTTGTCCTGATCCTAAACCACTGAAAACCTTCTTGAGATCTTTTGGCCTCAGACTTACTGTATGTGAATAAGCAGCCGTTCTCATGAATGAAAAATAGGGAATATAAACATGAGCAACCTAATGTGATGATACAGTTCCTCATTATTGTCAGAGAGACCAAAGTTTCTACTTGCAGGCTCCTGAGACAAAGGAAATTTAATACATGGAATAGAACCCAAGCTGTAACATTTAATAGTGACAAAAGAAAGCTCTAAATCAGATAAATATTACCTCAGCCAAAGTCCAAACAGTTCACAGTATTAGAACAGGAAACCCTAAGAGTTTACTGAGACTAGCATGGAAGAGAGAGAAAGCAACTCCTCCTTTCACGTGATTAAAGGAAATATAAACCCAAATATTTTTAAGGTTACAGTCCTAGCAGTCCTAGGCTCTATCATTCATTTCACCATGGTATGCAGGAATTACAAAGCTATAAATCTAATTGTTAACACTAGATTCCAAACACTCTTCTGTGTGAATAGCGAGGGCAGTCAAAGCCCTTTCTTTAGGCAACATCAATTATACTGAATAATGTATCTAATACAATTAGCTGCTTTCATTTCTTACTTTTTTAAAAAAGAGACAGAATTTAAATATTAAATATTTTAAATACTTAATTTGTCGTTTTACTTTCAATGTTTTTCTACTGAGAGTTGTCTGGAGGCTAAGCTTTCTTCTTTGTGATTTCCAGGAAATGCACATTAAGACCAACGCTGAGTACTGCAGTTATCCTGAATAATTTTTTATGCATTTTAACAGTTTTGTTATTAACTGTCATCACAGAATCAGAGGATTGGGAGGGACATTAAGGATTGGAAGGTACCTCAAAAGATCATCTAGTCCAATCCTACTGCCACAGCAGGATCACCTAGATCAAGTTGAACAGGAACGTTCTTGGTTGGTTTTAGACATCTCTAGAGAAGAAGACTCCACAACCTCTCCAGGCAGCCTGTTTCAGTGTTCTGTCACCCTCACTGTGATGGCTAACCCCACACACTGTCTTCTAATGTAAACTTCCCCAGTACTGTGAAGAAGTTCCTTCTCAGATTGATGTGGAACCTCCTGTGTTCCAGCTTGCACCCATTGCCCCTTGTTCTTAAGGGCAGAATTCTGATGATACAAAGTCTGCTTAGGGACACAAGTGTTCTCATTAGAATTTCATACTTTGTACTAAAGTAAATGGACATTCAAAGTGTGTTTTTACATTAAAGGTTATGTAAAACAGGATGATCCTGTGGTCCCTTCTAACCCTGACTGACTCTATGACTTGGTCTGGGTGATCCTGCTGAGGCAGGGAGATTGGACTATATGATCTTTCTAGGTCCTTTCCAATCCCTAATCATTCTATGATTCTATGAATTCTTGTATCAGACAGTCAGACTCGTGAGTCTGCTAAACATTTGAATGATGCAAAACTTCAGCCAATAGAGTGTGATATTTTTATCAGGCAAAAAAGAAAAAAAGGTTGTTCCTATTTATAAGTTGGCATATTACAGTAAAGGCTTCTTGCTTTATAGAGCAGCTTGCTCCCACTTCATGATGTAAATGATGAAATAATTAACTTGTCTAACAAAAAAAATTAGAAAGGAATTCAAAGGAAACTAGCCAGGGGCAATTATTGTATTAGCAGTAATATCCTCCTTTGAAAACAGAAAATCTACTTTTAAATGTCCTGTGGGCTATGGATTTTCTTCTGATGTCAATGGAAGGGAAGCAAAGTTTCCTTCTTGCTCTTTGAACAAATACAGTTCATCACTGTCTTATCTGACACGTAGTCATTATGCTTTTACTGAAGTCAATTTTAGCTTCATGGGAGGTGCTCAGCAGTGCTCCTGCTACAGAACAAAAGCACCTTTCCTAGAAAAGTAACGCTGAAAGAAAAGTGGAATTTACTATTCCCTAAAGACATCTCATTCTGAAAATTGCTCAGTAGAGCCAAACTTAAGCTTGCCTGGTTGAAGCTAAACGCATTTGCACAACAAACACTTACAGTTCCCCAGTAAGGTTTTCACATCCAGCTTTTACCACCCACAAGACCCATTTTAAACAGTGAATTTTCAGTAACATTTTTTGCTCTGATGCAGGTTCTGCAGCATGGAAGTGCATTTTTGAATTGGAATAACAAAGAATACAGCGCAAATGTTCAATCATTCAACAAAAACTCTTCCCAGAGTGATTTGTGTTGTGATTTTCTTCCTCTTAAATGCAAAGGAGTAGCCCTAGTAGGCCATTCAAATATAAATTGGCAAAATTGCGCGCGCGCACACACACACACACACACACACACACACACACACACACGAGCAGAAAATGTCAGTCTATTACCATGGACATGAACCTAGTTCTGGAGACAAATCTACCAACTCATCCCCCTGCATATTTCTTGACAGAACTGCAGCGATATCTCTGGGAATTGAACAGTACTCACATCACCGGAGTTTTCTGTATCTATATGGATTGAAAATCTATTCACTCCTAGATGTTTTACATGATTCTCGACATTACAAGAAGAACAACACCTATTCCTTTCGTATCCAAGACAGCAGGAGGAAAGAAATCAAAAAGGGGAGAAAAAAAATGTCTGTTCCCAAAGCAAATGGAAAAAGATGGGTAATTCTCAGTGTAGTGGTTCGGCGTCAATAAACTACTTTGCATTCTCCACCAATTGTAGCGGGTTCAAATCAATGAACTGCCCACATTCTCTGCAGCAAGGTCTCGATGATATCTTGGACAAATTTGCCAGACAATGAGTAGCTTAGGATACTGGACAGAAGTTTATTAACTTAACAGCTGTGTACAGACAAAGAAAAGAAAAGAAAGGAAACTAAAAGAAAAATAAAACTCAGCAAGTTGGTGCACTCAAACTAGAAACTGCACCACAAATGCCATTACACTATCTGAGGAAAATGCCATGGGAAGTCATAGAATCATACAATCATTATGGATTGGAAGAGACCTCAAAAGATCATCTAGTCCAATCCCCCTGCAACAGCAGGATCACCTAAACCAAGTCACAGAGGAACCTGTCCAGTTGGGTCTTGAATATCTCCAGTGAGGGAGACTCCACAACCCCCCTGGGCAACCTGTTCCAGTGCTCTGTCACCCTCACCGTGAAGAAGTTCCTTCTCAGGTTGATGTGGAACCTCCTATGTTCCAGCTTACAACCATTGTCCCTCGTCCTATCACTACATGACACCAAGAACAGCCCAGTTCCATCCTCCTGACACCCACCCCTCAAATATTTGTAGACATTAATGAGGTCACCCCTCAGTCT